>CM067369.1:141161680-141459180 GCA_034401795.1 Chaetoderma sp. LZ-2023a | reverse complement strand
ATTTGATGGAAGCTAACCAGCAAAAGCAGCAAATAGTTTGCTGGCGACTGTTATAATATTTAGAAGGGGTGATTTGAGTGAGACGTGTGGGGCCTACTGAACAAGAAGAAGTAGCCTGTTTGGTGGGGGAATTTGCGAGAAGTGCAGCGGGTCGTCACCACAAAACTGATGAGCATTCCTATTCGTATTTACGAATGTTTATAAGAGCGACGCCGCTACAACGCTAGCATTTGTCTTCATGTTGAGCAGTGGATGAAGCCGTTATCCACAAGTTATGGCTAAGACGGGTGATCTCCTTTAGAACATTCCAAGAAGTAAAAAAGGAACAGCCACTGAGAAAGCGGTAAAAGAATCGCTTGATGCGATATATTTAGAAATCTGTATGAAATCGAAAAGCGGATTAGTCAGTACATTTAAGATTTTTTCATGCACAGTGCAAATCCTAAAGCGCCGTGGAAAGTTCACAGTTGTGGCTAAAAACAGTCCCGTAGATGCGGGTCTAAGTTTTGCTATTGCGGTGTTGCTGGCACTTTACCAAGCTTGGTAGATATATTCAAGGCACAACGTCGCGCGGTGACTTAATCCTCTATGGCCAGATATCACAATAAGCCGGGCAGGCGCTACTTCTTAGAGTGGATGAAGGTACAAAGCAGAGTGGTAGAATTAGCATCAGATCTCTTGGAAATGCCCTTTCGTTTGGGATTATAGTCTTTCAGAAGGGGTTGATAAAACATGGTGAAGCCAAGCCTAGTCAGACGAGTACTGAGCAAAGGTTTTCCAAGTTCCTTTGTAGCAAACGATGAGCGGCAGCGGCGTTTCTCGGCGATGTTTCAGTGCTGGATGAATCAGCAGGTTCTGCTGTGGTGCAATCGAATCAACCCTTCTTCACTGACAGGAAACAGCACGGAGGCGTGAGCAGTGGAATTCCTTGAGCAGTGCAGGAGTGGTGGAAATTCCTATTGGCGAATTTAGGATGTTATTTGACAGATTTCTATAGTGGTGGTTCAAAAATAGACTGCTGCGCTGTCGCCTTTGCAGATAATGACCCGCCTCGAGCGGTTAAGGTCAAAAGCCCAGCTGTGTGTTTCCCTGTCATACTGAACCAGGGAAGCCGAACAAGTACCATCAACCAGAGTAGTTGGCGAGGCATACGGTGAGCAACCTTTCAGCGGTTGGTCTCGAAGTAGAAGAAGTTTTTGGTTTGGTTGGCGTCCATCGAGTCCCGGATCCAGGTTCCATTCACGCCATTCTAGGCGGGTTTTATTTCGGTATATTATTGGTAACTTCCCCAGCTTTTATACTCCTGGGTGGAGAGAGGCAAGGAGCCAAGGAGATTGCCCATGTTTCCAACGACAGTGAGACAGTGCACAGCTCAGGCGCGAACCAGGTTCTCCGGTTAAGTAGTCTGGAGTGCTAGCCACTACACCAAGCCGCCGCCCCTGACGGTCTCGAGTGACAGAGTGAGCGGCTTTTTTCTCTCAGCTCTGCATCTCATTATCTTATGATGAATGGCTGACTTTCTCGCGATATCTCCAGCCAATCAGTGATCGTTTTTGGGAATGCGCCAGTCTCACAGCGTCCAGCAGGAGTCAGTGAGTTTCGTGGCGAGGTCGTTTCCCATACTATATTTTCCGTTTGCGCTCAAGAATTCAAGTCTCTAATGAACTGCCGCTATCATCACGAGAAATCGGAACCTTCAGGCTTTCCAATGGTACCAAACATTCCCGGAAACGTTAGTGATTATGGCTATTATGAGGAAGAAGTCGCGCAAAGATCATATATACAAGCTAAACGTGTCCACTCAGTCATCGGCATCGCGCGACCGCGGCCGTGCCCCATTTCAGGAAAGAAAACCTGTCTACTACAGAGACACTCCCAGTGGCCAGGCGCATGCGCAGAGGGTGACAAATCGTGTTTTAGACATTCTTGTTATCGTGCGTACTTTTAGTATAGCCGCCCATAGGGCAGTCATAGCATACCCCAGGGGGTGTACTGGTTCCGGTTGGTTAGTCCCTCCCATTACCCGACCACATCCTCCTCCGACTACGATGACGACGACGATGATGATGGTGATATGATCGTGATGGTGATATGATCGTGATGGTGATATGATCGTGATGCTGATGTGTTGTTCCTGATAATGAGGATGGTTATGACGTTCACCTCCTCCCCCCTCCTCCTCCTTCTCCTCTTTCTCCTCCTCCTAGGCCTTCGCAGCTTCTTTTCTCTCTTCTTCTTCATATTTTTCTTCTTTATTTTATAATAAAACGTGTTTTCTTACAGAAAACGAAGAGGCCAACAGCTACCTTGAAAGAAAAATTGTAAGCTCGTCTAATTAGTGTTCTCCGGTGGTGGGGTGGGTGGGGTGGGTGTGGAGAGGGGTGTGTGCTCTCCGGACACCTATCAGAATAAATAAACGACTGGGACACAAAATAATGCTATTTGACGTCGAATAAGATCCTCAGAGAAAACTGTGGCTTCTGTGCTGGGTCTAATATACCGATTGCCACAATTTGAACCCGTAAATACTACCTGCTCGACATCCTTTCGAGATTTACTCCTGGTATATGTTATAGTTAGAATAATTATAAAACTCGAAATCATGGACTCACCTATGCCGTCAGCTCAAACAATATAAATCCCATTGGCAACAACAGATGATTTCGGTTTATGCATCAATCGTATGCCGTCATAATCACCTACATGACGTGTAGGGTGACGTCATAGTCAATTACGACATGAATGGCGTCACGAACGCTTAATTGATGACGGACTAACGGTTATTGTACAATTATATTTCTTTACTATTTAATAAACTGTTGCTGCCATAGGCAGCAACAACAGCCAGTCAAATTAGTTTCAAAATATTCAACAGATTCAGGGATTCATCGACCCTAACACGGGACAAGTGTGTGCGGGGAATAGCTAAACTGGATTCTTTCATTGCACACATACGAGCATCTATCTATAGTTATGCTCCTCCCATTTCTAGCTATGCTCCGCCCATTTCTAGCTAATGTCCGCTCACAGTTTGCGCGTGTTGTGATCGATTTTTGTATTTTGAACCCTAAACTCCCAGAATCTCTGTTTCAAGGTAATTATACAGATAAGTTGTTGAAAATTTTGAAACTAATTTGGTTGGGTGTTGTAGCTAGCTGTCTCTGGCACCAACAACGCTCTGTCAAATTAGTCTCAAATCATCCATCAAAACTTTTGTTAAATAGTAAATCCACCAAAGCCATTTAATTCGTACACTTGGGGGACTTTTCAATGTTCCTGACGGAGCCAGATACGTCATACTTTAAGCTGATCCAGAGGATGTGTTTACCGGGTCCGAACCCACCCCTGCTCGCGATGAGAAATGCTTTTTATTGATCATTTTAACCCATAACACTTTGATGCCAAAATTAAAAATTAAAAATTAAATTTAAAGATGAACTGGTGTTCATTTTTCAACAAATTTGGTGGGAGATGGTGCTGTCGTAGACAGCAACATTGTCCACCAAAATTGTTGAAAAATGTACACCAGTTTCATTACAATTGACACTGTAAAAGATAGAATATTGACATCAGAGTGGTAAGGGTTACATTCCTAATCTTCCCAGCTATGTATGTAGGAGCATATCATGCTCATACAATGCCGGCAACTAGGCTCTGTCGATGATCCAATAGTGACGTGAATAGACTTATCGGCATTGATGAATCTCATCCCTACCCGGATCGCAAAAACTAATGTTACAGGCCTTCCGAAGATCGCAGAGGATTTAGAAACATACAGAAATGATCTGCTCCGGTTCAACAGCCTCCGAGTAGAGCTCGAAATATGGCGGGGAAGATGGGTCGGTAAGGAATCGTCACCAGATTCACTACTGAAAGCGCTGAGCGCGTGTAGTCGAGACCTGTTTCAGAATCTAGCCGTCCTCCTCCCGATTTCATGCGTCATCCTCGTTACCAGCTGCAAAGCCGAGAGGTCATTTTCCGGCGTCCGTCGGCATAAAATTCAGTTACGATCAACAATGGGAGAGGAGCGACTGACATAGCTGGTTTTAGTGAACATGTATTACGATACTTATATCGAGATTGATAATGTAGTCAGAAAATTCATTCAGAAAAAACTGCGCCGTTTATTTTCCCCTATGTACGAACTGTAGGAATTATCAAGACGATCATGTCTGATGGTTATATTATGTGCCTATATTGTCAAAAACATGTCCAGAAATAAATCATTTAAAAAGTTTCCTAGAAGTGGTCTTGTGAAAAGTTCATATGCCAACTGTGATGTGCAGCCTATATGATACTGCTGCACAGTAACCGTTTAAAAGTGAAACAATGCACTCCATCCATTCATTTATCCGTTCACCTACCAATCTATCCACCTATATATATTATAAGTAGTGCAAAATGTCAATAAAGGAGTGAAGTGAACATTGACGAATCAAATTGGACAACTGTTCTCTAAGATTTTGAAGACAACACAATACTAACACTAAAATTACATCGGATTAGGATTTCCAATGGATGCTTCAGAATTGTATTGGTATTTTGCATTAATAAGTTATGAATATGAAAAGGTGGATAAAATGATAACTTAATGTGTTGTCGTCACAACCTTATTATCTGCCTTGCCATAAATAGTACTGTAAGAATGTACTCTATCTGATGCTTGTGGATGATAATAGGCCTAATCGATTTGTTTTTGGTAACAGTAGACTATAATGTTGAAAACTGTTGTCATTAGAGTGACTGCAGTACTGTTCAGTTGGCCTGTTGCCAAACATATGCCAGTTAAATTAATTCAAAAGGTTGAATATTACAAGGACAGTTTCAGCTGCTCTTGTAAAGTTCAAGTTTTGAAACTTTTCCAGGAAAAATGGGCATTGTCACCTCAAATTAGAGTGGGTACTCTTGCTGCCTAATGCCATTATTATTGTGACGTCAGCCTACATATGGCGTAATAGATTCCGACGTGGTTGACAGATCGGATCCCTCTATCCAGTGACCACATGCCATTTGCAACCGCCTGTTAATGATCCACATGGTGCACATTAGAAGGCTTTATTTACGTTACTATCTCAATTTCATATTTGTACAACCCTCATGCCCGCGGATATCGGATCAGAATGTGTATCAATCTACAATTGTTGTTTCCCGAAAGCGATGCTATATTTCCGTTTGTGCATGCTCAGCAAAGACATTTTTTTAGCAAATTCCCTATGTGGGAAATCCCATCCACACCAAAGAGAAATCGGATTTCGAAGATTTTTTATTCGTCAACACATATATGGACAGGCTGCCTTCGTGATTTAACACATTGATAAACTCAACCCAACGCCGAGATGTGGTTTGACCAATCAGAAGTCTTCGACTTCGGTTGGGATGTTTGCTGTAGGCCATATATGGAGACTACCGGGAATGCCCTTCGTACACATGTGCAGCAACGCAAGTGTGACATCACTTCCGTCGGCATACGGGGTTGGGGGTTGGGGTGGGGTGGGATGGGGTGGGGTGTTGGCTAGCGTGCTAAGATTTGCTGTATCGTGGTGATTGAGAGCCCATTAACGTTCTCTCCTTCTCCCTCCTTCCAACCATCGATCTATTCACCTCACCCCTCGCTCTGTCCCGACAAGCAATTAAAAGCACCTATTTTAATATTCTTGTAGTCAATCTTCGAATCATCAACTTATTTACCGTCAACGGAAATTAAGGAGTTGGAGAGCATTGGCGATCACCGAAAAATCATCATCAAGGGTGACGTTTATCTAATCGAACATCGAAGGCAATTTGGCATCGACTGGATTAACACTTGGAAAATGATTGACACCATTTTAACCAGACCCTCAGCTTCACCATCACAGCGACAATGGCTAGGCCCGTGCCACTGCTATGTCCAACAACAATGGCAATCCTAGTGAGATTAGTAATCCTGCAGGCCTAAAAGGTAAAACATGTTTCCAGCATAAGCAACGACGTCAACCTCAACTCTCAGATTAAAGACCCAGGCTATAACCTCTTGAAATACATCACTGTGTATGACCAATATTGGTAAAATGAAATCTAGTCTTACTGTCAACGAACGTGCTAGACTTACTGACACACTATTTGGACTCCATCAAGAAGATGTGGAAATTGAATATAGTCACGGTTGTGGTGAAACTAGAATGAAACGTGATCGGGTTTATGCCCTTAAGATTGCTGACCAATTGCGACGATTCTACACAATTAGGCAGCATAGGGAACTCATCAAAATTGCAGCTGGTGATGGGCTAAAGATGATATCAAGACAGATATCCGCAGTGATCAGAAAAATAGAAATTAAATAGTAAAATCACTGGTTGATTCAGGTAAATGTGGTCATAATACCTTAATGAGACGTAACACCAGGGATTTGCTGCGTAAAACAGAAACTCAATAGAATAATCAGAATGCAATTATCAGAGTTGATCGAGACTTGTTTCGTCTAATATAGTTTGAGTGGATGCTGAACGAGGGTTGATATTGCTAATATGCCTCACTAGGAATCGTGTGCTCTACCTCTAACACTTACACATGTAGATGGTATACTAGTAAGTATAAGTACAAGGTACAACGCACATCCTTACAACATATGATCCCAAACAGATCTACCACCACATGTTGACATAAAAGCATCTACAATTGTTGATGGAATGCAATTGGTATACAATATTAACAGAATGACTAATGTAATTACGTTGAGAGATTTTGCATATGTCTTTGTAAACTGTGTCAAATCAAAGGGGTCCCTTGTGACTTGACGCGCGTTACAAAAACAGCCAAGAGTATAGTTCCAGTACAACTCATATTGTATTTGACCACTATTAGGAAACCACTATCAAAGAAGGGACATGCGGAAATAGATGCAGTGGCATAGGTTGATATCCAACACGGTTGTATCCAATTGGAGAAAATACATTTTCCTGCAGAAAGTAAAGTAACTCTGAACACTTTCGTGACAAAGAAATTGTTGTCAGTGGTGAATTCCAAGAAATCATCAAGTCTCTCCTTCTTTCTGATCACAATGCAACACACCTATGTGCAAGGAATGAAGAAGCAGATAGCGGAATCATAGCCATGCTGCATGCAACTGAAGTAAACGCATAATAGTATGGAACGGCCATTACCAGGTGCAAGGATACAGCTGTATTGGTGGTGTTAGCTGTGTTTCTAATCAGCTATAGCAAATAATAAATGGCATATGGATGAAAGCTGGCACCACTAAATCTTCGCGGATGATTAGAACACGCGATGTATTACTAGAAGAGGCCATACCTAAATGCATAATATCGTTTCATGCTATAAACGGTAGCGACATAATATGCAAATTTGCATTGATGCACAAAGAACATACGAAGCTCCGAAAAATCCATGGGCTTGTCTTATATAAATTGCCACGTCTGAATAATTAAAAGGTACCAAGTGATTTGTTTGTAAACTGTATGATTCAGCTACATCCTTGCAATTGACTCATGAAGTTCGCTGCTCGCTGTTCTTCAGATACAGGCTGGCACGGCTGAATCTTGACTATAGACAATCTACCGCCAACTATGATGCCTTAATGTTTCATGTTATATTGAGTGCACTATCACATATTAGCTTGGAGCCAGTGCTTTAAAACAGTCCGCGATCTCTTCTAAGAATGTGTGGTCGGTGTATGACAGAATACATAATGAAACCACTTTTCATGACAATGAGCTCAATTTGATCGTACACGAAACAGGCATGCATGTGACTGTGCCAGTACCCTGGGACAGCACTAACTGGAAGCTAACTCCGTATAATATGGTTGCCGTGGCTTGATAAACGTGAACAGAACAATTGTGCTATGCTTGACAACTGTATTAGTTTGAAAGAGCTGTTATATTTACAGTTTTATTAGTTCAGTACTAACATAATCGATGATTTAATTTCCTCAATTCTTTTTTATAACTAAGGTAGTTACATCATTAGACGTAGAAAGATTTACTACACTAATCTATTCAGAAATACAATACTCGCATTCCTTATCACCAGCACTAGGGGTATCGCCACCCGAACGATGCTTGCTGAGATTGGAAGGCTCGATATTGATGAAAATAAATCATGGTTAGCGGCCATCTTTAGATCCAAGATGGCCGCCGACATAGCAATATCGTAGCCTGGCGATATACCTACCAGTAGGATCCTAGAATGCATATGTCTCGGTCTCCCCAATATGTTTATCTTCAGAGGCTGCTTCCCGGCTATGATCAACCTGTTCCTCACACCTGTCAGACATCGTATTTCGATTGGCCTGTTTAAGAACAAAGCATAGGCTTATTTAATAGATTGAAAATATGAATTGATGCTTATGATGTTTGAAAGTTAACAATGTTACCAAGAAGTATAGCTATAGAAGGATAGATTAGGAGTGACCTCATCAATTGGGGCAGCTTTGGTTCCTGTCTCGCGACCCTCCTTCAACAAGACGTATAAATGGACACTGGTGTAAAAACTGATGCAGTTACATGAAATAGACAGGAATAAACAAGCAGATTTGTCAGAAATGTAAATGAATTGTCTAACGCCCTGACAAGGTCAAGTTCAAGTTCAGTTTATATCTCCCAGGCTATTACAATAGCATATGGGGTAACAGTTATCACATACAATATATATGGAAGCGGAGTTATTTTACATATAACAGAATGGATTAAAATATGTTTATTTTACGCTAGCTGTGGGAGGCCTGTGTTTTATGGAAGTAAATAACTAGACAATTTGTTATGACAGCAGAGATAGAATATATGTTGTTAATTATATAATGCGCTATAATTATATACATGCTTAGGGCTTACATAACAATACTCCTACGTTCATATTAACCCATCGACCTGTGAGTTCCCAGAATCTCAGTTTCAATGTAACTGTACAGGAAAGCTGCTGAATATTTTGAAACAGACTCGACAGGGACCTGTTTCTGCTATAAACAGAAACAGCTCCCGGCCAGGCCAGCTTGAAGATATCCATCGGGATATAGTGAAGGATTTTGGTTGTGGCCTTTTGGTTTGGAGGGGTTAATATTCAATATATTATACAGTACATTACTGTTACTGGAGCCCAGTTCAGTGAATTTAATGTTGGGCGAACATTGGGTGCATCAGCATGATAGTCAATGACAGACAGACCGACTGACCGATATACATACCGATTTAAACTAGTTGCGCGTAAAATGGTGTGACATGTGGCGTGAAAGGACCTAGAAAATAGCGGCCAGACAGATGCCAATCAAACTAACATACTGCAATTCTGCATTTTAGTAAATCCTCATGAAATTTACCGAAATCTGGTTCCGTAATTTAATAAAAGTCGTTACATCAATTTCTCTTCAGACAGTAATTAACCAGACAGTCTGTGAATGGAGCTGGTCTATTCTACATGCAAGAGTCAAATGGCTGTGAGTGGTTATTATGAAAATACCGTTACTGAATGTTGTTGCTGTTTAAGCCAAGATCATCTGCGCTAAATTGAGCTCCAGTTATTAATTATATCTTACAAAACACCACTGACCATTTGAAGAAGACATACAAATGCAATAAATCATTTACAATGTAAGAAAAAGTATGCCGAAAATTTTGAAACTAATTTGACTGAAAAATGTTTCTGCCAATGGCAGAAACAGCTGTCCGTCAAATTAGTTTCAAAATATTTAACAGATTACTTAAATGTTTTCCCTTAAGTTGAGATGCTGGTACTCTAGTGTTCAAAGGGTTTAGACAATAACTCGAAAAAATTAGCTTCCACATGCGTCGGAGTCTTTGCATAGACGTTAGTGTCTATTGAACTGTGAAGTTAATTTTACGATTATCCGCTTGGTTTGTGTAATAAGCAGTGACAAATACGATAGCTCTCCTTGCTAGACAAAGCAACAGTGGTGTAACAAGAGGTTTTTGGAGATGGCGTTAAAAGATTCGGCCTTATCCAATATCTATTACCTTAGGCGAGGTTCTTGGTGATGGTAACTGCATACACAATTTACAGACTATGTGGGAAGTTTCCCCCTGGTTTTGAATTGATACCTTCTGGAAACTTACGCCTAGTTGATCAAAGAGATTTTCATATGTGAGAAAATCATCTTCAAATTGGTATGGTGTTAAGTGAAATTATTCGCTTCAGTAGGCTTTTCCTCAAGGAAATAGTCTGTCCGCTTTGGGCAGGACGCCTCGGGAGGAAATAAGTACTGCGTTATAGAAGCTAAAATACAAGCATTGAGGAGATTCATCAATAACTCTGCTTCTACTGGTACAATCTTCTCCAACCTTTCGTGGAAGCTAATTACCATGATTGATTGATTTGGTTGGCGTATAGTTCGGGTCCCTGTTTAAACAAGTCCCATTCACGCCAGGTTCAAAACGGTATTAATGTCTTCATTGGGCTGAATTTTTGTTGTTGAAATTTTGATTCTAAGCGGTTTTCTTTTTCGTGACACCAACGGCCCTAAATCCAAGATTCGAAAAGGGGAGGGATCGGGGGTGACGGCTCAATATAAAATGAAGAAAGGAAGCTTGGCGTGGTGAGATCACCATTATTCGCGACGCACGTGATTCGGGCCTAATCTAGCTTAAATTAGTGATCGTCGATTCATCCAATTTTTCAGCCGCTAGGCCTACTTGTGTCAACCTAACCATACAGGCCTTTCGACCTATGGGCCATCACAAAAGCCTGGACCACTCAGTACATCCACGGCACAGTGCCCTTGGCTCTAAACCTTCCTCAGTCATAAATCTAACCATCTATTCTGTTGGCATTTCCGTTGACGACTATTATAATTTTGACATTGTAAATTTATCAGCTGGTACTATTTGTTAGTAGATAGAAGAATAGTATAGATTAGATGGTAGTTTGGTTAGTATAGTTAGGTTAAAATGGGGTGGTGTGGGTGGAAGTGTGGGTGGGGGTGAACTAGGGATGTCTAAGATGCTACACGGACGATCTATCTGGTTCTTTGTATTTGTTAACATTAAGTGTGGTGTTGTAATTTTCTACGTTTCCCGTTTATCCGGCTGTCACTTTATTGGTAACGGCAAAATCGCGGACGCGGAGTAAGCAAGATAATTACCCATGGGGAGCCGAACATCTATGACAATTTTATGGGCAAAGAATAGAAGGCAATAACAGCAGCTTTCATCAACATTGTTTTGAAAATAGGCAATTTGAAGCATTTTCAATAAGTCTAGTGGATCGATCTTTTCCGAACGTAGGTTAATGGTTTTCTACGGAGTCCCGAAGACGTATGCCAATTTTACGGCGAAAACGAAAACGCAACACCAACAGCCTTCAGAAACATTGTTTCCAAAATAGGGACGGTTAACCTTACAGCGATCTGACTGGAAAAAATATCAACGACGCGAGTATTGGACAAATTTTCTTTGTTTAAAAACGGACACTGCTTGCGCATTTTGAATTTGCGGTGGAAAGCATTCCAGAGTTTATGAGCAGAGTAGATGCGTCCATATTTAGGCCAAGAGGGTCCTATCTTTGTAAATTTACCACTGGAATGGCTGGCTCATTACTGAGCCAGTCATTCCAGTTGTACATTTTCAAAAATAGGACAGGCTTGGCCTACATATAGACACTGGCTAGGATGAATTTTCGATTTTCGTGACTATTAATCCATGAATCGTCTGGCCCGCCCAAAAAGGGCACACGAGGAATGTCCGTTTGCAACAAATTTAGGTGCGAAAATTGTAATTTTCTTGGAAACGATCTTGATTATTTAATGGTTAATTAATATGGGCAACATTATGAGCGCTTTGAGGCGCTGTTGACGCGACAAGAGGGTTAGTCTGGAGCTGTAGCGTTGTTTCTCACAGTTATGACACCAATAGGAAAAGCGAGGGAATCCATAGTCTCATCTCGACAATAGCTACACGACGAGCGAACACGCTTAACAATTGATTGCTTATGATGTAAAGAATATTAAGCTAAATATTTTGATGCTATTTTGAAGTGCTGCTGCTGCTACTGCTATTGCTGCTGCTGCTGCTGCTCCTGCTCCTGCTGCTGCTACTACTACTACTACTACTACTACTACTACTACTACTACTACTACTACTACTACTACTACTACTACTACTACTACTACTGCTACTACTACTACTACCACTATTACTACTACTACTACTACTACTACTACTACTACTACTACTACTACTACTACTACTACTACTACTACTACTACTACTACTACTACTACTACTGCTACTACCGAAAGCACAAACAGTGGTTATATAACTAGATAAATACCAAAATATGTAATTATGAATTGATATATAATGTCTGATCGCCATAACATTTATAATTTCTGTAAATTCATATTCCCCATATGCCATTATGTGGCCTGGGGGTGTAAATAAAATAATCTCAAAAATCTGAAATCTGAAAATCTGAAGTTGTTATATGGCACTAAAAGTATCCAGCTAAATTAATTTCAAAATTTTCAGCAGTGTTCGTGTATACATAGGTATCATGAAAGTCAGATACGGGAATTACAAGGGTCAACGGGCTAAATTGTTTTCAAAATATTTACATTTAGCTGCCATAAAAGGCAGATTTATCTGATTTCAAGACTAATTAGAGTAGGCCCCAACATAGTTATTTATGCCTTTAGTTAAAAGACACCGATTTCAGAGCTGTTAGCTATGCACTTTAGGGTATCTGACGTCATAATTAATTGCATCACTTGAATGTTAGCTGACGACACATTCACAAGGGCGTAGCACCGTCTCTAAAATCAAAATGTTCTTCACGAAATTTTACGAATTGTATGTCTTTCCTGAATTTACAATTTAAGAAACATTCTGTAGAATATTTTGAAACTAATTTGTAACAGCTCCCAGACAAATTAGTTTCAAAATATCCAGCAGCTTACTTGCAAATTTACCTTGAAATTTAGATTCTTGGAATTCAGGTTTAAATGTTTCAAATCGATTCCAATGCCCGTAAAATGTGCATGGAGATTGGTGATAAATGGACAGAGCGTAGTTAGAAAGGGAGCCATATATCTCATGGCAGCTTGTTACAATTTTGAAAATAAGTTGAAAATCTGTCATAGAATCAACAAGTTTCAATCAAACAAATATTAATGTATTTAAACAGAGTATATGCTATGCACCGTTGTGAGCTTGTATTCAGTTCTTGTTCACTCAGTTGAAAGAATAGAATGAAATACAATCCCGAACTAAACTTCTAATATGCGGTTACCATCTGACGTGATAACAAATGACCTTTTGTCCAAATTCTACATTTCCCAGAATTTGGCCTTATTTTCTCAAAATATTCCCCCAGTTTCTAATATATCAAAGGCGAAAAATAACGTTAAACCGAAATAGCATAATGTACTTTGCTTACGACGTTTTATTTATTTCACGAGCTGCAGCGGGGTATGTTTCTAAACCAAAAGATACTCTCAAAATAAACATAATCAATAAATGAATAACACTGTGGATAGTTATAGCATGTAACAAGAATTTCTTTCTAAAAATAATATGTTGCAATGAGACAGATTCCTTTGTAATGTATACAATTACAAGATCGAGTGACCTTCATGCGAAACAAATATTAAGAAACTGCAAACATACGTATCATTTCAAAATCTGAATGCACTCAGATGACCTCTCCTTCATGTCTGTGGGTGAATATGCACCAGTAGTTGGCTGTTAGATTAGTATACCTGTAATCTCTTTACTGACACGCTGATTGGTCATTTTGTTTGATTTAGAAACTTTCATATGAACAGCGACAAGTAGAGCATTAGTGGATCTTTCCATTTTAGCTATGTCCCGCCCATCTCTAGTTAAGCTCCTCCACACCTTGTTCATGTTGGGGTCGAATGGCAGCAACAGGGCCCAGTTAAATTAGTTTCAAAATATTTAACAGCTTACCTACATAGTTGTCTGGAAATTGATAGTCGGGGAGTTCAGGGATCGATCGACCTCAACACGAGCAAGGTGTGGGGAGCTTAGCTAGAGATGGGCGGTTCAAATATGAGACGAGATCGGAAAATTAGGAAATTGTACCTTCATACTAGGCGTGGTTTTACCATGTGGCTAATTACCTAGCACCACTCGCTTTTAATATGATTAACGCGCTCGTGAATGATCCATGTGTATGTCTTTACTATGCAATAACTATTCTGTTGAATATTTTGAAATTAATTTGACTGTGCGCTGTTGCTGCCATAGGCCATAGGCAGCAAAAACACCCAGTCAAATTAGTCTCAAAATATTCAGCAGCATACATGTATAGTTTTATGGAAATTGAGATTCATGGAGTTCATGGTTCGATCGACCCGAGCACGGGAAAAGCATGGGCGGAGCTTAACTACAGATAGGCGGGAGATAGCTAAAAGTGGATTCATTCATTGGACTGTGGTCTATAGAAGAAAGAAAGAATAGAGCGATCCGTTTCTAGTCTATTCCCAGCCAAGCTCCGCCCAGTGAAATAAGTTTCAATATTTAACAGAAAGTTGATTAAATAGTACAACCATACAAGTCATACCTGGCGGACTATTCAATGTTCACGACTGAGCTAGATATGTTATTCATTATGTATTATGATTCTCACGTCAACATACATGTGAGTTAAGTGATTATGACGTCATGTGCATGAGGGACAGAGCTGATAAATCTATTGCAGGACTCGCACACAAACTCACACCTTTTGGAAAGGGAATACAAATGATCATATATGGAAGGAATAACATCCAGCCATTTAAGAATTGTCTGATAGAACATGAATTGTTCACACACTGCGAGAGGGAGAGAGAGGGATGGAGGGAGGAAGGGAGGGAGAGAGAGAGAGAGAGAGAGAGATAGAAATGGAGAGAGAGAGAGGGAGAGAGAGCGCGCGAGAGAGAGAGAGCTAGAGAGAGGGAGAGAGAGAGAGAGAGAGAGAGAGAGAGAGAGAGAGAGAGAGATAAATTAGAGAATCCTTTAATCGTTTTGGATTGTCTCCACGGATCATCAAATCCATTGATATGTGCAATTCACACCAGCCATAGAGAGAAACTCAATTTCCATAGAATCATATATATATAGTTTCTGGAAATTGGATTTCTCTCTATGAATATATATATATATATTCATAGAGAGAAATCCAATTTCCAGAAACTATATATATATGATTCTATGGAAATTGAGTTTCTCTCTATGGCTGGTGTGAATTGCACATATCAATGGATTTGATGATCCGTGGAAAGAGGGCACATTACTTTCTCTACTGGCATTTTTCAGGTGGTACCGCTGTCCGTTCCGATTTGGAACATATACGCACTCACTCTGGCCTTCGAAAATTGCCCGAGAAGATATCAAGATAATGCCTAGTTTTCCACACATATATTGCCTGTGAATGTTCTAAACCCACCCACCCACCCCAGTTTATAAGAATTACAGCATATCGCTATGCATGTTGAAGATTTCCCATCACTGCACGGGCCTTTATACTTTCTCCTGGAGTCGGCCTCTAATAAAACTTACTAAAAGTGGTCCCTGACTCGATACCCACAGTGAATAACAGAAGATTCAAGATTCGAGAAAAGCCTTTCATTTTCTCTATACGGATTCTAGAACTAGCCTAACTCTGTTGCTTGCACTGATTAATAATAACACATGTATTAACTTATATTATAACGTAAAGTAACAATGATTACTTAGATAAATTTGCGAGAGGATGTCAGATAAGACGTCACAGTAAATTACTGTAAAACAATAAATTATAATAAATACTAGTAGCAATTTCTAAGTTCTCAGCAAGCAGCAGTGCGTCTGACGGCCTGATCATTAGATGATGATGATGATGATTGTAAGCGCATTTGTCTCTTATGCAAAAAAGTCAGATTAAGATTACATCACAATTCCTTTGCTAACTCTTCTGAGATGTGGAGTCTCATTGGTTAGTAAGTACATTGTACCATTATGGCTGATTCAACCTCTACTCACTCGCTTATAAGAATGCCGCTCAGAGCAATTATCACCCGAGTTAATTTTTGCATACAATATTGCTTGACAACCTACTCAAGAATTGACGTTTGTACGTGTATGATTGAATGATTATAAATCATCTTCATTTTAGGCCTAGGTAACTAACACTCCTCACGCATCAACCAGCATTACAGGCTTGATCTCTGACAAGGCATGCACGCGTATGTATTGCGTTCCAGGTTTTCCCAAGAACTAATAAGGCCGTGTGAGCCAAAATCTCATGATTATGTTTGACATCATGAAAAACCAGTTCATTAACGCTATTATATTTCCTAAGATGAAGACTGTATCTCCTGCTTAATATAACATCTTAGATCGCAGTCAAATAAGAAATTTCAGATTAATTATGTAGCTGTACTGTCCTCAAGGTATACCCACATTTAATCATCATTAAACGCGTCTACACCTTAATTCACTGCACTCCCACTGTTTAAAACGCTCCATACATTAATTAATCTGCCACGCTCACTATTTAAACGGCTTCATCCACTGTTTAAACTGGCCCTACTACTGTTTAAACTGCTCCGTAGATTATTTAAACTGCTCTGGCTACTGATTAAACTGCCCAACCCAATGCTTAAACTGCTCCGCCTACTGTTTAAAATGGCCTGTTTAACTGTTTAACCACTGTTTAACCTACTCCGCCCACTGCTTAACATGATCCGTACATTATTTAAACTGCTCTGCCTACTGTTAAACTATCCACCTACTGTTAAACTGCTCTGCCCACTGGTTAAACCTCTCCACCCACCGTTTGAAATGCCACACCCACCCGTGCCGCATCCACTCGCGATACCTTTTCGGTAGCTTTGTCGAAAGCGTCAGAATTTCGACCAGCCGACAGACTGATGAACGGACAGAGTAACCGACCAGCTGGCCAACCAACTGACCAACCAATTCAACTAAACGATGTAAACTAATATATACATATTAGTTGCCAATGACAACCAAAAGTGTCATTGGTCAATAAATTGTCAATTTGTCATTTAGGGATTTAGGGTATGCATAGTATGGTAATGAAGAAGATGTGCGTGTTGTTGCTTGAGGGATATCATTTCTACACCGTCTGTGCTCAGTCTGACAAAGGGGTTGTTGCTGCTTATGGCACGAACGTCTCCATGACAAATTAGTTTCAAAATATCCAACATAAAGTTATTAAATTGTGAATTCAGCCAAAACATACATTTCAGACACTTTTGTGTTGTGACAGACGTATGCTATTATGATCTTGACACCGGTTAGCAAGTGACGTATTTGGTTATGACAATCAAATATTTGAGTGACATATCAGATCCCGCCATTGACGATTGTATATACACTCACTCACATTGAACCGGATGAATCCACTTTTAGCTAATCCCGCCCCATTTCTATCTAAGAACCACACACACACGCACGCACACACACACACACACACGCACGCACGCACACACACACACACACAACACAACACACACACGCACGCACGCACGCACGCACGCACGCACGCACGCACGCACGCACGCACGCACGCACGCACGCACGCACGCACGCACGAACGCACGCACACACGCACGCATACGTTGCCCGTGTTGAGATCTACTGGACCCTGATCTCACTGACTCTCACTTTTCAGAAAACTATTCAGTAGTAAAACATACAATTCGTACACATGAACGACTATTAAGTTGCTGACTGACTTAGATACGCCATTCATGATGTGTTTTGATTATGACGTCAACCTACCTGTGACGTATTGGATTATGAGGTCATATATACATGACAGACAGATTTGTTTCACCTATGGCCACGGTCGTTGCAAGCTCAACAAATTCTGATAACTGCGATTGCTGTTCCCCACTTTTGAGCGCTGATTAGCAGTCCTATTCCATTCACTCGATATTCATAAATTCAAAGATTTCGCATCGCTCCGCTGCTTCGCCTTTGAAATGCATTGTCTGATTTACTTAGTACGTTTCCATGCATGCAAGCGTTGTGTCAGGGAGGGAGAGAGATAACGGAGACACGGACATCAGCGTGGCGTCGTACCAGGTCATATTTTATAGTTTAAATATCTCGTCTATATCAATTTGTAGACGTCACAAACCAGTGCCATATCAATTTTCACGAATGAAGAAAAATGTAATTTTCTGTCAACAGTTGAAAGCTAAATTACGAGCATGGCTGTTCGGACCGTGAACTTTCTACTAAAGCGCACGATGGATGCTTTTCTTTACTGAACATTATTCACCCCCTCCCTCTAGCTCACCCAGTGAAATATGGAGACTATGCAAAAAACCAGAAGCCAGTCCAGAATGCCATTGAGTTATTGTATAATAACAGCAAATATTTTTTTCTAATATCCAGGACGTCTAGCTGCAAGGAATCTGTTAAATATGGCACTCTCTGAGTATGTTGCGAATAATGAGACTGACAGTCGCAGCTTTCTATGGTATCAGCGATATCCAGCCACCTTAGTTTCGAAATATATAGTGTTATAAGATATGTCACGGAAACAATGCTAGGGGACCCTGGACCATGCAGCTTCTTAGGATGAATTAATCCTCAACGATGGAGGTTCCGAATTTAGTCCATAGATTTATGTATATTTATGGAATTTTTTAAATTTAGATTTTTGACAAATAGCTGTAAATCACTCTAAGTATGGCAGAGGTGAAGAATCTCATGGTTGTCACGCGTTTCATCAACCCTTATGGCCGCCATCTTGGATTCTAGATTGGCCACCACTCAAGATCCTATATTTGGCAATGCCTTGCTTAATAACTCTTTCTTAATAACCCAACTCAAGTATGGACACAAATCCAGTAATTGTACCGACGCTTGTGGACCCAAGAACGTGGCTGACTAATAAACATTTGATAGAATTTCGTTTGCTATCCAAGCTATTCGTATGATTTCTGTGACTATATCGAGTTTCTCTGGAGTATCATTTTAAATGATGCCATTGCTTCATTTAACAAAGTTTACTAGAATGCCAGCTACCTGGGATTCTAAAATGGCTGTTGCAAAAACATTTTTTTCTACTTCCCTCTCGATAATATTTATAGTGGATTAAGCATATTAGTTAACAATCTAGCAAAATATTCCACAAAAGCAAATATCCATATCAACTAAAGTAAACATGTCAAATTTCAAATTGATATCATGACTGTTAGTCACTGATCTAGAATGTCGTTTCCAATTGTTGTTGATTCATTATTATGACATTGGTATGTTTCATCTTGGCAGTTACAAAGTTCCATGCACTCTACACTGGATAATTTACAAGATTTTCTCGAACAATTATTTACCCCTTTGCTCAACATGGAATTCCTGAACGTATTAGTTTGAAAAATGAAAGGTATATTCCCCACCCCATCTCAAAGTCTTCAGAATGTGTCGAGAGTTTCCTCCACTAAGAAACTTGCCCCAGGCATCAAATGACAATTTGTGTTATTGTTGTTGTTGTTGTTGTTGTTTTTGTAAAAAAAATTGTTAAAATTGTCTATATAAATACAATGACATTTTAAGCGCTAATATTATACTATATTAATTTGTATGTAGGGAAATCATCATATGTTAAGATTTATTTCGTTTTATTACATCTAGGCACACAATTTAAGCCTCTATAGTAAATAACTTTTGCAATCTTATTTTCAAGCATTTTGGTGTGAATACGTATACCTTTAACTCAACCGTATATAGATCACGAAAGGCCAAACACAAAAAACAGGAAGGCACAATCGACCCCATTGTACGCCACCGCAAATCCCCACGCGTTCGGCAACTTTTATTTTCTTCCCCCACCTCATACTTCGAGATATATAGCCGGATGACATATGGACAGGCGGACAAATGACTAGGCGGACAGACGGACGGATGCTAATACGATATCCCCGTCGATTTTCTCAAAACACGTTGTAATACTATGTAGAGCTAAACTCCAGAACGCCCCTGAAATGCAGTGCAAGATGTGGAGCTAAACCATAGAACACTCTTGAAATACACCGCGAGATGTGGAGCTAAACTCCAGAACGTTCCTGACATACACCGCAAGACGTGGAGCTAAACTCCAAAATACTCCTGACATACACTGCAAAACGTGGAGCTAAACTCCAGAATACTCCTGACATAAAGCGCAAGATTTGGAGCTAAATTACAGCTTCTGAAATACACCGCAAGATATAGAGCTAAACTACAGAACGCTCCTGACACACACAGCAAGATGTGAAGCTAAACTCCAGGACGCTCCTGAAATACACCACAAGACGTGGAGCTAAACTCCAGAATACTCCTGACACAAAGCGCAAGATGTGAAGCTAAACTCCAGGACGCTCCTGAAATACACCACAAGATGTGGAGCTAAACTCCAGAATACTCCTGACATAAAGCGCAAGATTTGGAGCTAAATTACAGCTTCTGAAATACACCGCAAGATATAGAGCTAAACTACAGAACGCTCCTGACACACACAGCAAGATGTGAAGCTAAACTCCAGGACGCTCCTGAAATACACCACAAGACGTGGAGCTAAACTCCAGAATACTCCTGACACAAAGCGCAAGATGTGGAGCTAAACTTCAGAACGCTCATTAAATACACCACAAGATGTGGAGCTAAACTCCAGAACGCTCCTGAAGTACACCACACGATGTGGAGCTAAACTCCAGGACGATCCTGAAATACACCGCAAGATGTGGAGCTAAACTCCATAATACTCTTGACAAACAGCGCAAGATGTGGAGCCAAACTCCAGAATCTAATGCTTCATAATAACATTGACCTCTGACATGACATCAATTTATTGACATCCTCTAGGAATCGGTAACCACACGTCTAAAGTTTGACCAATCCATAAACACAGGGCCGAATGCGGAGCTAATCAGAGAACGAGCTCGTAACTATCTCGAGTTCTTACCTTATGAACTCAATATCATTACGCTGCATCTGTTTGACATAGGTAAGTACGTGGCCAAGCTCTGTAGTGCGATAAAAAAAATGAACCAACACTTAGTAGGGTAAGCCAACTAGGGTGAACACATACCAGGATATGCGACGATAAGTGGAACTAAACCTAACAAGTTATCGAAATTGGACACCACCAATCAGACAAACACACAGGCGGGTATATTAATAGACCTTTCCAGTTTTATGTCCCGTCCATCTCCAGCTAAACTCCACCCATACCACGCTTGTTTTGGAATCGATAGACCCTTGAACTCACTGACTATCAATTTCCAGAAAAATATACAGGTAAGTTGTTGAATATTCTAAAACTAATTTGACTGGGTGCTGTTGCTGCATGTGGCAGCAATAACCCCTAGTCAAAAAAGTTTCAAAATATTTTTAAAAAGCTAAGACATACAATTCGTACAACGTGTCGGACTATTAAGCGTTTAAGACGGACTAAATCCAACTATTGGAAAACCGGATTTAACGCATTTATTTTCCAATGCGCACAATACATCCCAAAAATTATTGAGAAAATAAAATAATACATACTGTTGTATATTTTGAACATAGTTGGATTGAAGAACAGTGCTGCATAAAGCATCAATGTCCTCCCATCCAATTAAGCTCAACAGAACATTTTTTTCCATCGCGTTGAAAATTCTAGCCTTATTATCCAACATATTTGAGTTTTTGTTTTGGAAAGCTGTTAGCTTATCTATGTGCTGTATTGTACCACCATTTAAACCCATTACCACGTACAATTTCATCACCCCAGTTTCAGAACAATACTATTGCACAGAGGGTAATTACTTTGCCATAGGCTACGAAAAACCCAGTCAAATTAGTTTCAAAATACTAAACATAATATTCACCACTTCTTCTTGAATTTTCCATATCAGATTTGTATGTGTTAACGTGTCTTATGTCAACTAAACCCTTTAATCCTCGTTGGATAAAACTGCACCTGCAGTCTTGATGATTGTCCATTTATAGAACAAGATAAGAGTATTTTTGAAATTTTGCTATTGGAATGACTCCTGTTGTAAACGTTCAAGAATTGTCTTCTCTTGGCCTGCAAATGAACACTGGCTAAGCCAAAACTAGGACTTTTTTTACCACTACCACTTTGATGGTGAACTCTGTCCAAAACGGTCCCTGTAGTGGTAGTGAGAAGTCTATTTGCATGACAAGACACCGCCTTTATAGTAAATTTCATTGGTAACTTGATAAGAATAGTCTTATCTTAGTCTGCAATAACTATAATTTTATTTTAAAATCATGACGTTTAAATGGTTAATTGCTATAGGCTTAGGCCTATCCTAAGTAGCAATTTGAGCGCGGTGAGGTGCTGCTGGCACAAGAGGGGTTAAAGTGGCAAATAGCGTTGGAGGTCCGTTTGTCGAAAAAATAACGTGACAATTATGCAAATGGCATAAAAGCAAATATCGGTATAGATTTCTCATGAGCCCTCATTAATGCAGAACATTGCTTCAGAGAAATTATGAGCTTGGCTGAGTATTAGTGATGAATGGGTCCATGGTGACATGAATATTGATTCGCCAAAGAGCCCGGATATTGGAACACTAGAAAGGTTGAATTCTCTGATGACATTCTTAGCTAGGCGAAAACGTGGCAGCGTAATGGGAGGAATATGGACACAAGCCGTCAGGGTCGAAATTTGAGCGCGTGAAAGCCGCTGGACAGCGTTTGCAGTTTCACAGCCGGACTAAATGGAAGATTAGAAGAACCCAAAAAAATCGATAATTTGAGAAGCCATATATCATGCATTCTAAGGGATGACTAAATCCCTATTCATGCCATTTCACTTCCTATAAAATGTATATGTCACAATGTGAGCCCTCAATCCACTCCACCCACACATTCCCCAATAATTGTTCAGTTAAACAGCATAGCCTGAAATTGACGTCGTATACGTAATGTTGTGTAGACCGCTCATCATCCACACATTGTATAAGATTTCTATGGCTGCTTCATGTAGGCCTAAATACTAATTAATCTGAAATAAAAAAATATATTGTTGGCAACGGCAGCATCTACTTTCAGTTAAATAATAGATAATTAGACAGTCTCTGTCGAACCTTAAACCTATAGAGATAATATTTGTACCACCCCACCCACCCCACGAAATTTATAATATTCAGTTTAGATGTACCACCGCGTCGCAGAAAATATAGGCTGTTTTCATCGCTCATAGTCCACAGCTGGAAGCCAAGATGAGCACGCATATTGGCAATATATACAATATATTTTTAAATTTCAAATTAATCAGTATTTAGGCCTACATGAAGCAGCCATAGAAATCTGACTATAAGATATCTACGGTAGCAGCCAGCAAATAGTAGATAAGTAAGGCCCGTTTTATAAGGTCGCGCCGCGCTAATGACGACTGGTTGATTTATATAGTGGGCCATTTTCAGGCAGATTTACCTGGCACGGCACAAGAGAAGTTCGACGTATAAATCGAGCAACTGAGAGCGTTCAAATTAATCTGGTAACCTGCCAGAAAGCTGAAAAAGCCATATTATATTCTTAACAAGGACAAATTTGTCCAATACCGTGTGGTAGATATATTCTTTTTCAATCGGGCCGCCGTAAGGTCAAACGATTTCTACTTTGGAAACAATGTTGCTGAAAGCTGTTGCTATTGTGTTTTAGTTTTTTATTGAAAAATTGTCATAGGGCTTCGGGACCCCACAGACACACATCAACGCAAGCTATGAGAAGATAGCTCCATTAGAGCTATTGGCATACGTCTTCAGGCCCACATGGGCAAGCTTCCAACCAAAGGTTGGAGAAGATTGTACAAGTAGAACCAGAGTTATTGAAGTAAATGCGTAAATTCTCTATTATGAAAACGGTTGCTGTTGCATGTTAGCTTTTGACCTCAACCTTGGTATACCTGTTCGGGACCCCATGCTTCCATCCAAGTTTGGAGCAGATCCCAAACAGTAGAACCAGAGTTATTAAACAACAACGACGACGGCGATGACGGCGACGGCGAAGGCGACGACGACGACAAGCAATTCAGTAGAAAAGCTAGATGGCGCGGCTGCTCTGATTGGTCGAGAGCTTATGACGTTATCAGTGACGCCATCATTATTTTAACCAGGTCACATCCACGCAAAAATCCTCGAATCTGAGCCCTTTCTATTGTTCTGTCTCGACCAATCAAATTCGAGTATTTTTTGGCGAAAAAAAAGGGCGTGACCTAAATAAAATATTGATGACGTCACTGATGACTTCATAATCTCTCGACTAATCAGAGCAGTCGCTCAACTCTTCGCCGCATTTTGGGGATGTAAATCTATAGATGATTGACAGGTGCAATGATGCGTGGAACGGGGTGTGGCCAAATGTAGGTCACGTGACCCCTCATGTCCAATCATAGCAGCCACTTATATGGTCGCCATTGTTCGCGGTGTTGGGATAGTGACCCTCGGTAATGCTGATTGAAGGGCCTAATGACCCGTGAAAGTGTTAGGGGACGTGGCCTAATTAAGAATAGTGATGATGACGTCATAGCTGTCGACCAAGCAGTGTAGTCGCTTATACAGTCGCCAATGTTTGGCCTGTAAATCTATTGGCAGGTGTAACGAGGTAGAAAATGGCTAGGGTGGTGTGGTTCCAAATCGAGGTCCTATGCCCCCTCGAGGTCCATCAGGGCAGATGTTTATACGGTCGCCATTGTTCGAGGTCGAGGTGTCAATCAAGGTCGCGTGACCCATTGCGGCCTATCAGCACAGTCGCTTATACAGTCGTCAATATTTGGCCTGTAAAGATATTGATACAGGTTATGAGCCGTGAAAGTGTTAGGGGCGTGGCCTAAATCAAAATACTGATGACGTCATAACTTCTAGCCACTCGGCGAAGCCGCTTAAATTGCCGCCATTGTTTACTCTGTGGAGGTGTTGACATGTGTAGTGATCCATGAAGGTGGTAGGAGACCTGGGGGTGGGGGATAATTCGAATAGTGATGACGTCAGAACTCTCAACCAATCGGAGCAGCCGCTTATACAGTCGCCAATCTTTTTTTATCTGTGTAGGTTTAGACATGCGCAATGAGCCAGGAAGCTGTTAGGATTATGACGTGAGCTGATGGATGGATAAACTGGAAAGGTCCATTGCCTTGCAAAGGCTGATACAAATGCAATGGACAAGAAAGTGTAGTATTTCGCTTTTATTACATCACAATTATATATTTATTGTGTTATCATTTGCTTTTGAACAGCAACATTGTTTTTAAAATTTAACAATCGCCTAACCAGCTTAACCCCGCAACCCACACAGACTAGGGCTGACAATTTATTTATGATGCATGTAATAGTATCATGAATAATTTGAAACTAATTTGTTTGAGAGTGTTTCTGGCTATTCCATCAACATGTTCCAGTCAAATTAGTTTCAAAATATTCAATAGTTTTATTGTCGTGAAACTGAACCAGTGAGATTTCAATAGATAAACAGTTGGCAAACAGGAGGAAGCGGGTGTACACCATCCCTTAACAGGTCTATTAGCCAGATGCGATGTATAGTGATCAGATACTGTGTAGTTAATATTTTAATGCTATCACACATTTTTCTGTCCTAGCAACCTTCCGAAAATCACTATGAGCCTTCGTCCCGGGTGGATCCTGGCTCATGGGCTAACGTAGACAAGAGCACACAGACTCTCTCGTGGCAGCCAGCAGACAGACTGTTGCGCCCACATCAACGCTTTAATCACTGCATGGGTGACTGGCATTGCAATAACATACTGCTGCTGCTGCTGCATCATTAATAATAATAATAATAATAATAATAATAATAATAATAATAATAATAAATAGAAGACACTTGCTGAAGTAACTGTAAATCTGCGATGTCTGGCCAAAAGAAATTTTAAAAGGCTTCATCTTACATGCCCATTAACAATTTCTCGGCAAGTGGAGTTGATTTCTGGCAAAAACGAAAACTGCTAACTTTGATAACTATTAACTAAGGAGCGACCTTGACCCTGAGGTCGGATCACTCCGAAACCATCACCATTGGATCCGGCATGCATGATAAACCTCTGGTAAAGTTTTCATGAAAATCAAGGATTTGCAATCTGCAAGGTTTGTGTGGGATGCCTTGGATTCAAAATTTAATATTTCATTCAATCTAAGTCTCTCAATCCTATTGTATCTGTAGAGACTAGAGGGAGGTAAACTATGCCAAAAACGAAAACTGGTATCTTGCGCCTCGACTGCGTGAACCTGACCTTGAGGTCAGATCACTCCAAAACAATC
Organism: Chaetoderma sp. LZ-2023a; assembly: GCA_034401795.1. NCBI lineage: Eukaryota > Metazoa > Mollusca > Caudofoveata > Chaetodermatida > Chaetodermatidae > Chaetoderma > Chaetoderma sp. LZ-2023a. Next base: position 141,432,950 of record CM067369.1, on the reverse strand, counting down.
ACCATTGGATCCGACATGCATAATATACCTTTCGTACAGTTTTCATGTAAATCAAAGAAAAAGCCCTGAAGTGTCAAATATCCAAGAAAATATGCAAAGTTCGTGTGGGGTGCCTTGGATTCTTTTTCACGGTTTGTCATCCTGAGTTCATTCCTGCAAAAAAATTAAACTGGTATTTTGGACCAAAATGTGCCACTGGGCGGATAATTTTCAAAAGAAATTCTTTTCAAAAACCCATCGCCAAAGGTAACATCCTAGCCAAGTATGGTAGTTATCCGATCAAAACTCTAGGTGTCGTCCCAGATGAAAGATCCATCATAAAAACCACCATTCATCCCCTATGTGGCCATATTAAATGCAATGGTGGTCAAAGTTTAAAGGTCAAGGTCACCTTTTATGTGGGCAAACATCTTCTGGACTGCAAGGGTAATATCCTGACCAAGTATGGTAGCGATCCGATCGAAACTCTAGGTGTTTTGGCACTTCACACATCAATATTGAAAATCCCCATACCTTTCCTATTGGACGTTTTTGCCCACGGAAAAGGTGGTAGCTCGAAACCCCTTGGGCAAAACTGAAATAGAAACACAAGCACACGATTCCGGACGGGGTAGCAGAAGTTGACAAAGTTTGGACTTGATCGGATGAAACTGTAGGAGGCGATGCCGCGCAAATCGTTTGACGAAGAATAAGAAGAAAGAAAGAAAGAAGAAGAAGAACTAGAGAACATTTACTAAAGTAACTGTAAATCTGCGAAGTCTGACCATTAAGGAATATTATAAGGCCTCCTCTACGGCAATTGAACACATCTGGTGAGTCACAGATCAAAGATCCATGCTTGAAATTTCCCATAGGTTTGCACTAAAAGGTCACCTTGACCCTAAGGATAAAATAAGGTATAAAGAAAGGCAGGTAACTTATGCCAAACATGAATATTTGAAATTTTTACCAGTGAATGACCTTGATCCTAAGGAAGATATTACAATTTTCATAGGAAATTATTTAGGTCTCTCAATGTTCTAGAATCTGGCCAGGTTTGAAGAGAATCGGAAGAAACCTCTTGGGGAAAACACTGTTCAAATATTGCTCCCCATAGGTTTACTAAGGGGATATGTGCCACGGAAAATCTGCCGGATGGATCAACCTCAACTTTGACACCAAATGAAGTCCATATAAGAACTATAGGTTCATCAGAATTCAAGTCGATCGGAGCCAAACAAATTTTCGCGGCCGTTTTATTCACAGTTTCTCACCCTGAGTTCATTTCTGCAAGAAACGAAAACTGATATTTTTTACCCCAAAATGTGCACCTGGTGGCCGCTTTGAAAAGAAATTTTTTTTTCCATTTGTTATTCTAAATTCATTTCTGCATAAAACGAAAACTGGTATTTGTTTGCCAAAATGTGCCACCTGGCGGCCATTTTCACAAAAAAATTAAAAAAATCACCTGTGGTAAAGTATTATAGTGATCTGATTAAAACTCCAGGGCCCATATGCATAAAGGACGTGTAACTTTACACTAGTCTAATCTAAACATAGTTTAGTAAAACCACTGCTTGTGGTTTAACAAAATTGGTACGGTTAAAAGGTAGTTTAATTAAACCTTTGTTAGTTAACCTGAGGTTAAGCTTAACCATAATTTACCATTAAACCATTGTTTAGTTTCATACAGATGTCAATTTCGGGGCAAGCACGACGACGGTCAGAAAAGCATGCAATGCCTCGCGCTGTGCATTTATGTCTACATGTTTTCAGCTAAACTTATTGCAAATATGAAGCAAACAGGCAAATATACATGTACCAATTTGTCCTGTTTGTAAATGGTGCAGACCCATAAGTCAATTTATTATCGGTGCGACTGTTTATAAACGCCGTACAACACTTTTAACAATCTGCTATTAATCCGTTCGTATCATTGCTGAAAACGTGAATTATAGTTTTATGTTATTTTGTTTGTAAGAGTTTTTAATGTCCTATTGCCTGTTGGCACAAGCTTACTATTGGTATATTGGATGTGCGCCGTTTGGCAATTGCCAAATTGGCTATGCGCCGTTTATAAACTTGCACGCCGATAACAAATTGGCATATGGATTTGCGTTATTTAAAACACTTAATGGCCTGTTTACCAACGCTTCAAATTGGTTATTTGATTGCTACAGTAACACATCACTACCGTATACGCACGCACGCACGCACGACATATTTTGAAGGCATTTGGGTGAAGACCCCCACCATACATAGTAGATGCGATAACTTCGCCGCCAATTCAGGGAGTGCGTGTGTGTGTGTGCAAGACCATTTTAACGCAATATGACAATGTTTATTTAATTAGAATTGATCAATCAGCAATGATGTGTTTACATTCAACGTATTGACGAAATTAAAGTTATCCATTTTATAAGATTAATTAGTGTTGACAACACAAAGCATAACAGATTAAAGTATTGTATTAATATATCTATGACTATAATTATATTTGGCTAACTATGAATAAGCTGCTGCTACTGCTGATGATGATGATTCATCATCATCAACATCATCACCATCATCATCATCATCATCATCATCGTCATCATCATCATCAACAACAACAACAACAACACATGCCTAGCCACCGCCGTCAGCGCCGCCGTCGCCGCCGCAGCAGAAGCAGGAGAAGCAGCAGCAGCATCAGCAGAAGCAGCAGCAGCAGGAGCAGCAGCAGTGTCGTAGTCATCCACGTCGTTGTCATAGTCATACGGGCGAGCGTCACGTCATCCATAAAAATAAAGAAAAAAATGTGCAGTAATGACTTATGCGAAGTGATGGTAGTGCGGTGGGGTGGACTGGGTAAGAAGATCAATTACCAGACTAGCAGTTTACCCTACACAAAATTACCATAGCCATATTAGTCTCAATCTACTCCCCCTCCTCGTCACCCCACCTAATCCGCATACACCACCTCGTCCCCTCCCATCACCACCCACACACTCCGCATACACTGAAGCGTCCTCCTACTCCTCCCAGCCCCTCCTCTCGCCCCTCCTCGTCTCTCTTTCTCCTCCTACGCCACACTCTTCTTCCCCACCTCCTCCTACTCCTCCTTCTCCCGCCTCCTCCTGCCCCTATCCGATTCCACACCTGACAGCTAACCGGAACAACGAATTGCCGCCGTGGTCGCCGTCGCCTCCGCCGCTACCACCACGACAACAACCATACGCACCACTACCATCATTAACATAATCATCGTCGTCCTCGTCGTTGTCGTCGTCGTCATCTTCATCATCATCATCATCATCATCATCATCATCATCATCATCATCATCATCATCGTCATCAGCGTCAGGAAATATAATCAACCATCATATTGTTCCAAGAATGGAATTCGAATGAGTAATATCAGATCATCTTGGAAGGTATGCCACGTTTAAACCTACCCCCGAGTAGGTTTAATACAACTGGCATATGTTGAGGTATTTACACCATTGTTTAAACTAAGCCATTCGTATTAAACTGTGTTTAGTATTAAACCACTTTACCTTAAACCTCATTTATGCATACGAACAGTGATGTAAATGAAAGGTTACACAGGGTTTAAGTTAAACTCTCTCTAAACCACCTTTATGCATACGGACCCCGGTGTCTTAGCATTTCAAAGATCAATACTGAAAATCTCATACATTTCCCATGAGACTTTTTTGTCCATGGAAAGGTGGGTAGCTCGAAAACCCTTGGCCAAATAAAAAAGCACACCCACACTGCTTCACTAGAAGTTGACCGAATTTGGAGCTGATCAGATAGAGCCTGTATGGGGAGATGCGTCTGACAAATCATAATAAAAATAATAATATGAAAGATCCGGTAAGAAAAGATTAATCTGTGATTGCCTCGCAGATTAATAATAATAATAATAATAATAATAATAATAATAATAATAATAATAATAACAATAAAAGATGATACTAAAGCTGCTATTTTTAGCCACAACGTCCAGAGTTATCGTGATTGTGAGACAATGGTTCTATTGATCCTGATAACAAGAAATCCTGTCTTATCATGGAGCGCCAAATTATAGATACGAGATAAAGATGGTCTAACTGTGTGTACCCAAATAATCAAATACAGAAAAAATGTCATTTAAAATGTGAGAAATATTATGCTGAATTCTTTATTGACCCTAGCCTATAAATTGGCTTAAAATATTCAACAGGTTGTCAGTCCTAGTCCGTATAGGTTTGATTATTTTGGAATTAAGACTCTAAGACTTCAGGCTTCGGAGTGCTAATTATCGACTGAATGATTCAGAAGGCAGCTGCCACACCGTATATAGGTTTCCCCGTAAAATCATATTCGGGTTAATAAAGTACTCTGCTTCTGTTCAAACTACCCGTGGTTCATCGAGCTGTTGATGTTTTTTATGCTTTTTTTTTTATTGTAGTTTCCTTTTTCCAAACATATCAAAAATATAGACGATCGATTTATTGCGAAGAAATACGAAAAGTTGTACATTAGAAACATGTTCACTACTCATAAATATAAACTGAGTTTTAGCATAAATTAATCATTTACATCCGAACCAACGAAATAGTCAGCATAAGCTTCCATTTAAATATTGAGTGGTAGGTAAAGCAATAATCAGAAGAAATTTATTCTATTTTTACTCAGGAATATATTAGATTTGAAAGAAATAATACACATGAATAAGTGAATATATGTAAAAGAAATCGCATATTAAGATCGTTCAGGACTTGCACAGAGGTGAGGTGATATGGTAATAACATCATTCTCTGTTTATGTCACTGCGGCAATCAGTTATTCCTGTTGCTTACACGTACTTACAGAGATGTTCTAATTAATTTATGTTAGCAAACATATTGGACCTTTCCAGTGTATCCATCCATCATATGATATCGTCACTACGTGACGTGCATAATGACGTCATAAAAAATTGTAGCATAAATGACTCGATTCAGTCCATTTTAAACTCTTAAAAGTCCGACAAGTTGTACGAATTGTAGGTCTTTGCTATTTGCTAAACATGCTGTTGAATATTTTGAAACTAATTTGACTGGGCGCTGCTGCAGCCATTAGCAGCAACAGCACCCATGTAAATTAATTTCAAAGTATTCAACAGCTTACCTGTAAAGTTTATGAAAATTGATAGTCAGGGAGCTCATGGATCGATCGACCCAACACAGCCGAAGTGTGGGTGGAGCTTAGCTAGAGATTGGCGGGACATAGCTAAAATGGAAAGGTTCATTACAGCTAAAATAATTTATGGAACCAGTTTCATTGGTGTATATTTAATTTTAGTTTGTGTGGAAAACAATTAGAGGTGATTATTAGACTAACAGATTATTCAAACACGGTGGCACTCATTTACTGACATGTCACAACACGGCGTTGGAATGATACAGAGGCAGAGACATTAGCCATATACTTAGGAAGCAACGATCACATACCCCGGTTTCTCTACAAAGAGTTTCCCATTGCATATCTTCTGATTGGTGCCATCCTTAGTATTATCCTATTCTATTATCTAATCGCCTCAAAGAAATATAAGTCCCCACTATTCACATTTATCGCGAGTCTAGCCATTTCTGATCTTGCATCGGTTTTTCAGCTTGGGCCGGGCTTATTCTACCTTATGTCATTTTACCACATCTATCTTTGATATGCAAATTAACATTTTTCACAGCACAATTTGGTGTCGCCTCAAGCGGTTTCCACTTGATGTTTTTCTCAGTTCTCAGATATTATCATCTCTGCTTTCCATTACAGGCACGCGCGAAGGTGTGGTTTTTAAAGTATGTCTCGCATTGTGGATCGCGACTTTGGTGTTTCACACGACAATTGCATTGTATTATGAATCTATTAGAGGCGAGGAAAATGAAGTCTCGGTGTGTATATTTGTAGGAAATGTTTCAACAAGAGATATGTGCTACATGGTTATAAGTACTGGCATACCGTGTGGTACGATAATAGTTATGCACCTACTTAAGTATATCCACCTTCTGGGCCACATGAAAACGATAGAGGTGCAACAAGAAAGACAAAATGCAGACGCACGTGCAGTTACCATAGTGGTTGCGTTGTTCTTCATATCGTGGTGTCCAGCAAATACGTATGCAGTGCTTCATACTCTGGCTCCTGGTGAAGGGTATTACCAAGATAAGCTTTTTCTCTCACTCATTTATATGATAGCGTATAATAGCAGTGTGAATCCAATCGTGTATGTGCTGGCAGCTAAGTCAATAAGAAATGATTTTGTCAAATTTATATGTCCTATGCAGAATATGTCCCGCAAACCAACAGCTGCAACATCATATAGATAAGAGAACCAATCCACTGTACTAGTTTACCTATCAATCATATGACGCCATAATGAACTACGTAGGCTAACGTCATAATCAAGTACGTCATGAATAACGAGATTTAGTCTTAAGCGCTTAATAGTCCGTCAAGTTGTACAAATTAAATATTCAACAGCATGTTTATTAAATAGTAAAGACATACAATTCGTACGCCAACGCTTAGCCCGTACATCAATTATATGTTGGTGACGAACTTATCCAAGTCATCCATAACGTCATTGATTATGATGCCATCATGCACATCACGTAGGTGATTATGACGTCGTATGATGGATGGATAAACCGGAAAGGCCAATTGCTTGCTAAGGTTGATACACATGTAATGGACAAGGAAGTGTAATATTTTGCGTTTATTACATCACAATTGTGTATTTATTGTGTTATCATTTGCTTTTGAACAACAGCATTGTTTTTAATTAACAATCGCCTAACCAGCTTAACCCCGCAACCTATACAGACTAGGACTGACAATTTCTCTATGATACATGAAATATTATCTTGACTAATTTGAAACTAACTTGTTTGGACGTTGTTTCTGCCTATGCCATCAACATGTTCACGTCAATTCCAAAATATTCAATAGTTTTACTGTCTTGAAACTGAGCCAGTTAGATTTCACTAGATAAACGGTTAGCAAACAAGAGGAAGCGGGCGTACGCTATCGCTTAACATGTCTATTAGCCACATGCGATGTATAGTTATCAACTACTGCGTAGAATGCGTTAGCAAATTAATGTATGCTTAGAAGTAATGTGTTATTAGTTGGAGAGGTGGGGTGGAGGTTGGGGTGGGAGGGGGGCCTTGAAAGGTAAATTTGGGGGTTTCTACACAGAGAGCGATAAAAGTCTTGAGAATGAATTTAGATCAATTTTTGGGTGCTGATTACGAATTTCTTATGTGTAAGTTCGTAGATTTGGTGGAAAGTGCGGGCTCAAAATTGACATCAAAGGGGAATTCCTTGGGCTTGAAAGGCTAATTTGGAAATTTAATATACATTATCAAAACAGCTTAGCGTAAGCTGATTGTGAACTTTGGAATATAGTAATCACAAAATAAGCATTTCCCTATTCTAAACAGTAAAAGGACCATTCCGACATCCTGAATTCCTAAACTTGCATAATATATCGATTTGTTATGGTTTTATTATAAAAACTGAAATCAGAATATTTGAGAAAAATTTATGTTTGTTTATAAGAAACTGGGGTGTTGGCCCGGTGTATTCACAAAATAGCAATAATTAAAGGAGCAAGAACTATTTTCTAAATATGAAGTTTTTGCCATTAAACATAATCACTGCAATATAAAATAAGTTCGTGGTTTATAGTTACTGGTCAATTAGTATCTAATATTTTTCACCGTTTCTTACTTGAAAAACATTCTCAAACAAGATTGAATACTAAATATATCAGGAATTCACTGTGCATAGCATTACATAGGTGTGGCACACCTTTGAGCTGTTGAAACTATTTATGCACCATTTTGTCGATGAGCCTCCTCTTAGGCAATTAAGATCAGTGTTCACTCAATTATCAGAAAAATCATCAGTGTTCAAGGCTAAGCTACACTTTGTCAGCTTAATTCCGCACGAGATTGGCAATTTCCCCTCGCAATGGCAATGTGCTAATATTGCAAGATCATGAGGTGCCGAAGGGATGGGGGTTGGGGGGATTGTGGGGGAACTGGCTTAGTTATAAGAACATGCACTACAACATAATTGTCACATTTCCGGACAAATTAATATATGCTTGGCTTGCTGGGCAAATGCCGTTTTGGCTCGTCAGCTCTTCCTAACACCACTGTCTGCAATAAAGGTCTCAAAACATGTCTGTAGGCATCATCTGTAGGTGGCAAGCAACGTCTGCCCACAGAGCGACTAGAACCGTTTATTTGAAGCTACGTTGCAGAAGAATAATCACATGGATGCTTTCCATACAATGTGAGAAACATATCCTTGGATACCTCCATGGCTTGTGTTATAATCTCATCTAATATTTCGTTCTTAATGTACAGACATAGAGAAGCCAACTTGTCTTTAAAAAATTACATGCATCTGGACAAAACGCTCTTTCCCCCTTTATTTTTTTGGAAACTTGTGCTATCACCTCCACCCATTTAATACACTGGACGAAGTATTCATGTTTCAGTATGCCCCAATGTTCTGGACAAACTGTGGCTTGGGATATAATATTAATTCATCTCTATGTACCCCTCTTTTAATCCCAAATCAACAGGTTTTCCAAAGAAATATGTGTTGATAGCAACAACATCTGTGTCATTTAAGCTTTGGTTATTAACCGCTGTTGTCCATTTTGGCTAGCGTACGTTACATGATGAAGTACTCGTGTGTGCCCTTCTTGGGTGCTGCTCAATTCAGGAATTGCCATAGCTATTGTAGTTGTCAAGGCAATGAACCTAATAGACCAAAAAACATCCAAGTGTTACTTGATTGGGTATCCATAAGGTCCCATGCTCTTCCCGGGTATCAAATGGCACTCTAAGAAGCGATTGTTTTCTTTGCTTGTTTGAAAGCATTGCGGACTAGTAACTAGTCTTTGATCGGCAAATTAGGGTTTAATTTGAACAGTGGAGATTGTTGTTAGGATCGCCTACTTATGAAAGCCTCTGGTATCTTTAAAGCTTACGCATCTATCTTTGTTTTCCTCATAACTATTTGCTACGATGCAAACATATCTACAACTTTCCCGATGGGAATTAAATGTTGCGCTGAAGTAGACTCTTGACCAGCACTTGACATGAATGGAAGCATATATGTGAAGTTGTGGTAATGTCTTTACCCCAGTTGCCATCGCATTCTGTATGAAGAAAATGCAGTGCTATCTCTACCATTTCCATATACGTGAACAGTAACCTGTGGCTGCAAATTTCTCATTCTCGATTCATTAAATGTTGCTATATGCTGATTCATTAAACGTTCCTATATGCTGCTTGTCAATACCATCTATAAGATGCCTTTAGAAAATCGCATTCTCCATAATCTTTCCAAGTTGGTGATTGTGGGTACACATGTGCCTTCTTCAAAGCACAAATTTCCAATGGCCTTCTACCAGCTCACAATGTGAGCGCTCATTGCCTGATAATATCCATACCCATCAATCACTTTATTGGCAGTGCCAAGAAGCAGAACCTTTGCCTTCATAAAAATGTGATTCAGACCAGAATTCTAAATGGTACATCCTAATATGGTACCAAGGGAATTACTTTCCATGTGAAAGCCTGCAAGTTGTTTAGTCGAAGAATGGGATTTCCAAATTTATCCGGGGTATTATGCCAGAGTCCATAATCTCATACACTGCACGATGTTAAGTTACTATTATATACACTGGACCGAAATCTCCACTAGTCTGTATGCAAATTTGTAGCACTTCATTCACAACAGCTTTCGATGTTGGCGAATATTATAGGAAATGTAGGTAACAAACATATGCGGGAGGAGCAAAGTAATCTGATGTTCTGGCAAGGAATGCATTTTATCCCAATACTAATTACTTGTTTTGATTCACTATCGATGTAAATGCTCACCGTTGGGCATAATCGTGCCAACATCAAACACAGATCCAAGCTAGGAATTTCGCTAATGAACATTCTAATAGCTTTCTAGCATCCTTTGGTTCGGCGTGTGGTCTTACCTTTCTTCAAACAAGTTTCACAGATTTCAACATATCAGCTCTCATTACAATCTTCTTTAAAACCGTGTCTCTTCGAGTTCCTTGGAGAATAACACCAATAATTATAGACTGACAATTTGCTTTGGCACCAATTGTTTGATGGCGAAAACACCATGGTTAACAAAATGAGTGAATACCCCTTTAATTCCTGATATTTTATTAATATACTAGGCCAGCTCTACACGATGATGTCTTATAAACAAACTTACTATCAGTTATTCTGATTCCAATTTAAAGATATAAAGCAAGAAAACGATTTATTGTGTAAGTATATGAGTTCGAAATGGGTGAATGCCCCAGTAATTCTTCAGAAATTGGTAAATTCCCCTTTAATGATCATTTCGTGAGTACAATCTTATGTATAAAGTTCTGTAAGTAAGAGGAGTTTAAATTAGCAATCAAAGTTCACAGTCATCATAGCTTTAAGCTATTTTGATACTGAATAGTAAATTTCCAAATTTACCTTTAAAAAATTAAGGTATTCCCCCTTTAATGCCAATTCTCAGCACTTGCCACCAAATTTATCAACGTCCACATAATAAATTCGGAATCAGCTCCCAAATTGACCAACATCACTTCTGAAAACCTTTTGTGGTTCTCTGTTCCGTTTATAGCATTTTTGAGCTGCTGACAACACCCCCCCCCCCCCACACACACACACGTCAACCCCCGCACCCCGCCATCAACACACACACACACACGCACGCACGCACGCACGCACGCACGCACGCACGCACGCACGCACGCACGCACGCACGCACGCACGCACGCACGCACACACACACCACACACACACACACATCCACAAACACGCATCCCCATTGCCACCCACCACAACAATATGCTCGGCGTACACCTTAAGTTTCAACTAGTTGCGGACTAGTTGTTCGGAGTTGTAGCGGGTTGTTCCTAGTTGTTTGGAGTTGCAAGATATGAAATCGTAAGATGTACGCTGGTATACGACCAGTTGGCGACTAGTTGGCGATTATTAAACATGTTTAATATTTCCAACTAGTCGGCGATTATAAACCAACGAGCGGAGCGTATTGGGTCACATGTTTACCTGTTAACGGACGTAAGGATCACAAAAACTAAATTATCTGTTTGTAAATGTGAAGACATTATTTTCAACGTTTGCCATACAGTAGGCGTATCAATCAATTTGCATGATGAAAAACGTACGACCCAACCTGTCCATAACGACCATGCACATTTTTAGCACACTCTATAGCTTCTTTAAGAAGATCTGTCTTATAGAACCACACGTGTGCGGCCACAAAAATTATTTTTATATGCATTTAGATGCAGCAAACATGCATTATCTTACCACCTGGACTTTGATGACCAATTCTTGGTAATCGGGAAGATGTGTTGTTACACAGCCAATGTATATGGCTATACTGAATCCCATACAAAATGCACAGTTCACACAGTCTGATGTGCTTCCCATCTACGGCGTCAATACAATCTTAAAATAGTTCCATCCTTGAAGGAAACCAGAAATAATGAATTTTCACGAAATCTCATACTGTGGCATACACATAAATATGTGATGAAATGAGATGAATGCGCCAAATCATACACCCATATTGTCTTGATGACTCTCGCTGTCACTGACTCAGTCGCTCTCTCTCTCCCTCCCTCTATCCCCTCTGCCCATACCTCTCACCCGCCCGCCCTCCTCCTACCTCACTCTCCCCCTCCCCCATCCATCACTCTCCACTATTTCCCCGTTCTCACTCACTCTTTCTATCCACCTTCCCTCCCTCATTCACCCTCTCTGTTCCTCCATCCATCCTTCGTTTCTCTCTCTCCCTCCCTTAAACCCCTCCCCCGTTCTCTCTCTCTCTCTCTCTCTCTCTCTCTATCTCTCTCTCTCTCTCCACCATTCTCTCTCTCTCTCTCTCTCTCTCTCTCTCTCTCTCTCTCTCTCTCTCTCTCTCTCTCTCTCTCTCTCTCTCTTTCGACTATGTATATCGTTATTTCTTTTTAGGTAAGTGAATGAGAAAATCACACGAATGCGACATATTATCACTACTCATAACAATGTTTCCATCAAATAAAGCACCACTCACCCAGGTTTAGCGTGGGTGAATACTTGAAGACTAGCTTAAAAGTCGTAATATGTACGCTCAAAATACAACTGATTGGCGATTAGTTGTACAAAAGGTCTTAAAGTGAACGTCGAGCATTAGGCTTGGAATGAGGGACATAATATTGAATATTTCTTGTTTAATTCGGGAGTTTTCCGCGATTTAACTTCATTTAGATGTCCACTGTATGATGTGAAAGTGACCTTGAATAGTGATTTGCGTGCTAGTATCAATTTGATGAATAATATTTATGTAATTTTTATTTAGATTAGATTAATAACTGGAGCCGGATTAAGGCAAGGCAAATGGTGTTGCCACCCTTTGGCCACGAAAATGAAGGAGCCCCCAAAGCACAAACAATTACTGCATATTGCCCATTTGAATCTTTTAATCACAGTATCTCACTTATAGTCGTGACATACGTAAGCTGTTGGCTATTTTGAAACCAATTTGATTAGAAGCTGGTGCCGCTTTAGGCAACACCAGTTATCAGTTAAATTAGTTTCAAAATATCCAAAAACATTTTGAAACTTACGTAACGAATTTATTATATTTGGTATGGTAGTAGTAGTAGTAGTAGTAGTAGTAGTAGTAGTAGTAGTAGTAGTAGTAGTAGTAGTAGTAGTAGTAGTAGTAGTAGTAGCAGCAGTAGCAGCAGCAGCAGCATCAACAGCAGCAGCAGTAGTCGTCATTCCCTCCTTGAGCCACCCGATGAGGGGCCGACAACTATTTAGCCATGGGCACCAAATATGCTTAATCCAGTTCTGTTATATAACAATCACGACTAATGTGTTCTAACCTCACTTAGGGAAGCGTTCACCGGACATTCTTACGTATCCAGAAATCCTGTATACCTCTGCAACCAGATGGGTACACTAGACAACAACCGTCACCCACTGCGCCCCCTCTTCATCATTAGATGACGAATCCACCATATAGGTAATCAAGTATTGTCATCCATTTTTCTTGCTAATTAAAAGAATGAAATCATCTTCGATACGCCATTAATTTGTGTGAAATGACAATGATCGGTACGACAATAAGCATACGCCAGTCGATGTCATTGAATAAGATCTCAACAGATACAGCCGTTTGAAGAAACGGGATCTGTTCAAGATTTGTGTACTTGAGAGTGACTGGGCCTCAAACATACTTATTATACACCTGTACGTGCTTATCCAACGAAACGATTCCAATTGTACCACATGACCATCCAATAATCTTTACATATTGGACGATGCAAAATCTGTATTGGACGCGGCTCAAAACCTGTATTGGACGTTAAAGAACGATATCTCTTTCCGTATTAATTTGCGTTGATAAAGTTAGTCTGCTACAAGTACAAGTTTTCGTTATTAATAGTTACAAGATTCTTTCAGAAGAAGCTATCGATAACTTTGTTTATCAGCAAGTGCCAGAAAATACAAAAAAAAGAAAACAAAAAATGACGTTCCTTTGTTCAGACGCTGGTTGTCAGCGTCTTTACCTCAAGAGGAATGGATATCCAGCCTACGTTTTCTCATGAAAAAGTAGACTTTCTGTTCAAGTTTTTCTGTTTCTTGTTTATTTAATTACATGGAAATTATATAAATTTATTTTATATTATTTGATCTATGGTTTAACTTTGATTTTCATCTCTTAATATTTTTTATTTCACAATTTTTACGTGATTTCATTTTCTAGATATAATTATACAGACTGCCCTCCACACCTAGGAAGGGTGCCAACCCCTTCCCCCTATAACATGGATGCCATGGGAAAATTGTGAAAATTTGACTCTGAGAGGCCATTACAGACAGTATTTCTAATAAATTGACAAAATAATGTGGGTGGTCTGGGCGGTGGGTGGGTGTTTGGTTCCAGCGTCCTCGTTTGCAGGCGCTGGGGTGGGGTTGGTGGGTGGGGGTGGGGGGGGGGCCGTGGTGGCGAGAGTTGATTTCCCCGCTGATTTAATGTAGATGCAAACTACATCTCTTACCCCTACTTTGGAAGCCCATGAGTCCCCCATCCAACCCCCCCAAGTGAAATAAACCAACACATCCTACTCCCCCACCCCACCCTCCTTACACTGCATCCAACACTTACACCCGCCAACAGCAGCTCACTAGGCAGCGACAGACATGCGTACACACTTAACAACATCATTATATTTAGATTTCTCCCCAGTTTTTTGTTTAGTTTGCACCCGTATGGGTGCACTTCATGAGTGGCATGGGTAAAATACACCTCGGTATCAGAACCAATAAAAATAATCACCGAACCGAACCGAACTGTAATTCATTTGCCATTATCTTTCAGTTTCATCGTGTTTATTTCAAGATTTTCTGCCTAATTATGTTTTTAAATTTAATTTCCCAGACTGCCCTCCAACCCATCCCACCTCCGAGAGAGATTAACGTAATTCACCCCTCCCACCCTTCCTTTGCACGTCATACGGCACTTACATGCGCCAACAACGCGTCGTTAGGCAACAATAGGCAACGCATACACCCTAGCAACATCTTATTTTTTTATTATGTCAGTTTTTTACTTTCGTATTTTGCAACCCTTCGTGGCAACCTCTATTGCGAGTGAAATGGCTCAAATACACACAGGTGTGAGTGGCCAATAAAAACAACTGAACGAACAAACGAATCATTGTATTTCTGAGATTAAAGTACATTTCTGTTGATTTTTTGTGGGTTTTTTCTGATGTTGTAATAGGTGCATACTACATAATAAATAGTCAGTTTACATTGTTGAGTTCAATGTGGATTGTTATTGCACTCGTACACGTTGTGTTGAAAAATCCGTATAGGACTCGACTCCTGCGGCGTCTCGTCCAATAGCGAATTCAACACAACGTGGACTCCATCAATATTGGACTCAACAATGTAAAATAACCTAATACTATTCAAAGTTCAAATTATCGATATGATCAGTGATGATTTGCATGTACATAAGATAATTACGTAATTCACGCACATTTTCTCAGTTATTTGTTAAGTCTTGATGTTGTAATTGCTTTTTTCACCGATTTACTCGAATCGCTCCTTATCTCTCCTCATCGACATAATAAACTGTGTAATTTGGCCAAATTCCATCTAGCAATGGCGAGCGACTACCATGATTATGCGTATACTAATTCGATTGATAAACATGTTTGCCAACTCTTTATCCAATTTCCTGTGATTTGAATTAACACTCCTGATCATTATTTGCCATTGAATAACATAGCCCTACACTCATGTGGCCAGAATATTCATGAAATAGAGCTGCGTGTACATACTAATATCTAATAATTCACACATCTCAAAGAATAACACATATTCATGTATGTTGTTACGATTACAGATGTGATATCCTTGCAGATAATAATCATTCCAGAATGGAAGGCGGTGCCATTACTCTTTCTATCTCTGTTTGAAATCACAGACAGTGATCATGTGATAAACAGAATGGACCTTTCCATTTTTAGCTATGCCTCGCCCATCTCTAGCTAAACCCCACCCGCTGGTGTTGGGATCGATCGATCTCTGAACTTCCTGACTATTAATTTCTAGAAAACTGTACAGGTAAGCTGTTGAATATTTTGAGACTAATTTGACTGGGTGCTGTTGCTGCCTATGGCAGCAACAGCGCCCAGTCAAATTAATTTCAAAATATTCAACAGCATGTTTATTAAATTTTACAGACATACACTTCTTGCAACATGTTGGACTCAACAACATGTTTATTAAATAGTAGAGACATGCACTTCTTGCAACATGTTGAACTTTTAAGCGTTAACGACGGTCCGTATAGAATCATTTATGACATAATGATTATGACGTAATCCTACACGCCGCTTAGCCGATTATAGCGTCATATGACGTCATTACTCTAGACTTGACTGTCCCTTAGTTCTTTGTTTGTCCGTTACAGACACATATCAGGCAACGTGCAATGGATAAATCCGATCTATCACCGAAGTATATGACGCCATAATCAATTACGTCACATGTAGGTTGACGTCACAATCATAATTAACAGAGAATGATCCTTCAAGCAGCTGGAATAGTCCGTAAAGTATATCGTATATCCAATTGTATATCGTTGATAGATTTACGATTTATTAAACATTCACTTGAATATTTTGAAAATAATTTGACTGAACGTTGTTGCTGCCATAGGCAACAACAGCACCAATTCAAATTAGTTTCAAAAATATTCAACAGCCTGTCCATATAGTTGCGCTAAAATTGGGATTCTGAGAACTTAGGGTTCAAAGTATATAAATCTATCCCAACACGCGCAAATCATGGGTGGAGCTTAGCAAAAAATGTGCCGTGGTGTCATAATTAGAAATGGGCGGGGCATAGCTAAAATGGGCGGGCCATAACTAGAAATAGGTCTCTCTCTATTTCATATATGCATGATGTATCATCTCAGTTCATGGCCATAGCAGTCTTTTGTAATCTATGTGAAATAATTATAGGAATTTAGGCGTCACAAATGGATGAAGCCAGTTTATCGATCAATCATATGACGTGATAATCAACAACGTCACGTGTAGGCTGACGTTATATTCAATTATGTCACCAATAATGTAATTAAACACACCGCGAACGCTTAATAGTCGCGCAGCACCCATTCAAATTGGTTTCAAAATATTCAACCGCTTACCGTATAGTTTTCTGGAAATTCAGATTGGGAGAGTGCAGACATCGATCGATCCCAACAAGGGCAATGAGTGGGTGGGGGCTTAGCTAGAGATGGGCGGGTCATAGGTAAAACTAGATTCCTCCTTTACATGTGAACAGCTTATTGTATGCGGATGGCTGATTACGACGCTGCTGGCCTTTTTGACAACCAACCAGGCAACATATTGCGGCATGCCAGAAGTAGGGCGTTTCGTCTCGTGATATTCCTGGATCTATATTCAACTTATCTACGCAGCGCGATATCCGGGAATTTAATCTCTCGCTTGACATCTGACCAAATCAATATCCATTTGTCATTTGGACATCTCTCCCTCTGGCTATTGAGGTACACATGTCTCTTATGAAGGATACTATACCTTAGCCAACATGCAGGCCACGAAAATCACATGTTCTCGCGGTCGGTGGCAACGACTCTTTACTGCAGGGCAACCACATTTTAACACATTGGTTGCCCTGGGGAACAACCTAGATAATTTATTATTTGCAGGGCTTGTACATGTACTCATGGTGCGTTTTTATTTTATTTTCAAAAATAGTTTTCTCTTGGTCTGCAAATGGACATTTCTCAAAACTACTACAGATGCCGTTTTTCGCTCAACAATATATATTTTCAACAGAATATACAGAAATGGGGCAACTTGGAAGTACATTCGGGCAACCTAATTTAAATGACAACCTTTCCTATGGGAGCAACAAAATATATTTCTAATTTTCGAGCCCTGACATGGAAACACTGATTGATTCTAGGTACATTTTCTCTTACTTCTCGAGGGTAGATCTTCATTCTACCCGCTAATAAAGATGCCACTCAGAGATGATGATAATACCTACTATGGCATGGCTGTCCATCGAATCTTCTTGATCTACGCATTTAAAGGACAGAAAGAGATAAGATTATTATACTGGCTGTGGACCAAGTGAATGGACCTTTCCACTGTATCCATCCATTTTATGACGTCATAATCAACTACGTGACGTGTAGAATGACATCATAATGAATGACGTTATTATGACCTCATGAATGACGTAGATAAGTACGTCACGAACGCATATTTGAAAACGGACTATGCGTTGTTGTACGAATTGAATGTCTTTTACTACTTAATAAATATTCTGTTGAATAGTTTGAAACTAATTTGACTGGGCGCTGCTGCTGTCATAGGCAGCAGCAGCAGCACCCAGTCAAATTAGTTACAAAATATTCAACGACTTAAAGGCATAATTTCCAGGAAATTGAGTCAGGGCATTAGGGCATCGATCAATCCCAACATGGCGACGTGTGATGGACGGGGCATCGTTAAAACTTGTAAGGCCCATTGCGAACACGCCTCAGCATTCCATTATCTGCAGCCAGACGCATTTCTATTTACTAGTCCAGACTTTGATCATTTCAAGGGCTTAGCCGAGAAATCAGATATTAAAGCAGAATTTCACAGGACAAATCCTTCCGTCATAGCCATTCAGTCTGATACCTTGTGATACATTAAGACCGACAGTCTTATTGGGAGATCAATTATGTCTCGTCAAGCATTGCCATTTACTAGCGGTCAGGGGCGCATAGAGTTTGTAGCCCGCTAGTGTTCAAACATAAATCTTGTCTTTTTTCTGGCCATATATTTAATATACCAATGTGACGACTATACGAGATCATACGTAGTTACTGTATTTTCCCTTATGAGTCCTTATTATTAAGATTTACAAAAAGCTTATATAAATCTCTTAGATTATGCCATTCTCAATATGTTTAGACTCAAACTCGACAATATACTCGACAGATCAGCATTCTATTGTATTCGAAATGCACACCTGGATAATCGTATTACGCATAAGGTTCAGATAAATTACAATTGACAATATAGTTATATTATAATCTATATGGATTCATTATTATAATAGATATGTAGTCTATGTTGATTACTTTCTTGATTACTTTCATGGTTATAATATAGCCGTATCGAATCCATGTGATCCAGACAAAAGATAGTGGGTGTATATTCTGAACACGGCCTCGGCCTCTGTGAGCGTCCGAAACACGTTTGCGAAATATATGATGTATACCGTCATCGTTAAAAGTGTTCTATATGGTTGCTGTGCCGGTCCTGTACAGCGGCATGGCTGCGCGTAAGTTGAATGTCAGCTTTTATCTTCGCATTTCGGATTCGGCATCATGAAAAGTAAAGCGGTCACCATTATCATGCATTATCATGCAGTTATGACAGTCTCATATTCGGTGTGGCCGGTCACACAGAGGGCGCCAGCCGATTCCTGACCACATAGTCGTTAGCTAAGTTTCCAGTTCTTGGATGTGAATTAAATAGCCTGGTTCACAATTTCCGATGATTTGCAGTCACTAGCCAGGTCTCTGGCCATTTGTAATGATGAATCCAGATTTTTAACTCCTGACCACTGGTGCCAGGTCAGTTGAGACATTTATAACCAATGGCGGCATGTGGCTGGTCTATCTATGAGTATGCTGATCCAGATCATCCCAAGTTGGTGATCAGGTTTCCAATTCTTGGTCATTCACAGTTCAAAATCCAGTTCTCCAAATGCTGACCTCGGGTATTCCGGTCAGTGGAGCAGTCGTAACTTTAGCCACTGGCAGCACACCGTCATCGCCAGATTTTCCTGATTACGTGCATCATCAGTTACTAGAAGCTTGTAGCCAGGTAAGCGCCGCCTTTCAGATCCGGCTGTATTAAGCTTTTATTTCATGCACAGTTATATATTTGTTATACATTCGCTACGGTGCATCCCCGTTTATTTGCTAAATCAATGTGATATCGTATGTCCAATGTAATCATCATCATCATCATCATCATCATCATCATCATCATCATCATCATCAAAATGACTGCATTTATGATTATGAAGTAAATCAAATCGTCTGCGACATTCGTTGGGGATTGAGATGGGCTGCATCAAAGCAGAGAATTGATTTGATGTGGTTGGTCTAAAACAGGGACTGGACCAGTAGTATAGGGGGGGGGGGGGCGCTGTACGTTATTGTTCTTTTTCTCGAGAACAATGGCGTACAGCCGCCTAGAGTGTAGAACAATGGCGTACAGCCGCCCAGCGAAAAGAACAATGGCGTCCAGCCGCCCAGCAAAAAGAACAATGGCGTCCAGCCGCCCAGGGGTAAAGAACAATGGCATCCAGCGGCACACGTTTTCTAGAGAACAATGACGCACAGGACACCACGTTTTCTAGAGAACAATGGCGAACAGCCGCACACGTTTTTGAGAATCTGCAACACTATGGAACATTCTAGTATTTTGAATATGTTAACCCTTAGAAGTTGTGTATTTTATGTTTTAACATAGTGGCGGTGCTCCCCCCTCCGTGGTTATCTACCATGGTAGATAATGTAAAAATAAGAGTGGTATTGATTATAGTAAAATAGTAAAGAGTCGTATTGATAATAGTAAAAATATAGAGGTTAAGAGGTGGTCTGATAATGGAGGTCGTAGGAGGAGGAGGAGGAGGGAGTATGAGGCTGAGGAGGGGTGAGGAATTACGGACCGATATTGGTGTATATATTGAAAATAATTTGACTGTTTAGTCGGTAACGTTAATTTTTTAGTAAACTATTTTTGTTGAATATTTTGAAAACGTTTTGACTTTTAACCGTCATTACGCGCAAATTGTTTTTAAATACTTAATAATGCATTTGCAATAACGTCAGTCGTTTTAGATTTTGGGAGCAGTGTCGAAGTGCGCAATATCGGTGTTATTTTGAAAATGTTAACCCTTAAAAGTTCTGTGTTTTACGTTTTAACGTAGTGGCGGCGCGCGCCCCTCCATGGTTATCTACCGTTGTAAGGAAAAAATAATAAGAGAGTAATGTAAAAGAATAGAGTTTAAGAGGTGGTCTGATAATGGAGGTCGTAGGGGTATGAGGTTGCGGATGTATGAAGAATTACGGTAGGATATTGATGTATATTTTGAAAATAATTTGACTGTTTCGTCGATAACGTTAATTTATTAGTAAACTATTTTGTAGAATATTTAGAGACTAATTTAACTGTAAGCTGTTACTGTCTTAGTAAGCAAGAGCTACCAGACAGATTAGTAACAAAATAGAGTTTAAGAGGTGGTCTGAATTGGAGGTCATATGATGAGGAGGAGGAAGTATGAAGTTGAGGATGTTTGAGGAATTACGGTTCGCTATTGATGTATATTTTGAAAATAATTTGACTGTTTCGTCGCTAACGTTAAATTATTAGTCAACTATTTTTGCTGAATATTTTGAAAACGTTTTGACTTTTAACCGTCATTACGCACAAATTGTTTTTAAATACTTAATATTGCAATAATGTCAGTCGTTTTAGATGATGCACGATGGTTAAAATGTAGTCATTATGTCTCTGAGTGCACCGTGCATTTATAGAATTGTATGTAGAGCGTACTTATGCTAAAAAGATTATTTATTGCGTATGATTTAACCATTACTGCCACATTAGCCGTGAGATCGGCCCATAATCAAGTTACAAACATGGCATGTGTTAACAATGAAAGAATGTTAAAACACCACCCGTCTCGTTCTAAGCACGGGATATTACAATGTCCTCAACGAGAGTTTAAAAAAAATCGATAATAACGCCTGCACCCGCTCACTGGCTATTGCTGTTTACCGACGCTTAAAGATATGACAAATAAGAGCAACATTTTGAGCATAGTAGCATAATCATAGATGGCCGTTTACTACAAATATAAATATATTCTTGTGGCTACAGAGCAGTGATACGTTATAACCATGTTTTTTACTATATAATTCAGTCCTGCCCTAAGCGACCACCTCGTGTTATGTCATTACATGGATGCTATTAACCCTTTCAACCCTAGAATTTCTTCAAGAAAATGTCCATTTTCTTCATATTCATATTTGTGTTCCAAGAGAAGACTATTTTTGAAAATTTATCATCGGAATGACTGACACTGGAGGCTATCCATTTGTCTAGTCATTGTGCCAGCAAACACACACACCCCAACCAACCACCATCATCATCACCAACACCCACCACCACCACCACCACCACCACCACCACCACCACCACCACCACCACCACCACCACCACCACCACCACCACCACCACTACGACCTACACCCAACACCATGCATTAACCCCACCACCACCACCCATGCACCCGCCAACCCATAGCGAATTTCTTCATATTCATACTTGCATCCTTAGAGAAGGCTATTTTTGAAGATTTATCACCGGAATGACTGACTCTGACAGCTATCCATTTGTCTAGCCATTGCGACAGCAAACACCACCCACCAACCACCTACCACCTCCATCCCCATCATTATCACCAATACCCACCACCATCACGACGAGCATCAACACCACCACTTCAACACCACTGCCACTAGCACCACCACCGCCAGTACCGACATCCACCACCAACCACTTGGCACCACCACCACTACCGCATGTTGCGGATTGCGACGACTTGTTGTGGATTGCGGACTGCGGTTGCATGTTGAGGATTTGCGTTCACATGTTGTGGATTGCAGGCGCATGTTGTGGATTGCGGGTGCATGTTGCGGATTGCGGGCGCATGATACAGATTTGTGGGCGCATGTTGTGGATGGCAACAAGTATATGTACATGCCTGAACACACATACACGCCAAAGTGTATGCATACATGTGCGAATGCATGCTGTCCGCATGTTGCAGATTTGCGGGGTCATGTTGCGGATGGCAACACGTATATGCACATGCCTGAACACGCATACACACCAAAATGCATGCGTACATGTTGAGGATTTGCATTAACATGTTGTGGATTGCAGGCGCATGTTGCGGATTGCTGGTGCATGTTGTGGATTGCAGGCGCATGATACATATTTGCGGGCATGTGTTCCGGATGGCGCATTGGTAGTTTAAGCGAATAGTTTTGATCCTAGTTTGACATAGGAAGCTACAATTCGCACTAGCCCCTTCGTGCGCACAAACTCTTAAGAACGTGCTGTTCAATGCGACAATTTGACATAGGAAGCCACAATTCTGCTTAGTTTCAAAATACTTTTATACTACAACCACGAGGGACTGCATCGACCACCTAATTAATACGTTAAACGATACAAGGGTGCTCGTCATTATTCGTCAATGATGATGACGGTGGACATTGTTCCAACCATTTTTATAACAATTTTTACAATTTAATAATTACATGACTGTCGCTTTACAGACCACTCCTTAAATACATGCATGATTATTATCTATATAATATTATGCGTACAACATTGCTTGGCTTGGCTATATATTATCTGCATAGAGATGTACTTTGCTCTCTTTAAAAAAAAGTTAAATGACTGGTAGGAAGCCACTTAGTTTCATGTTTGAGGGTTTTAGATGAAGGTTAACGCGTTTGCATACAAATTGAAGGATTAAAAGTGAATCATAGATGCTTTATGCACAATAACGAGGTGGTCAGAGAAAACATATTTCCCTGGATACTTTTTTAACACGCACAGATTTAACAAACTGATCCATCACATCTAGCCCATGAACATATCCAAGATTTTTGCCTGCATGTATGTATCATTATATGGAGGCCAGTACGCGACAGTTTTTGATAGGATGATAGTCATCTCACGTGATATTCCTTACATCTTTTGTAGTAGAGCGATGTAGTATAAATGTAAATGTTAATGTACATTCGGCTAAAATGTGTTGCGGATTTGCGGGCGTGTGTTGTGGATGGCAACAAGTATATGCACATGCCTGAATTGCATACATGCCAAAATGCATGCGTACATGTGCGGCCGCATGTGGGTGCATGTTGCGGATTTGCGGGCTCGTGTTGTGGATGGCAACAAGTATATGCACATACCTGAACATGCATACATGCCAAAATGCATGCGTACACGTGTGGCCGCATGCAGTCAGCATGTTGCGGATTTGCGGGTGCGTGTTGTGGATGGTAACAAGTATATGCGCATGCATGAACACGCATACACGCCAAAATGCATGCGTACATGTACGGCCGCATGCGGGCCATGTGTTGCAGATTTGTGGGGGCATGTTGCGGATTTGCGGCCGCAGTACATATATTCCTATAAACGGTACAAATTCAATCCATTTTCTCATTCCAGTTTAAACATCGCAAAGTGGTTGGATGTGTAACTGCAGAGTAGTTAGGTAGCCTTAGGCAGTCAGATTTCATCTCACGCGATATTCCTTATAATTTTTTGGTAGTAGAGCGATGTGGCATAAATGTAAATGTTAATGTACATTTGGCTAAAATGGCCAGCAGTACAAACTTTGCTGGATCAGACACTGGGTATGTGCGATGTCGATGGTGTTCCATCGACATCCGCGACACCATATGCCGACGGTCGAAACACGAGAGGGTCTGTAGGCGTATGATCAAGAAAACAGAACCTAAAGGGATGGTATACACCTGCAAGGCATGCTATTGTCTATTACCAATCAAACAGTATCCGCATGGGTGTCCTGTAATCGGTGATACTCCGACTGATATACAAAAAGCAAACATGATGCAGTTTGTTACCAAACTGAAAACCATGCCTGTGCGGATCTGCGAAGACTGAGACCTATCTCAAAACATGGCCCTTTTCAGGGCGCACAAATCATTTGAAAGAGAACTCTTTATCTGTTCAAAAAATAAAATAATGTAATAAGGTTTTTACACACAACAACCCTCTTCACACATGCATACGCAAGCACACATTCTGATCCATCAAAAGTGGTCGATGGACACTACTGTTCTAAATGGGCATATGTACGCTATTGTTCATGGTCGATTAATGCATTGCCATTGACTAGGAACGCATTTTGTTCATATTTTTGAAAATTTTATAATTAAATGACTGCCATTTTAAAGACATAAATACGATAGATAACACTATCTATATAATAGCATAGGAAAAATTACTGTGTACATGTCTGATTTTTTTTAATTAATTGACTGGGGAACACATTTTGCTCATATTTTTGAAATTTTAATAATTAAATGACTTCCACTTTAAAGAATCCCCTTAAATACGTAAGATAAAATTATATATATATATATATATATATATATATATATATATACAACGTAGATCACTATAACCCGTTTTTTTGAAAATTAAATGACTGAGGGTTTGTTCATATTTAAAAAAAATTTAATAATTAAATGATTGACGCATTAAAGACATAAATATGGTAGATAAAACTATCTATATAATATTATACAACATCGATCGTCAACGATGACCATTTCCATAACAATTTTGAAAATTTAATAATTAAATGACTGCCATTTTTAAATGACTTAAACCAAGGAGGAGGTTAATGGTGACTAAACCAACAGCGGCTTACAATCAATTATTTTCAAAATATTCATACAGAGATATCGCGTAAGACATTGCCTTGGCGAATACGCTAGCATCCCATCTACTTCGACCTCCATTATCAGACCACCTCTCTCTTACCTAACATCGCCTAATAAGAAATTAAAATTTACACAGTCAAATCGTTTTCAAAATATTCAGCAACCAATCAATTTATTCAGCAACCAATCAAAATATTCAGCAACTGATTATCATAATATTCAGCAACCAATTATCAAAACATTCAGCTACCACTCAAATTATCAAAATATTCAGCAACAAATTATCAAAATATTCTGTGAGGGTATGCGCAGTACGTGCATGTGTTGGTGCATCACGTGCATGCATGTGTGTGGGTACGTATGCGAAAAAAAGTAGGACACCCTTGTGGATGATGGATCAGTAACAGATTTCCATCGATACAGACAGATTCAACCACATATTCCACCATGGGCGAAGCCTTTTGTCATGGTACATACCAATGACATTATTAGTTCGCGAGGAAACAGGCATTGAGAAAATCTAACATCACATGACCTTAAAGCGAATGAAGCGGACATGTTTAATGTTGATATGAGTAATGTGCGAAAACACCATAAATATGCATAAAGCACTAACGCGCCAAAATGTGATATTCTAATACTTGCCCAAGGGTATTTGTACATATGTCCACTCGGTTAAGAACTAGGAAATGATACAATATTGTATCCAGTGCACAAAGCTGTACGGATTCGCAACTACAAAGTGAAATCTCCTAGCGAGTATGTGATAAGTCAATAGTAATTTTGAACATTTCTTAAAAAAACCCACGTAGTACGAGACGTGAGGTACTAACACGTTCTTTCATTATTAACACATGGTATGTTTGTATCTCGATTCAAGAGTGATCTCACGGCTATTCAAGACATATGGATAGATTAAAACCATACGCACCAACTAATCTTTTTAGCATAAGTACGCTCGACATACAATTCTATAAACACACGGAACCCTCAGAGATATAATGACCACATTTTAACCATCGTACAACATCTAAAATGACTGACGTTATTGATATATTAAGTATTTAAAAACAATTTGTGCATAATGACGGTTAAAAGTCAATACGTCTTCAAAATATTCAACAAAAATTGTTTACTAATAAATTAACGTTAACAAAGTCAAATTAATTTCAAAATATTCAACAGTTTTCCTGTATGGTATCGATGAAAATAAGATATGGGGAATTCATCGGTGAAAGGGTTAACTTCTTTTTTTTATGCCATGATACAATCCAATGAATCCATCACCACCAAGTCTTGCTAACCATTCCAACTGAACACTCCATACCATTAATACAAGATTATTTTTAATATTTTGTTACTAATCTGTCTGGTAGCTGTTGCTTACTAAGACAGTAACAGCTTACAGTTAAATTAGTCTTTAAATATTCTACAAAATAGTTTACTAATAAATTAACGTTATCGACGAAACAGTCAAATTATTTTCAAAATATACATCAATATCCTACCGTAATTCCTCATACATCCTCAACCTCATACTCCTATGACCTCCATTATCAGACCACCTCTTAAACTCTATTCTTTTACATTACTCTCTTATTATTTTTTCCTTACAACGGTAGATAACCATGGAGGGGGGCGCGCCGCCACTACGTTAAAACATAAAATACACAACTTTTAAGGGTTAACATTTTCAAAATAACACCGATATTGCGCACTTCGACACTGTTCCCAAAATCTAAAACGACTGGCATTATTGCAAATGCAATATTAAGTATTTAAAAACAATTTGCGCATAATGATGGTTAAAAGTCAAAACGTTTTCAAAATATTCAACAAAAATAGTTTACTAAAAAATTAATGTTACTGACGAAACAGGCAAATTATATTCCAATTTTTCCTCCATATTGGTCCGTAATTCCTCACCCCTCAGCCTCATACTCTCTCCTCCTCCTACGACCTCCATTATCAGACCACCTCTTAACCTCTATTTTTTTACTATTATCAATACGACTCTTTACTATTTTACTATTATCAATACCACTCTTAAACTCTATTATTTTTACATTATCTACCACGGTAGATAGCCACGGAGGGGGAGCACCGCCACTACGTTAAAACATAAAATAATCAACTTCTAAGGGTTAACATATTCAAAATACTAGAATGTTTCATAGTGTTGCAGATTCTCAAAAACGTTTGCGGCTGTTCGCCATTGTTCTCTAGAAAACGTGGTGTTCTGCGCGTCATTGTTCTCTTGAAAACGTGTGCCGCTGGATGCCATTGTTCTTTACCCCTGGGCGGCTGGACGCCATTGTTCTTTTCGCTGGGCGGCTGGACGCCATTGTTCTTTTCGCTGGGCGGCTGTACGCCATTGTTCCACACTCTAGGAGGCTGTACGTCATTGTTCTCGAGAAAAAGAACAATAACGTACAGCGCCCCCCTATACTACTTGGACCAACCAGTATTAGTTGGCTATTTCAAACCTTACATCTTTAACAATGATTAGTTGAAATTATATATATATATATATATATATATATATATATATATATATATATATATATATATATATATATATATATATATATATATATATATATATATATATATATATATATATATATAAATATATATATATATATATATATATATATATATATATATATATATATATATATATATATATATATATATATATATATATATATATATATTCTCGTTTATATTGTAGAGTTATCAGCATATGCGGTATTAATTTGTCAAATAATTTCAACAAACAATTGCAAGAATGAATGAATGAAAATTTTTTTTTTTTTAAATGTGTCTCTCTTTACTTTTCTTCCCGACATATTTAAATTCTGATCCACAGATATAGGTTAAAAAACTAACATAGGTCACACTTTTATAAGTTGAGCCAAAACAAGGAAGATTTGAATATTACAACAAATTGATCATATAAACACTGATTCAAGTGACACACAAAGGGGTTAACCATTCATAATGGAGTCATATACACCTAGACATCTGATTTATTATTTCCATTTGGGTTAAGTGTTTCGACAATAAAATATTGGGTCTTCATTTGTCTTGATGATATAACAATCATTACTAACGTTCGAGTATGCTGAAAGATAAAAAAGTATTAAATCTTTTAAGAGAAATTCAATCTTTCGGTCAAAATTCTTTTTGTGATTGGCCTCAGGCAGTCATCGATCTGCACCAACTAAGCAAAACTCCCTTATGAACAACGTTCTTAATTTAATATAAGCACTCAGGGTTTCGACTACCATTCCATTTTCAATGTTCACCAGGGGTGCTATCGTGAAGAGATTCAGCCGTCCGATCACATGCCAACAATTAGCTCCATTGAATAGACCCGTAAAATTATGTATACCGTAATTTTTTGTTTGTTTGTATTGCCAAATGAAGAGAAATTTAGTTGGGATAGACTCAACTCTATGCTAAGAATTTGGATTTTCCAAGATGTGGATGTCTTGCCTTGATTATTGTATATCTCTGGAATAAGGGATCATATCAAGGTAGTTTTGACACCAATTTATTTGATATGGAGGTTGAAAATCTTGGAAACTACAGTATCTATTTGCTCAAAACGCCTCTTCTAGTATAAATAAAAGTAACACAATCTTCACGATAGTGGATATAATAGTTTTATCATTGGATATTTCTGACACTAGTGCCTTTTCCTCGCTGCTACTGGTACTAAACTAGGTTGATTCTGCTGCTGTTGTTGGTCGTGTTGTCGTCATCGTCCTCGTTTTTGTTGCTGTTGTTGCTGCTGCTGCTGCTGCTGCTGCTGCTGCTGTTGCTGCTGCTACTGATGATGATGAGTGCCTGCCTTCTGCAAGTGACATGAGTGGTCACTTTTATCAGCTGCAATCACTATTCTTCACCATTCTCTATTATATCCTGTCCGTCCCAATCATTATAGGCTCATTTATGCTGAATTTATGGTGCCCTCTACACGTCTCGTACCTGGTCCTGGAGTTCTGACGGTTTATGTGCAGAGGTATTCTCTGGCATTAAAAAAAATGTAATGCAGCAGTGTTGCACAGTTGATGAAGTGCTGAGGTTGAGATTATATTGTGTGGCCAGCTGTGATTCATGATGTTTCGCAAGTATTTGTAATGACACGCATCGTGTGCGTGCGTGCGTGCGTGCGTGCGTGCGTGCGTGCGTGCGTGCGTGCGTGCGTGCGTGCGTGCGTGCGTGCGTGCGTGCGTGCGTGCGTGCGTGCGTGCGTGCGAACTTACGTACGTACGTACGTACGTGCGATTGTGTTTTCAGGACGGTATTTGGAGCTGGAAAATATTATTGAGACAATGCACTATATTATATTACAAAACGATTACAGTGAGGTGTGCCCTCGATTCTGCTGTTCCTCCAACTCTACCTGCCCCTGAATTGAATATGGCACGTTCATCATTCGTATCGTTTGTGTGGGAGGGGTTTACATGTGTGAACCCTGTGGTGGTTTCATGTATGACGAGATTTGTGCCTTTGAAATGCTTTTAAAACTATTGGAAGCAATTCATCATGAGGAACCCTCGCTTTACCATTGAAGTCAACATCATCTAATTACTCCATCTTTAATGACACATCTAGCTTTGAGATTAGAGGGCATGGCTTGTCGTATGTTCTCGAACAGTTGATGGAACTACAGTAAAGCAACAGACGAAGCACACCAGCGGCAATCCATCTCCCTATGGTGTTCCTTATGATGAGTAAGATTTTTCAGGAAGTGTTGATTTGAGGTGAACAGCTTATTTTGTGTTTGTCAGTAGGAATCTCCTTAGGCATCGTTTGTCATTATCGCAATCATGTTGATGGAGGGATTACAAAATCTTGGGTGCAGAGAGTATATCAAATGCACACGACATTTTGATTTCAATCTTTTAGTAATTGCAATGCCTAGTGTGGTCGGGTAATGGGAAGGACTAGCCACACAGGGACCAGTAAATGCTGTCTATTGGTCAGTACTACCGTTACCCCGACGGATGGCAGTATGAGTCCAATGCACGATTTACTTGTCCTGCACATGCCCTCGGCCACTGGGGGTAACACCGTAATAAACAGGTTTTCCACATAAGGCAGGACATGGTCACGTTCGCGTGATGCCATTGACTGGGTAGACCGTTTTGGGCTGTAAATACCATTTCTGCATGAATTCCTCCTCGAATTAAGCTGTTGACCACAAATGCCACCACGTGTATTTAGTATTGATGGAAGGCTGAAGATGTCCGCTTTTCGATATCGTATCAATGAAGTTATTTTGAAAACGACAACCTAGCAAACTTCTCCCAAGCGAAGTTTAACCTTCGAGTAGACGTGAACATGGGCATGACAATGCCCGGCTAGTTTCTCTCGCTTAGATGCTGCTAGAGCTTTCGCTATCACATTGCCGAGCCCTGATTGGCTAGAGGCATTTCTAAGACGCTAGCCATTCACCAAAGGATAATGAGATGCATAGCTGGCTAGTATAAAAGCAGCCGATTCTGCCCAATTGACAAGTATTTCTGCATATCATGATACTGACTGCTTGCCATCTGTTCCAGTCAATGGTCTATCTGCTGCTACCTGATCCACCGGATACCGCCAGTAACACTGCACCGCAGAACTTTCACTTTGGCCGCTTGCAGCGATCGACATTTACATAGCTGTCAGCCAGCATTTTTTGCATGATTTTTTATGGCAGCTTAGAAAAGCGGCCAAATTAAAAACCTAAATTGTCTACCTTCCCTTTCTGCTCTCTTTGAGCTTCCTTGGCTCTTGTACATGAAACTTCACATTCCCGCCACTATGGACTTTAATATAAACTGTCTAACCTTCTCGTATGGACCCATGCACGCTTACTTCTGCGGAAATGTATGACCATGCTAGGACACTGTGCAATGCTTGCCTGCCGCGGAGGAAATGAAAGGACTTTATGAACTCTGTACTCTCCTCCAACTGAGGAATCCCACTCTTGCCGCTGTGTTTGTGTCCGCACCTTCGTATGAAGTATCTGTGACGTGGCATCCTACGGGACTGCACTTTTGTTGCTTGAAGTGAGAGAGGAAACACTTGCATTCGAAGTTTGTTCAGTGATTCCTCTATACTTCGGTCGCTGCACAGTCCATTAGACTCCTCAGGATCCGATTCGTATTACAGGTACGAGTCGGGCTGACGATGCTGGTTACCTGGCCTCGGGGCCTCTCGTCTAGAGAGAGGATTGTGGCTGAACAGTACAAACGGTACAAAGATCGATCTCTAGGATCGGCAGAATAATAACGTTCCAGTGGGGCCGGGCGAGCACTCCATCCTACGCCGAACGTTATGGTGTCAACCGTGCTATTTGTGTAAACAGTATGCATGTACATGTTGCTTTGGTGTAGTTAGCTAATGCCAGAGGTTAACATATCCGATTATATATAACAACCAATAGTGGTCTATGCAAACTTAAAACCACGTTTAACATATTGGCAGTGGACTCTATTTGCTATATCCTACCTGGATTATCTGAGCTTATAACTAGTTAGGTTTACTCCGAATCATGTGACTATTTTAGCATAGAAACGGTCACTAGTGAAGTATGTTGCTATTGCTACTATTAACGTTACGCGCAATTGAAATTCTGTAATGTTAAGTCTGGCGAGTGTATATTTATTTAATGAAGAATGATTTAAAAGAACATAATTTAAAATCGTCACTAGCCGAGGTATCACAGAGAATAGCTAAATGGCTTAGGTCTAACTGACCTATTGACGCCTATTAATCATCAGCGTAAAGAAAACAATATAATAAATTAATGACACCTCACCTTTTAGTCATCTGCATGTAACGTTTAAGAAAATGAGGAATGTCCATTAGTCATCGGCGTATAAAAATAAAATGAATGCCGTGTTTATAATTGGCATGATAACTTATACAATCATAGAACAGTTAATACTATCCGAAAAGTCTGTAGTGAAGATTTCAAGTATCCTTAGGAACAGTTTGTTGGGTTTGAAGCCTGAAAGACGATACTGGATATAAGACATGCATGCAGGGAAATCGGTGAGGTAATACTAGTTTTTGAATTAGTCTGACACAAGACGATCAGTGCAGCTAGCTCAGATCGCATAGGAAGCGATGTTTTAGAACAGATGAATCAGCTTAATGTTTATGCAGTAATGTAAGCACTGTGAAATAAAAACCAGTAGTATGCTTCGTGTGAATCACTTTACAGGTGTGGCTCGGACAAGACTTGGCGAGATAAATATCGGCCAGGGAGGCTCACAATTCAATTTATAGATGATATAGCGTCCGAAAGAGCGTCGTTTCAGTGTTGTAAAGTTCGGCTATTTCCGCATCATCGGTTAATTCATGGTTAAGTGCATACACTGCATACATACACTGCATTAGTTGCCTAATTCTTGGCTAAGCCGAATGCCTGACTTTAATTTGTTATTAGCCCTTGACAAGGGGTGAAAAAATTGACTTTGGCGCTAGGAGAGGCATGTCATCGATCACGATAACAGGTTCTATTTGATTACACCGCAGGAGAGTGCCAATGGCTGCTCGGTGTAGTGCTGGAGAACTTCTTACAATGTTAACCCTCTCAGAATGACGAATTGTCGCTGATACGCCTCCTTTTTATAGGATCCACTGACCAGTCAGCTGACGCCATTGAGTTCTTCAGCCAATTAACGTGCATTCGTTTAGACGAGTAAAAGCCATGAGACCACGTGTTTTTGTGACGTCATGAACAACCTTCACCTTATAGAGCCACAAAGCACGCGGGACACGGGTTCACCATTAGTGCATGGAATATTTTAACAAGATTTTAATTTAATCGTATCTCAGCCATTTCTTGTCTGATTTTAATTCTGTAAAAAGATTTGAGTTCCTGGCTGAATTCTACTAATGATTCCTCCCAGGATGGAAGGGGAAGGAATGGATGCCGGATTAATGATTTGTAAATACGGGCAATTATATACACAAAAGATGCTATACTATGCAATGATTAGTAAGCCTATCGAGAATAGCACACATGTACGCTTTTACGGACTTAGTTGTTTTCACGTTTCTATTGTATACGGGCTATATATGTAGGCCTATGTGTCCGTACTAGGGGCTGAGATTGGACCAGTTCAGTTTGGGCCGATTCTACCTCAGGCCTATGCAATCCGTGCTAGCCCTTTTGCCTCCGATGCATTGTGAACCCGTTTGCGAATGAATTTCTGTGGAATCTTACAAACATTTTCCGCCCAAAACTATACAGTCATCTTCGCGGTATTGTGAACTCCAGCCATCGAGGACTAAGTCACAACACGACCTTACACCTTGGGAAAATTCCTACCGAGGCTGGTTTAAAGGCTGTAACGTCAACAATCGCAGACCCTAGACCCTGTGTGACGGCCTTTTTCTGTGTGAACTGTGTTAAATCTTAAATGCACTAACATCTGCGACTTGCTTGCTCTTTACAGATTTAACGCTGTTGATATTTCTGCCTGATACTGAATATCGAGTGAAGTTTTAGCTTTTCTTTCTTTCTTTTTTCGCTATCTGCTTTTGCATTGGGAAATCGCCCATCTTAGCCACCACTCGACGTAAAGATATGCATTAGCATAACTTGTGTTGTTGCCTTTCTGATAGTTACTTGGATGGTCGCCTTAGCCACCACATCTGTGGCGGCATCCTACGCGCTCCACAAAGCATGAAGACATACAATAGCGCTGTGACCGCTCGCTCCCGCCTAGGACAGCGATGACAGCATCGTGTCTTTGACACCGTGAACGACAATCCAAGCTGTTCTAGTGGGCCTGAAAGCCGCTTTTGAGTAGCTAGTAGCTGTAGGCTAAGGAAAGCTGAGCCTCCGGTTCACCACGTTCCTCCGCTCGTCTTTCTTTGCCGCACCTTTCGAGAGAGCCGTCCCCCACCCCCACCACCACCCCACCGCAACTGCTATGAATGATCTCAAGGTCGTGTATGATTCATGCTACTGAGACTGCTGACCACGGACGTATTCCTGCCAGGGGCCACGCCTCTCTTGTGTGCAGATGCTTTTAGCTAGCAGGTCCCACAACCCATTGCCTCCTTTTATTTCCACCCCATTAGAGAAGATGCTGCCGTTAAACATCAAAACACGCACTAGTACGCCTTCAACACAACCCTAGCTGGAATTTACTCTGGCACGGGCTTCTCCGTCGCTTAGTGACTCCTCTTGTCTTTTTGACCATTTGGCTGGCGATCACGCTAAATTCGCTTAATTACTAGACCCTGCAGTTATCGCCATTCAAATTGGTGACCGACACAGACAACAGATAACCGCTGCGTCACCCGGAATCCTTTTCGAACCAACCGCATCTTCCTCCACCAGCCGTTGTTTTAGACTGCTACGGCGCCTAGACTCGACATGGACTCCTCAAACTCTTTCTTCTTAGTTACATGAGTCGGCCGTCGCATAGGTAAAATTTAACAGTATTCTGTTCAAAAGCACGATTGACATCAGCTTCAAGAAAGATGGATGTGTTTTTGTGGGCTTAGGCAGTACGATAAGTATATTTTCTCCAACAGCATCCATCTGAAAGGTGTTGTTCAAAGGGAGAATCGATGAATCCAGTTTTTTTACCAATCATGACGTCATAATGAACTACATCACATGCCGACTGAGTTATAACCAGTTACGTTATGAATGACGAGATTTAATCCGTCATAAACTCATACTAGTCTGTCAAGTTGTACGAAACGCATGTCTTTACTATTCAATAAACATTATGTTGAATATTTTGAAACTAATTTGACTGGGCGGGCGTTGTTGCTGCAACAGCAACCAGTCAAATTAGTTTTAAAATATTCCACAGTTTACCTGTATAGTTTTATTTTAAACTTCTTCACTGTCCAATTCCCCCTACGAACATGCTACATTCTTTTACGTACATTTCTGTCTTTAATGGGCTTTGATCGCACTTCTTGAGGTCTGATCACAAAACACTGTGTTGCTGTTATGGTGGCCTGTACATGTTTATGCTCAATGGCACCCAGCACTGAAAACCCAAATGTTTTCTGAGCGGATTTATTCTTTGGTAATGGAATAACTTTGTCCATCGCTTCCTCACCCACATAGTAACTATGTCTATACATTGCTCATCGCTTCCTCACAGACAGCGGTACTATCTTGCACAGTTTATACATTGCTGAGTTCGGGTGACGAGCATGCTCAGCGAGTAACAAATCAGATCTGTCTGTATAATTGAGTGTCATGGATTTGATACGAAATGCACACTACTATAGGTCGGTCTCTAGCTCTGTCAATTGGTCTGTCAGTTGGACGATCGATTGGCCGGCCATCGGTAGGTCGGTCGGTCGGTCAGTCAATCAATCAATTGTTACCCCGATTTTAGTTATTTCTTACCATTCGCATATTTTCTGTCTCCCTGTAGCGCTTCACTACTTAGACGTCTGACCAATACGCTCCAAAGTATATTGAGAAATCCTGCAGTTTATTATGTAATGTATGATCTTAATCTTAATTTTCTGTTCTCAAACATCGTTAGACTGACACATAGACAATATATATATATATATATATATATATATATATATATATATATATATATATATATATATATATATATATATATATATATATTGTATTTTTTCTTCAAAATATTTTTATAATGGATTGTGATAACCCTCGCCTCCTGTGGTGAAGATGATATGCGAGCATATCTGTCTGTCTGTCCGTCCGTCCGTCTGTCTGTCTGTCTGTCTGTCTGTCTGTCTGTCTGTCTGTCTGTCTGTCTGGCTGGCTGGCTGGCTGGCTGGCTGGCTGGCTGGCTGGCTGGCTGTCTGGCCTACATGCTTGCCTGCCTGACTGCCTGCCTGTCTACACACACACACACACACACACACATATATATATATATATATATATATTTATATATATATATATATATATATATATATATATATATATATATATAATAATAATAATAATAATAATAATAATAATAATAATAATAATAATATAAGGAAAGTAAGTAACTGGGTTTTCACATGTATGTATGCAAGGCAGGCAGACGGGCAGGCAGACAAGCAGGCATGCAGGGCAAACAATCATGCAGGCTGGCAGGCAGGCAACAGACAGGCAGTCAGAGAGGCAGACATCCCGGTAGGCATACAGGCTGGCATTGCTATCTCAAATATGGCCCTCTAAATGGCCCTCTAACTCTACGGCCATCATTCCAACCATATCTTTCTGGTTCTCCTTCCCTTTCCCCTCCCTCTCCCGCGCTCCCTCCATACGTTCCCCATCCTTCCCTTCCTCCACCCTCCACCCTCCCTCCATCCATCCATCTGTTTCCCGTTGTCTCTCACTAAAATCGCTCTATCCCTCCGTCCATCCACCACTCACCCCATCCCCTCCCTCACTCCCCTATCTCTCCTCCCTCCTATCTCCTCCTATTTATCGCTCTTGCTCGCTCTCTCAATCATATGGCTATCTCCCTCACTCCCGCCTTCATCCCTCCTCCCTTATCATTGCCCCACCGTCCGTCTCTACATACTTTCACTCACTCCCTCGTTCTCCATCCATCGCACATCCCTCCATCCACATTCCCTTTTTCCCACCCGCCCTCCCTCTACTCTTTCTAGCCTCTTTGATCGATCTACGAGACAATATTCTTGGGAGATCCAGCGCAATCGAATTCTGATGCGTGTTATCGGCATGGACCTTTCACACCGTGTTTGCGTTCTGTGGTGGAATCAAACAGGACAACTCAATCCCCAGGCAATATACATTCGATTATTGTAAAATAATCTTTAATTTAGAATCTCCAATTCTGATGATCAACTGCGACTAGTGGTGCTGTGGGCTTCGTTATTCAAATCTGTTCTCTTGCGACTGACCCATAAATACACTCGTTGACTGGGCCCGTCCATAATGGCCGCATATAAATTTTTTTTTTTAAATGATATTCTTTTAGGGGGCTAAATTATGTGCCTAGATGTAATGAAACGCAATGAATCTTAACACATGATGATATCATTACGTATAAATTAATACAATTTCTTGAGTTTTGAATTCAAGAGACACGAGTCCCTAATTCAACTTCACAGCTAAAACAATTATATTAATTTATACGAAAGGAAATCAGTATATGTTAAAAACTATTTCGTGTCATCAATGAAACGAAACGGCATGTTGCCGAATTCATTATTCGATGTACAGATTAAAATATCGTCGACCAGACGTATGGATAACGCACATTTAATAGAGCATCATGGTTAGGTAGGACCAATTTTCCGAATCGAATTGAATCTTACTCTGGTTTTTATGTTCGTTGATTATTTCGGCATGGTATATAAATTATTCATCAGACACGGTTGTCATTTGACAAATGCTCCTGGACTTCCAATGAACTGAAGGAATCGAGGGGGTGTTGTGGGGTGGTTCTATTCTGCCTTGCTCTAGATATGGGATATCCAAGTATTTATTGGTAATTTTGTTCAATTGTACTTTCACGCAGAAAAATCATTTTGCGTCTTTATCTGGCTGAATGCTACTGAATGTCCCTCATCATAAGTAAGCTAGTATTGATGTCTGACTGAGATAACACACATCAATGCTAATGAACCTTTCCAGTTTATTTATCCATCATATGACGTCATAATCACCTACGTGACGTATAGGGTGACGTCATAATCATTGCATAATGAATGACTCGATTTAGTCCGCGTAATAATACGTCAAGTTGTATGACTTGTATATCTTTACTATTTAATAAGCATGCTGTTGAATATTTTGAAAGTAATTTGCCTGGGCGCTGTTACAACACCCAGTCTAATTAGTTTCAAATTATTCAACAGCTACCCTGTATAGTTTTCTGGAAACTGATAATCAAGGAGTTCAGTGATCGATCGATCCTAACACGCTTGAGGTGTGGGTGGAGCCTAGCTAGAGATTGGCAGGTCCATTTCTACTGAGCTCAGATGCGATTGATGTTCAATAAATGCTTCTTCCAATCAGCATCTTGTTGGATGCTAATTTAAGAGTGGATTGCAAGGTGTTCCCCAAAGTGGGTTATCTACCAACGCGGGTGGGTCCTTTTGTCTTGGCACTCCGATGAGACTAACATCGGTAGCTAGAATATCGGTGGATCAATTTGGTCATGAAACGGCCTATCCACCATCGTGACTTTTGTCATTGGTAACATATTCACAGATGTTGACGAATGAAAGATGACAACGTAGCGTCGAGAAGCAAATAAGAATTAATAATCCAAGAATAGTCTTCATTAAAACACGTTGCTTTGCTACCATTCCTAGAAATCAGCTCGTGGATGCGTTTGAGTGAGCCAATAATGCTATATAACAAAGACGACTTAAGGCATTGTAGAAGCAAGGATCCGCACTGTACAGCTTAATTTACAACTGAGGGTCACCGCATATAGACGAGTCTTGAGAACGTATGACACCATGCCCAGCAAGGGAAATCTGCCACAACCCTTTAATTGATGTTGACCAGAGAGCATTATTCAGCCTATTTGTAGCGTTAATCAGTGGATATTTGTAAAACAACATTGTTGTTAAATGACAGCAACAGCTTTCAACACCACCCTTTCAGAATGGAGAGCCTTCTCCAGTTTAAAGATACACTGCTGCAGGCAATAATTACATGTTTCGTCGTCTAAGGAAATGGCAATACCTAAGCCCACTTCCATCGACATACAAATTAGGAAAATTATACAGCGTGTCAGTCACGTACTCTCTTTGAAGTACAGCCGCGCTATCACACAGCCTGGGAGTGTCAAATTAGTCTGTGATTATTACTGTTAAAATCGCCGGTCTATGATCATTATCCGGGTGCAGAAGTTATTCCTCACTGCCATACAATACGTATCAGTTTTCATTGATAGCCGTGACTCGGTCCGTATCTTATGCAAAATATGTGTTGTTCGGATCAATCCTGTGCCGCGCAGACACTTCTCGCGACGTTATTCCATTGCCAATTGTAATATTGCAGAGACAGCCATTGGTATTAGCTTTTTTCTAGCAATACGTCGTCGTCGTCGTCGTCGTCGTCGTCGTCGTCATCTTCGTCGTCGTCAGCCTTGATCGCGGGGTCGTCATCGTTGTCGTCCTCGTCGCCGTCGGCGTCATCGTCGAAAGGACAATCACCGCGACTGGCAGGCTGGGGCGTGGACTTCCTGTTGGGCCCCAGCAAAATCTTCAACCCTCTCAAGGCTTATGGCCCAAGAACTAAATAAAATAGCTTTCCTGATGCAGAGTTGTTCTTTTCAAAGGTTTTGCCTCAATTATATCAATTAATCAGCAACGCCCAGCTGTCACATTAGCATGTTCATTCCCAAAATTCCTGATTCCAATTTTCTTGGTGAGAAGGATAGAATTCACGTGAGGAAGGCTACCGTGAATAATAGCCATAGCCACTGGCTGGCAGTACTTGGTTTAAATGTGTGTCATATGCTTAGGAACAAACCATGACAGTTTATCAGGCGGCCATGATCTCTCACAATATACTATTAACAAATTACACAGAAATCAGCATATTATCGTAAAACCAGCTGATAAAGGTTCAGTAACCGCCATTGCGTCTAGAACAAACCACACTCATGATTGCCGAAAGAATATTAAGTAAGCCAAATCATCATA
Organism: Chaetoderma sp. LZ-2023a; assembly: GCA_034401795.1. Classification (NCBI taxonomy): domain Eukaryota; kingdom Metazoa; phylum Mollusca; class Caudofoveata; order Chaetodermatida; family Chaetodermatidae; genus Chaetoderma; species Chaetoderma sp. LZ-2023a. The sequence continues at coordinate 141,393,128 of CM067369.1, read as the reverse complement.
GAAACCTTGATAATTTAATTTGGCCTCAAACCGATTAAATCTCATTACATACAGATACATTCATCAATAATAAAGCAGTTACACGATCAGCTAGCTGACAAAGATCCACACAAGAGAAAAGACTACATCTTGCCTAAAATCCATAAATCGGTCAGTACTTGGTTCGATCCATTAACAGCAGATTGACGACCTATGATTTCAGATGGACTCTTATGACATTTCAGATATTGATTACTATTTTAACTCCACTTGTGGACTCAAAGCGCTTAAAATACTACTTATATCAATTAATCGTTTTAATGATCAACATTTTGCAAAAAAATTTAATTAGAAAACTATGTTTTTGTAAATTTACCACTGGAATTTTGACCAGCTTGACGATCAAAAGGTTAACGTTAGAGAAAATTTAAGTTTTTTGGCTAGCGAGTGTCGATTTTCAGGTCAAGAGAAGAGTCTTTAAAAAAATTACCAATGAAATAACTGGCTCGATACTGGCCACACATTTAATGGCGGTCTGATGTTCTGTTATTTCTCTATACGATAAGTATACCACTATAGTTACAGCGGAAGGATACGGATGCACACAGAGGACAATTTGACAAGTGATACGACAAAATAGTATTTGATTATGGGGGTAGATTTGTGCGTGGTGGAAAGTGTCGCACGTGGCTCCCACCGCAGTTGGTCTTATGGTTCACCTCTGCATTAGCCTACCACGGGTGTGTGACTGTGCGAAGAAATTGATTTTTAGTCCTACTTTATGATTAAGCACTGGAATCATTATTTCTAGCTTTACGTCTGTAGATCTTTGAGCTAGGCATCGCTCTTAGGCTGGGAGAGTAAGAATTTATACCGAAGGGAGAGAGAGTGAGAGAGACAGAGAGAGAGAGAGAGAGAGAGAGAGAGAGAGAGAGAGAGAGAGAGAGAGAGAGAGAGAGAGAGAAGAGAGAGAGAGAGAGAGAGAGAGAGAGAGAGAGAGAGAGAGAGAGAGAGAGAGAGAGAGAGAGAGTATGCACGGAGGGGGCTATAAGTTGGCGCCTACCATAGTGTATCAGTTGACTGATACCTAACTTTAGCGGTGTATCTGATCTATTCAAACAGAGAAGAGAGAAGGAATGGAGATCGTTTCTAGATATCATTGTTATGCTAATTTAGAGCAACTGACAAATAGTAGATTTGATTTCGTGAGTAAGTCAGTGTCGCCTGGCCTCCAAAAATGAGGAACGAAGAAAGTAGAGGAGGTTTTTTCTAGATATCCTTCCTATGTTAATTTCGAATATCAGCCAAAGTGCAGGCCGAACACATAACAAGCCTAATGTTTGCATATAAGCCAAGAAGCGGTAAAGCGGAGAAGGATTTAGTAGATGCCGCTGTGTGGCGCCTCATTCAGTCCTTCGTGGCTACAGCTCGCTGGCTACAGGATTGGGTGTGCCTAGTCTAGCAGGTTTTAGAATTTTATCCTGTGTATGCATCAGCTAACTAATGGCTATCTTACGTATTGGGTTAGTACTTAGTAGACATGACTGCCGAAATGAGTACCAACCTGCCAGAAATCGGTGAGAAGGTTGCACCCCACAATGGTCTCCACAAACACCAGCACTCTCTATAGTGCCACACGCCAATAAGCGATCCTGGGCGATATAGCGAGGAGCAGAAACCGATACAGGGATGCTAATAGTAACGAAAGGCACATGCAAGCATGCCCCCTCTCTGTACATAAGAGGACTATGAAACATGGGTTAGAAGAGCGTGCTGAGCAGGCGGAATATCAGTGCTCGATTGACGGTGCTGGTTTGGCCATTCTCCTCACTCGGGAGCTACGTTAGGTTAGTTATCTACAGCAAAATAACACAGATCCTGCAGCAACATGGCATACGTAAAATGCAAAAAACCACATGCAAGGGTGTTATCCAGTTCTTGACGAGGGGGCAGAGTGGTGTTGGGGGAATTCTTTCAGGTGATGTCACTATGCGAGCTCAGAGAGGGTTCCCAGTCTTATGCTACCTAACCTTTGGCCAGTCCGCTTGTAAGTTAGGTGAACCTTTATTCGACAAATGATGGAGAAGTAGCTGGCAGCGTTTAGAGTCTCTACCTAGCCTCTTTAAGACTGTGAGCGTTTATCAAAGTGCAGTATGGCTAATGAGTGTGAATTTAGTAGCAGATGAAAAAGCAGCCAAAGCGTTGAGGTAAATGAGCGGTAATGACAATTTGGTACCAATAATAAGTTGCAGTACTTACCATTTTCTATATATACCGCTTATTTAACTAGTGGTAGTAAAACTTTCAACAGAGCAGAATACGCATCTATCCATTTTAAAGATCGCACCAAACTACGCAGGGAATGCAATAACCTTCTGCACCACATCAGTGAACGCTTAACCGATCTTGCCATTAAAAAGGCAGACTCCCCAGTAGATGAAATCACTACCATGAATGACTGTCACAAAATGTTTCGGGAAGGCCGAGCCCTGAGAGTTACTGGCTACACACCACCACCCACTGTACACAACTCTGAATGACACTTTGTCAGGACTGACCAGGGTAAAGCCTAGGCAATTCGAGAATGGTTTAAGGAACAATTCATTGACCACGATTATGAGCCCTTCAAGTTAAATCAGTGAAGTCTGTAGAGTTTGAGACATCAATCGGCTCCCCGCGGGGAGATGTTCTATTAGCTGTGCTTTTTACCTGGTACCTTGCTGCTGCATTGAAATCTGTGAGAGAAAATTCCACAAGACCAAACACCACCCCCGCCGGTGTCCATAGTGGGTATGCCGCTAGAGATGGAATATACCGACGACGTTGGCTTAATAGATCAGGAGAAAAAGCCCTTGACAAACTCTAAATCCTAATTTATAATTGTCATATATGAGGAACAAATGCGGGCGAAGAGAGATATTGACCGCGTCATTGTAATCTGTTCTCTTTCAAATTGACGGATGATATATTTGAAAATAGTTTTCGTCTCTTGATTAGACACGGACTAGCAAACAAGCTGTTCTTTCATGACCATTAACCCGCGCAAGATATATGCCCGAGGTAAGAGATGTATCCGTACTAGTACCATAATGAACGATTATAGTGCATAACTGGGAAGATCTATTGAAATATCTTATTTCAGATACGATTAAATTAGATTTAAAGCAATAATTTAGATTCCTAGATTTTAACGGGTTAACCTCTCTTGAAGCAGCAGCGCCTCAAAGCGCTCAAAATACTATGTGATATACCAATTAAACATTTTGATGGCCAATATTGTTCAATATATCTTAATTTTAGATAACTATTTTTTGTAAATTTACGACTGAATTGTTTTTCGCTGGCGTAACCATTTTATGGGTAATAGTAAAGAGAATTAAAGTTTTTACATGTCCAGTGTCTATCTGCAGGCCGAGAGAAAATTGTTTGAAAATTTATTACTAGAATGACTGGCTCGGTTACCGAGCCAGTCATTCTAGTGGTAAATATCCAAAAATACTCTTCTCTATGCCTTTCAAATAGCCATTTCTGAAAACCAGTGCAAAGTTGTTTTTGGTCAGTTTGACCATTAAAGGATTAAGTTGACACAAGATGGGTTAAAAATGTAATGTTATATAGTTGGTGGAACGTTGTTTGTTCATGGCCGGAAAATCGAGATATGTTTGGCGGAGTCTAACATCAAATATATCATATTTTTGGTATAAATCGCGCTAAAGCCTACATCTAATGTCTATGTCGAAGTTCTCCGCGTCTGTCTTTCACATAAGCATGTTTTAGACTGTTAGCTTTATGCTTAGAACCCATTCTGGGTGATACCCCTGCCCAAGCTCCTTTTCATCATGCCTCACCCCCCCCCCCATATAGTCCACGAGCTAGGACCCTCCCGCTATATACGATAACTAAATATTTGAATTCAATAGATATACTAGTCAGATATTAGATCAAAATCTGATTAAAATACGGTAGGGCTAACGCGTGAAAGTGCAAAAATCAACATATACTAGAAACAATAAGACAATTTTTCTAAAATTAACGTTCATGGGTAAATTTCAAAATTATCATATTAAGTGCCTGGAGATTATTTTATAACGATGTGGATATAACTACAATCTTTATACCATATTATAATGAATACTTGCATATGTTTTTCAATCATGCCTTATATATACACTCCATATATATTATTTATGATATGCACATTATTCTGGTAAACGCCTGATTTGTCCATTTCACAAGTAATAACACAACAGAAGGAAATTTAACTTGAACTCCAAATGGCATCGAATCATGGAATACTAAGCCAATCAAATAAACAGTGATACTCCTAGAAGTAGTGGATATGATAACGGAGGATGAGATACCTCGAACATTATCTTTGGATAGGGTAGCCTTCGGGGTGCACACGCGACGGTCCATCCGAATACTTTGCTCTGCTTCACCACATGTGCACGGTGCGTGGATAAGCTGGTTAGCGTTGGTTCTCGGGGTGATGGAGCATGTTTCGCGACTTTCCGGAATGTACAAAGACCGACTTCTCGAGCTGGTGGAGCGATAACATTCCAGTTGGGCCCTGCAACCACTGCCGCCGAGATTGAACCACACCGATAATTAAAACAAACAATACTACTCGTTTGCTAGTACAAGAGAGAAAACATAGTACATGGAACTAAGTTGGTGTCTTGTTCAACGTGGGCTCGTCAGAGGTACCTCGCTGATCTTGAAATCCGAGAGATAGCCCTGCAAGGAATAGTCCAAGCGTGGTCACTTGGTGGATTAAAATAAACCGTTATAGCCCTAACAAAATATTATTGTTGCGAGAGGAAAGTGCCTCACGCGGGCCTCCATCACAGGAAAATGCCTTCAACGCTCAAGCGGAGGAAGAGAGCTGGCAAAAAGTTCCACTCACTTATTCAAACATATGGTAAGTGTGTAGTGTGGGTTAACCTACTGAAACTGTATGCAGTTGTGATGCACGCCGATTTACGTGAATATGGGGTGGGTGACTTCCTAAGAATTCCAACACCGTCATCTTATGTAGGTTAAAGATACTGTATTGGTAGTTGCCGCTTTATTTATGTGGTTCTTCTGCTAATTCCCTAAACTAACCTTTAGTTGTTAGGTCCACGTTCCAGGCTTTGGCCGTAAATGGCATGTAGTTATACCTATCTTTAACACATGCCTGACTGGTGGAAATGCTCGGTTTCCATAGGGTTATTTTACGGAGCAATCCCCTCAGAGAAACAGCGAGCAGACATATCATGGTGTGGCAACCCCTGAATCAAATGATGATCCCATTACGGACCGCACCACAACCACAAACAACGCCACCAGGGCAAGACGTATTTACAAAAATATATGAAAAGCACGTACAGATTTATGGTGGGGATAAGGAGATGGATATCCAACTATAGTGACCTTCCCGTGAGGGCGTTGTGGGTTTCAAGACTGCATCCAGCAACTGTGAAGAGTTAGAGGGAGATCCGAGTCCCGTCTGTCACCTGACGTGATGAGGACAGATCATCTAGGATCTGCTCTCAGGGACTAAAATTTTACCTGTCGTTAGGGTTATGTTTCAAATATTCCCAGAGATGCACTGCTGGCTGGTAAAAATAATATAATGTTTCCGCAGTACTTGCTACTTTGGCATGGATATCTATGCTAACTGGTATCCTGAGATACAGGGGTAGTGTGTGCGGAATCGGCACTTTAGCCGTCACCACTCGGAAACCCCAATAGTTTCCAGAGTTGGATCGTACCAACGTGTCGAAGGGAGGTCCAGACAATTATAAGCCTTACGGCTGGAGGAACGCAGGCAGAAACAATTGCTCATATATTATAAGGAGGCCCTAAGGTATATGGCAAATTTATACCACATACCTGGTGTGCGGTGTTACATATCCACTACATCAGGAAAAGACGTTTACACAAATGTCTCCTAGCGAGCGACCATTCATAACTACTTCTAAACCTATCATATTGAGCGAGAATAGCCAGGTTTAGTCGATCCCATATCAGATTCGTTTAATGGGAACCTGAACAGTGACCTCAGTGAAAAGGTGATGCTGGTGGAAAAAGGTGATGCAGTGTTATTGTTGCTGTATGGTGTAGCCTAGCGTACTGCAATCCTAGTTTTTTATTTAAATAAACACTACAAGTAACTAGGATGGCTGCTTCGATATACATAACTAACTATCACAGAATTGAGAATAATTAAAGTCACCTGACCTTGCGGTGCTTGTTAGTCATCACCACAAAACAAGGATAATATACAGTAAAAAGGATAAACTATAAAATGCAGTCTCAGACAACCGGTCGATACCTATTAGTCATCAGTACCTATAAATGCAAAAGTACAATAATATAAAAATACAGTTGGATGAGTACCTATTAGTCATCGGTACGGAAAAAGCTCGATTCTGTAGCTGCTGGGCTGATTTCCGAAGGTAAACTGTTGATGCAGCTCACTCTCAAGGATGGCGAAGAAGAACGATTGAGGTTGAAGATGTCTACTAGATAGTCATATTAATTTAAGCAGTATAGCAAAAAGGTTGTTAGAAGTTGAAGATTCCCTCTAGTAATGAAGGGCTACTGTTAAATGTTAAATAATGATGCATGCGCATCTTCCATGTACACAGTACATGATGCACCGCATAGCTCGTGCGGATGCTGATGGTGTTGCGGTAGTGTGTGCTGCTGGTGTTGTCACTGTGGGTGCTGCCGGCATGGATACCGTAGTTGGTGCTGATGCGGAAACTGCCAGTGCTGTTATTGAAGGTGCTGCTGGTGTTGTGGTGATGGTTGCTGCAGTGGCGGTGATGACTGAGTGTGTTGCTGGTGCGGATGCAGAAGCTGTACACGTCTGTAGTAAGTTAGATTGACGTCTCTTCGTCTGCTTTGTCTTAGCCATTTTGCCGGTCGGAATTTTTACCGAGCTTCTAATAACAGACCAAGAACTGCTATGGCTTCGTCCAATTCACCAGGTTTTAATGTCACCACTAATACATGATGTTTATGGGATAGAGCGAGAGTCACACCATACTGAGTGGCTGAGTACAGCTATCTGCAGTCCGTATAATAGGCTCTCTGTAATAAGTGATCTCGGTTAACATGGAGTTTCAGATCCGAGTTCCTGGAAAATTCTCACTTACACGGCTGTCCGTTGTATAGTTCTAACATACACGGATACCTCTTGGCAGTGTTTATCAGAGCTTGATCTTCCGAACTGTTGGATAAAGCTAGATCCTCCACGAGTGACATACTATTTCCGCATATTGGTTGCTTGTGGAACCGCAGAGCCAATATATATATATATATATATATATATATATATATATATATATATATATATATATATATATATATATATATATATATATATATATATATATATATATATATATATATATATATATATATGTATATATATTTATATATATATATATATATATATAATGAATTAATAATAATAAGTAAGAAACAGCAGAATTTGGTTTGCGACACGAAACTGGCCTACTGCCTGATCTTCCCTGGTGTTGGGTTTAGAGGGAAGATGAAATTTCAGTGTGCGTTTTCCTCCTTTTATAGTTTTGATGACGTTACAGGAGGGCAGATGACCACGCCCGAAGTTCCTGGGTGATTTGGCTATCACATGTGTACGGCCTTTTAGAACTTTAATTTTCCTGGAGTCCAATTTTATATTCCCTTCGTAGGAGGAAGGTAAATATAAATATAAGGAGGAAGGATAGCCACTTTCATCTCCATTCAATGGGAAATCATGTCTCCAATCAACGTTAAAATCTGGAACTGCTTATTCCTGTGAACGCTCACCTTTTAATTAGTGTGACACGGTTTACAAGTTAGATGCTTAAAAACTCGCCTGTTCAAATTTCAGGCTGGAATGCCCTATGGGGTGTGGGAGAGCATGATTACGTCAGCAGTTCTTGACCCCGACTCATCACCTCTCGACTCCTTCATCACATCATGGTAGCAACGTGGGAGGGCGATTCTCATGTTTAAAGCCTTTGATCTAATTTACCGGAAAATAGAAGGGGTAATCACGTGATTCTTGTTTTGGAAGCACGTGGTTGATCAGAAACTTAGATGGCTTTTGTTTACTTGACGAGAATTGTTGTTGTTGACTAGCCGTATTTGATGCGAAAAATGGAAGTATGTAGCCGTTTCATTACCCTGTTCCTTAGAACAGCGTCCCTTTTATGCGCTCGATCTCACTAGCGCCTCCTTTCGTGTGAGGTGTTTTTATTCCAGCCTGTGTTGATTCTTGACTGGAATGTGTAGGTAAGAGTATGCCTGTCCATAGCAATTTCGTGATCTATGGACTTACAAGTTTTGAATTGGTGGCCTAAAAATATAAGTCTATACAATGATTTTACCTAAACAAACTATCGAGTATGCTAGATAAACATGAGGAGCATACGAAAATACAAGACATAGAGATAGCCAGATGAATTTTTAAACATGGTGCCCCCAGAGGTACCACACAGACTCGTAGGTCCGCAGAGGTATCCCCGCAAGGGAGACTCCCGTACACGAGACGTAACTAATTAACTTAATATAAGTTATTATACCTCTAAGCTGAAAGTCATGTGCCTCACGCGCGCACTACTCCTAGTGCTAGTTTGGGTGAGGAGTATTATCCTTGCGTGGACCGTCATCGCCGAATCCTTGTATGAGGCAAGTGCTTCGCGCGGGCCTCTGTCTCGGGAAGGTGTCGCCACTGCTTAAAGCGGCAGAAGAGTAGTAGGCAAAGAAAATGGGCCCACTCTAATATTTCAACCAAAAATGCTTGAAAAAGAAAAGACCATACCTAGTGAGATTATGACTATAGGGATGCGTGCGGTTTTACGTGAAGACGGGATGAACGATTCCCGAAGGATTCCCACATCACCGTCTTATCCGATTCTCAGTATGCTGAACTAGTAGTTGCCACTTTATTTATGCAGGCCTTCAGCTTTGCTTATCTATCCTTTAATTTTTGGGGACAAGAACTATTTTAGGCCGCAAATGGCTGGTATCTACCTAGCTATTAGACATGGCTGCCATTGAGAACGGATACCTTCAGACATCAATACTGAAGGCAGTGCTCATACATGTTACTTAGTAAGATCTCCAAACTGGATAAGAATTCGAACATCTCGCTCCGTAACAACATAAAACGTTACAGGACACAGGTTACTTTTCACAAGAGCATTATTAGGCAATTGTTCTATTGTTATGGTGGGGTAAAAGAGACGAATACCCACCGTAAATTTCCTTCCCATGAGGGCGTGGTAGATCTAAATATCATGCCCAGACATTCTTATGGAATTCGGTGGGGATACGCATCTCACCCGTCACCGGCTCCTATGGAACTAACCATTTAACCTGTCGTTAGGATTATATACAAGTTGCCCAGTTTTGCACTGCGGTGCGGGAGGATTGTTCAGCAAATAAAATAATAATTGATATATGTTTTCGCAGTGCTTTCCTACATTGGCAATAGTGCTAACTACTAAGTATCCGAAGATACAAGGGGAATGTATGGGACACCACACCCTGGCCATCACCGCTCGGAAACCCCAATAGTTTCCCAGGGTTGGATCAGCCCATGGTGCAGATAGGGACATCTAAACAATTAAGAAGCCACAAGGCCGAGTGGAACATGAGGAGAGACAACATCTTAGAGTTATGAATCTTACTGGAGTGCGGGGCTAGATTATCGCACTACCGGAAGAGAAGAGTATACTACAGATTTCTTAGCGAAGAAAGTGTCTCTAATCATATTAAATCTATCCTATCGAGCTGAATAGAAAAGGTTTAGTCGGTAGCATGCCGGGCTAAACAGAGTTATAGCACAGATAGCGACCTCGGTGAAAAATTGTTGGTGGCGGGAGAAAGTGCTACATATATAAGTGTTGCTTTTCTACAATTAAACCAAACATATGAACTGATGGCTACTGCCCATATATATATATATATATATATACACCTGTGCAAAAGTTAAGCACCAGCAAAAACAATAGAACGTAGAAACATGATGGTACAACTAGGCTGCCATACTTTTTGTCCCCGCGTTAGCTGACATAATTCCAAGTACGAAATGCACATGCATGCACGACTTCACGCCGCTTGATGTCCGTGCGTGGCGGGAAACAGCACACGTGTTCAGTTATGTAAAAGTCCAGTTTGAGGTGTAGAACATTATATACAGATTTAGGCGACAAGATTAGGAATTTTGTGTTCATGACCGTGGTTTATTTGTACAGAGAGAATTAGCTCTTGATTGTGAACCGCTATGGCAAGACGAAGGTTAAGTGATCGTGTGAAATGGCAAATCATAGGCATGCATACCACTGGTATGTCATGCAGAGAGATTGGCAGACAGCTGAACATTAACCATACTGTAATCAGTCGTTTGATTGCAAAACATGGGCAAACTAACGAGGTGAAGGACAGGCCTAGATCTGGAAGACCGAAGAAGACTACTGCCCGTGATGATCGAGCCCTAGTACGCCTTGTTAGGAGATCTCCATTCACCAACAGCAGAGTGCTCAGCCAGCAATGGGAAACGCGCAATAGAGTGTCAATGTCTACCGTCAAAAGGAGACTGTATGCTGCTGGCATGAAAGCTAGGAGACCTGTCAGACGTCCTCTCCTCACTGCACACCACAAAGAGGAGCGTCTGAGGTGGTGCAACGAAAGAAGACACTGGAACATGAGATCCTGGAGACGGGTACACTGGTCCGATGAAAGTCTGTTCCTGCTTCATGCCACAGATGGTCGAACTCGTGTATGGAGGTCCAGACGCACGGCGTACGACCAACGTAACATCATGGACGAAGTTCCATTTGGTGGAGGTTCCGTTATGATATGGGGGTGCATCTCATTTGATTGTAAGCTGGATCTGTTGACTGTACCTGGAACACTAAATGGACAAAGATATCAAGATTCCATACTGGATAGAGTTGTGGTCCCTCATTTTGTAAATCATGCACCTGGAACCCACCCTATATTCATGGATGACAACGCCCGACCACATCGTGCTAGAGCTGTGCATGAATACCTCCGCCAGAATGCCATCGAAACCCTACCATGGCCAGCAAGGAGCCCTGACATGAACCCTAGTGAGCATATCTGGGACATTCTGGGAAACATGGTGAGAAGGAGGGATCCTCCTGTGCAGAACCTACAGGAATTAACAGACGCACTCCATCTTGAATGGCAACGAATACCACAATGGCGTATCAGTCGGTTGGTGACCAGCATGAGACGTTGTGTCCAGGCCGTCATCCAGGCACAAGGTGGATATACCCGGTATTAATAATGACAGTCTCAAACTCGTGCACAGATGTTAAACTTCGTTTTCAGACACCATTAATGACAATCTAGCCACGTGTGTCAACTGTAGGGCAATAGTTGTCAGTTGTGTCAACGTAACCATATTCAGGCCTCGTTTTCAAGTTCAAACAAAAACATACAGTGTTTCCCCACCATCATAATCAGCATTCCTCTCGTTGCATTATTACCTCTTGCACTAAGATGGATGGGTACATACATGTTTATGCTATTGCTTTCTTCATAGCATATGAATATACCCCCGCATGTGCGTAAAAATAGGGTGGTGCTTAACTTTTGCACAGGTGTATATATATAAACTAACCAGAACATCAATACAGTATTAAATGATCGGAATTATATATCTTAGTACAGGTTAAAGAACCTACTACGGTGCGGTTAGTGAAAACACCTTACAGAAAATAAGAATAACTATAAACATATACAGAAATTATAACTAGCGGTCCTATGACCGTTATAGTACCTTTTAGTCATCGGTACCGTTTTTACGGATACATTAAAATTAGAAAAGTACATTTAGTGGAAAAATTAAAATGTTAAGTACAGTTACTTGAATACTCGGTAGCCATTATTAAATTAGGCTATCGTGTTACTGAAATTGATACGTCATCCTTTAGTTGACGTGAGTTGATGCATTCTCTTGAAGCTGGAAAGTTCCCGCAGGTTGGTTCCCGCAAACAGGATTCCGCAAGAAGCTCATGGCGGGAGCACATCGCTCAGGACTGTAAGCACAATGGAATGTCTAATGAGTAGTCAGCAAGAGATACACTAGCATTACTGCTGTGAAGAAAGTTCCCGTACATCGATGGCATGGATGGAAGTTGTCAACAACCCGCTTCGTCTTCTTCTTCTTTTCGATCGCTGGTATCACACTTTGAGAGCCGTTCTCAAGATGAAATCTGTGGTTTTCTGCAGTTCTTCCACAGGCCCATACAGCTTTTCAAGAAAAGAGGTTGACAAGGGCCAGATCTCTTCTCTCAGCAGCTGATACGTACTGCAACATTGAAGTATGTGCTCTGTGGTCTGTTCTGCTTCTCCACAAGGACAAGCGGGCGATGTCGTAAGGTGGAACCGCCTGTACATGTGTTGGTTTAGTCTGTTATGTCCAGTTCTGAGACTAAAAATGGTCACTTGCTCTGGCCCCGAGAGATGATGGTAGGCATCTTCTGATTTAGGTGTTCTATAGAGTGACTTGATGATAGTCTTCATCTCTGTATGCGTAACCATGTTTTCTGTCTGATTCTCTTCTGCACCCACCTTTGCCATCTTGTCTGCTTCCTCATTTCCTTGGACTCCACAGCGTGAGGGGATCCACTGCAATGCTATCCGAAATCATTTGATGGTTTGTAGTGCTTCTTCAAGTTGTGGCAGCTTACCTTTGATGATAGCCTCAAGGACGGAGCGGGCATCAGATAAAAAGACAATCTGTGCAATAGGGTCTGCTGTTCTGCTGATGGTATTAGCTGCATGGACCAGTGCTTCGACTTCAGCTCTGTAGTTTGTGCAGTGTTTGCCTGTCGGTATTGCAGCTGACTCATGTTGTCCGTTTGATACTGTATGTGCAGTCCGGCACCTCCGCTCCTAATTGCATCTTTGGCTGAGCCATCTGTGTAGATCCTTATCCATGTCTCCTGAGGGTACATTTCTTCCAGCATGGCTAGGGTCAGGGCCTTCTTGCTCACATCACTGCGTTCATCTTTGGTTGTGAGATGAGGTACTGTGGTGCGAATAGCTATGCTCTCTAGTTTGTTTCCCAGGGTGGATAATCAAGGGTGTGGGTTGGGTCTTCTATCTGTGCTGGAAACATTTCTTGGTATTTCCTTTGAAGTGCTTTCTGTCTCTTTCACAAAACTTCATCTGTTAAGTCTTCCTGATGACAGCTGTGCTTGCATGACCTTCATCGAGTGGTTGTTGAACGATTTGAACTTTGCAGCTTGAATCAGTGCTTTGCATTCCCTTCCTTTGCTAAGTGGGGTGATGCCTGCTGTCTGCTCCATTTTTTCTATTGGTGTTGATCTCATTCCACCAGTGATGATGCGCAGTGCCTGGTTTTGTACTCTGTCGAGGTTCTGTTGATGAGATTTAGCTGCTGTCATCCATAAGCTGGATCCATACTCAAGGTGTGGTCGTACGGCACCTAGGTAGATGGTCTTGAGGATCCTTTCATTGACACCCCACTTTGTTGCTGCCAGCTTCCTCATGATGTTTAGCTTTCTTCTGGCCTTTGCCTCTGCGTTCTGGATGTGCTCACATGCGGGGGTTGTCAGATGCAAATGAAGATACAAAACAAAGCTTAACGGTGCTGGGTACGTCAGCCAGCTCTGAAGAAGCACAGGGCAAAGTTTACTTGCTGCGGTCGAAAGTTAAAAGAACCTGCACGATATTAGTGCGGGGATGGTTGAAATACCACTTTTAGGCGTGTTATCCATCAAAGAACATCCTGCCACTACATCTGTAGAATCACATATTCAGGCCGTAAAGGCCTCACCGCAAGTTCGTGTTCCGAAGTAGATCTTATTACTCATGAACAATAATAGAAAGTTCCAAATTGGTCCCACAAGTAGGGAGTTACAAAATTGTTTTTGTGCGGTGGGTTGGGTAACTGCTAGCTATGGGAAAGAAACCAACAGAAAGCGAAATTATATGCATAATATCTGTTGTGCTGATAGTGGCTGGTACAGGTCCAACCTATTCGGCCCCTGGCCAAGGATGCTCTCGATCTCTGGATCGCATCTCCTTTTATACTCCTCGTGACGTCACAGATGCAGGCTCTAACCAATCATTGTTTGAGCAACAGCCAATCAGCGCGTAGCTGATAATAACGCTGTCGAATGTTCTAGGACATTCTAGAGGTTCTGCGTCCACGTGGTTATGACGTCATGGCAATATTTTGAAGATAATCAAGAAGGGGTTTCCATGGATAACTCAGCCATTTCCTAACCGATTTTGAAATGGTTTACAGATTTAAAAAGCCCGTCGAATTCTGGTCTTGATTAATGCCAGATTCAGCGGGAACATGTAATCAAAAAGGATTACATGGTGCCATCTTGGTACACTAAAAGCGTCATCCCATCTTGGTCGTAAACTACATGCTCTGCTAAAATAGCATCTAAGCATGCGCATGCGCACTATGCGTTTTAACGAACTTTATTTTTATAACGCGATCTCTTTCATGGGCTCATATATGCTTATGGCTCTGCCCAGAGGGGGGGGGGGGCGTGTTCACGGAACGAATTCAGGATGGGCAGCGCGTACCCAGCTTGGATGGTACGGCCGGTACCCATCCGGTCGATCCGAACTACACCACCCCCTCCTAGTTTGACATCCATGGCAAACGATCACGCATTGCGGATCGACGCACGGACATACGCTAGGCAGGGATTATAGACTTCCCGGATAGGCGCATGGCCGGAGAGGAGTAATAGACGCGTATTCAAGAGACAGAGCACATAGAGGTGCCAAAGAGGAGAGGGGAGGCATACTTTTAGTTTTAATTTATATAATAATATATAAAATATATGTATATTAAATATATAATTTTAACATACCTTTACGGGGTATTTTAAAATATTACGGCCGAATTACTTGTGCACCCCGGGTAAATAAAGGGGTACGCAACACGTATTTTGATTAGAAATATTTGCGGCCCATTATAGCGGGTCTGCAACGGGCAGCTCTCGCGGACCCCATAGCTGTCCTGACATCTAAGACAGGAAGAAAAATAATAAGAAAAATAGAATATAATAATAACTTAACAGTTAGTTTATCAGGCAGCCCCAGCTTAGCCGAGACTGCTTGATGGGATTATGACATTATCGCACTGCAAGATGTTGTATTCTTTACGTCGCACACAACGTTCTTACAACAGCGGAGTCCACAGTGCTCATTTCGTGTGGGACACAGCTGGGCACCGAAGTGCACAATTGTGTCAGATAACCGTAGTCATCCCAGGGACGGGATTCAATTGATCTAACATCTATAGTCTTACCGTAACATATTCAAATTCTTCGACCAACATAAAAACAGGGTATTACTTATTCTCGAGGAGCATCACCTTAATTAGCGTGATACGGTTTTACAGATTGGATGCTTGGAACTTGCCTATTTTAGTTTTAGGCTGGAGCGCCCGATGGGGTGTGTGGGAGCCTGGTGACGTCAGCGGCAATTACCCCGACTCCCCCTCGCCTCTCCTCCATCACGCTGTGGTAGTCGCGTCTTTGGGCGGCTCTTGTGTTTAAAGTGTTTGATCCAATTTACTGGAAATAGCAGTAAAATGTCACGTGGCTTTAAATAGCATGCGGTTGATCGGAAACATATATGTTGTTTATGGCGATGGCCAAAATACTGTTGCTGAGGCGTAGTCTGTTGTAGATGCGAGAGATAGAAATATATATGTTACATCAAGATTCCGTATAAAATAATGTCCCTATTTGCGCGCGTTCTTAAACATGCGTCTTGTATATGTCTGTAATAGGTCTGTTGATTATGGACTAGAACGCAGAGAACAGAATTTTTGAAATTCTCCTTGGAATTATACTGTTAGATTTTTGATGCCGCTTTACCAGCCCGCACGCTAATGATTTGTAGCACGGTAGAGCAGTTGTGTTCTTAATAAAAAATTTAACAGTAAAGTTGTAAGTAATTTGATGTGTGGTTTAAATAGATCTATTCAGGCGGTAGATCAACGTTATTGATCCCAACAAGGTAGCTGTGTTTTCCGAGTGGGAGGGCTTGCCAAGCATTCTCCTCAATGGGTAGAACTAGCTCCGTCCCGGCCTAGACCAGACACATTAATACCATTTAATAATGGTTAAATTACAGTACAGCTCGGAAGTGGGTGCCACAGTTATTATAATTTACAATGCCGTCGTTTGGACATTGTGAATACCGTCAACCTGGGTGTCTGTGTTTCTGACATGTTGGTGGTTTGAATTTGATACGCGTGGCTAGTTATCTACAGATGATACTTGCACTGTGGTGAAGGTGGCGTTTTCATGGCCGCCAGGTGCGGAAGTGAGGAGGGAGAGGCGGAGTGAATGTCAACTTTATCGAACCCTGTGGGCATTTCACTCTGTAATGGCTGAGCCCGTGGGCAGGACAGAGTTATTTTAGAGCGCAGATGACCTGTCGGAAGCTGTCATAACTTTGATCAATCCATTGTCGAATTCAACTTTTCGGTAGTAAAATCCTACTTGTGACTGACGACAATGCAGGAATCTTGCTCTCTTAATAATACTGACTGTTATTATGTGTAGATGAAGTATATAGATTTTGGCTGTTTCCGTACGACATCGGGAAAAGGGAAAAGGGAGGATCGTTGGACAAACGTTCCTCCCGTGATGCGTACTGTAGATGGCTGTAATGTATTCCTTATATCCTTATGATCAGTCCTCCCATAACTGGATGAGAAGGTGTGTGCGGGAGATTTGTCGGCTGTTGTCTGTTGGTGATAATGGTGTTGTCAGGATGTCCGGGCTGCTGTATGATGCCGATGTTATAAGCGAAGTGGGCGCATTCCAGTTTTCCACGCTGGTGAACGCAAAGTATGTTGTTATTGCGGGAGGTGGGGATATGCGGGAGGATTTGTTGCGAGAATTTTTATGTCTCTATCGGGAATTAATTAATACCGGTAGGTGCTGCTAAATGCTGTTGTTGCCGATGTTGAATGTCCCGGTTATGCTGAGTATAACTGAGTAAGTATGTGAAGGACGCGTAATGACGAATTGACGTATCCAGCCTTAAAGGCAGGTGTGTTCTGTAGGTGTTGACGTTCGGTCTGTTGTGTGATGTCCTGACTGCTCACAGGGGAGTATGGTAGGCCAATTGGATGGGGTGGCCTTTGCACAGGGGAATGTGGTCATCTCCCATTACACAATGGTTGGTGTCCTGTCATAGTTTTTAGACACTGGGAAATTTCGAGCCGAGAGTCTGCTGAACAGGCTGCTTCCATGCCCACCGTGGGACGTAGTGTTGGTCGGTGGGGTGCGGGATGCCACCTCCTCAGTTGCAGCAGTCTCTCTCATATCTGAAGATTGATGGTCAACGGGCCGGTGATGTTCGAACTTGGTGTATAGATTAGTGATGCCAGTTGGATTTGGGGTGGGGGTGCGGCGATTAGTATGGGTCACGTGTACCCTTTGGCCTTCCAATTGTGGTTCGCTGTCCCCGCCACGCCGGACGGATGCCCAGTTCCCCAGACAGGATGCAGCCTAGGCTAGGTACCTCTCTGTATATGCCTGAGACAAAGACCTGTCCAAGTTAGGGGGCTATAATCCCGGACAGAGTCAAGTTGCACACTGATGACTTCCGAGCCGAGCGAACACAGTACTGGGCGCCAATAGGGTCATCTTGGCAAGGGGCCATAGCCCTGCATAGACCATTCCATGGAGGCGATGTCCGCTAGACGCACCGCAGCTAAGGTCACCCCCCGCCCCTCCCACATAGATCGTACTTTTACGTCATTTTTGCTGAGAGGCCCTGCGCAGACCACACTAGACAGATCATCCACCCGACAGGTACCTGGGTGCCAGACTGCCCCAGCCGTCCTGCAAGTGACAGGTTACACCGTCTCACACATATACCCTCCTGCTTCCCAAAGAATCACGTTTCATGACCTCTGATCACAGGAGACATGACTTGCAATACGAATGCTTGCCATGGCCTGACTGTACATTGAGCCATCTTGACCACTCCTAACCAGAAACGGGTTGATGAACTGACATGATCAAGATGACCGGCTGGCGACCCAGTCGATAGCGACCACCATCTGAGCTCACACTCAGGGGCAACCGATGGTCTGATCCGTATCTATCTGCCAACACTATACAAACTTTGACCATTTTCCCCGGCCTTGCCTGCAGGGCATCTCTGACAAATCACCCCCAAAAGGTTTGCAGAGACGTGCTCCCTGGGTGTGTACTGTCATCCACGTACCACGCATTGTCCACTTACTATTACCAAGTTCAGCAGCCCGAACAATGCGCCGACTAGACGGTACGACAGCAGGATGTTAATTCATTCTTTGTTAGACATGGAGGCCTTCAGTATCTCCTCTGCACGATAATCAATTGGTTTACGTGTCCCCGGATCCTCGCGGGCCAACTGCCGCCTGTTAGCGGCAAACTTTGAGGAGCCTGTCACTCTCAGTTTCCGCTTGGATGGGAATTAGTTTGGCGTTTTCGGGAGGTGGTCGGGACACCCTGTTGTACGGTTCTGTGGTTCTAGACACACCAAGGCTTCATCCAGCCTCTTCACTTCCATGCTATTTACCATATGTTCCACACCACAGGAAGCATGGCTTGGGTCAGCCTCAGCTTCCGCTTGTGGTAACTCTATGATGGGGGGTGGGGGCATAGTATGAAGTGGGTGGGAGGGGGAAGAGATCAGTGGAACAAATTTTCCATCCAGTCCCTTGGACAAAACAAACACAAAATTCTTTAGATACGACTTCCCAGACTGAGTAGACCCGCCCTGAGGAGGGAGAGGGCGAGTACGTATCTCATCATCGTCGTCAGCATTAGCTGGCTGTTCATCCACATTCTGGCTTGGTAGAAGTGGGGCTGAACTGGCACTGCGGTGCCCTGCGCTAACCGTGGGAATACTAATTTCTGTAGAAATATCTGTCTGGGTACCGGTGTCACGAGAAATGCCCAGTCCGAGCTCTGGTGCTGGGTCGTCACTGACACAAGGTTTAAGCCAATCTAAGTGGCTGACTGAGGTCAGGACATCCGAAGCAAGGATACGGTAGGTCATGTCCGACGTCTTACCTACTACCACATAGGGGCCTTTCCATTGGTAACTCAGTTTACTTGGCAGGTTTGCAGACCGTCGTGAATCGTGTACCCAAACCATCCTTCCTGCTTCATACGGATCTCCATGCACCCGCCAGTCGTGCCATGTCTTTTGCCGCCGGTGTGCAGTGGATAGTGTTTCTCTCACTAACTCGTGGGCTTGTTCTATCCTCTGCCGCAAGAGTTAAACATAGAGAGATGGTGAATTTTTCTCTCCTGGTATCTGAGGCATGACCAGATCGAGGGGTAAGGCTAATTCACGGCCTAACATTAACCGAGCAGGGTTATAGCCCATGCTGGAATGTACTGAAGTGCAGTAATCCACGAGCACATACGGGAGCCGTAGGTCCCAATCTCTACAATCAAAACATGTTTCCTTCGTAAGCATCTCCGCGACAGTTCTGTTGAATCTCTCTACCATCACGTCACTCAGGGGGTGGTATGGAGTCGTCCTTGTACTGACGATATGGAACAATTTGGAGAGCTCTGATATGAGCCAGCTCTCAAAATTACTTCCTTGAATGGAATGCAACTCATAAGGCATATCAAAGTGGCAAAACACTCCGCTACGGTGGATGCCTCTTTGTTCGGCAGAGCAAATGCTTCTACCCACTTCGTAAAATAATCTTGTAATACGAGGATGTATTTATTTACATCATCCATCGTATTCAAGGGACCGAGCACGTCGATAGCCACTCGCTCCCATGATGCACCAACAATCTTAATTTGAGATGGTGTGATATGGTGTTGGCCAACAGCGCGTCTTTGGCATGGGATACATTTGGCAACCCTCGCCTTGACACTATCGCGAATCCCGATCCAGTGGAATCTCAATTTGATACGGGCAACAGTCCTTTCCATGGCTAGATGCCCAGCATTATCATGTAGTTGTTTCAATATGAGTTCACGATAACTTTCCAAGATTACCAAATGGTCATTAATATATAGAATGTTATTTATTAATTGACATTCTTCGAACCATTGGTAATAATATTTTGTTGTAGTGGAAAGTCGTGTTACCGATTCCTTGGGAGGACGCACCCCTCCTGGATCCACACATATATATTTCGTGTCTGTACATCTGTTGTTTGGTGGTATGCGGTTTTCTCCAGATTCCACTCTGCGCAACTCAATTCGGGGAACTCCGGAGATGGCTGTGTTTACTGTGTCACGGTGGCGGCCTCTTCGTGTTCAACTTCCGCGCCGATTCTGCTGAGGGCGTCAGCATTCCCATGCAATTTTCCGGGACGGTGAACAACGTTGAAGTTATAGGCCTGCAGGGATGCCTGCTATCTCGCTACCTGGCCCTCCGGATTTTTCAGGTTCCTGAGCCAGCGTAGTGAGGCATGGTCTGTACGCAGTGTAAAAGGGTGCCCGTACAGAAAGTGTTTATAACACTTGACAAAATTGACCGCCACTAACAGTTCTTGCTTGGTGGTTGCGTATCTTCTCTCCGTTTTATTCGGAGGATGCAAACCATAGCCCAATACCTGCTCCGTTACATCTTCCATGACCTGAGATAGAACCTCGCCGATAGCGTAAGCTGATGCGTCAGTGTCTAAGATGAAATCGAGGTTTGAATTAGGATGAGCAAGAACTGGGGCGGTGGTCTAGAGTTCCTTCAGCGCCCTGAAGGAGCCTTCACACTCACTTGTCCACTCAAATGGTCAATCTTTCACGGTGATCTTGTAGATGGGCGAAGCAATCTCACTGAAATGTCAGATGTAAGGGCGATTGTACTGGCATAGGCCAAGAAAATTATGTGTCTCCGTAACTGAAGAGGGTTGGGGTCACTCTGCTACTGCCTTAGTTTTTGATGGCTGATTAGCCACTCCATCACCGGATATGATGTGTTCCAGAACTCAACGCTCTGTCTAAAGAGATGACATTTCTTCGGTTTGAGTTTGAAATTGGCTGTGCGGAATTGGGAAAGCACGGTGTCCAAGTTTATTAAGGCTTGCTCAAACGTGGGTCCGAAGACTATTACGTCATCGATGTAACAAAGACAGATTTCCCTTTTCAGGGTGGTTACGCAATGAGTCATTCAAAAGTTCCGGGAGCGTTGCACAACCCATAGGGCATCTTGCGGAAATGGAAAAGGCCATCCCTACAAACGAATGCGGTCTTTTCCATGTCAGCTTCATCCATGGCTACTTGCCAGTAACCACTAGCCAAGTCAAGGGTACAAAACCACTTGGCTCTGGACAAGGAATCCAAGGCCTGATCTATCCGAGGTAACGGATAAGGGTCCTTGACACTAAGATCATTAAGGCCGCAGTAGTCAATACAAAAACGCAAGGTTCCGTTCTCTTTGCCTGTTAGTACTATTGGGCTAGCCCATGGAGATGCTGAGGGTTCAATAATACCAGTCCGCAACATGTTGTTCACTTGTTGGTGCGCTTTTGCTTCCTTATGAATGGGAAGACGTCGTACCGGTTGTCGTACGGGGCGATTATTGCCTGTGTCGATGGAGTGTCGTACGAGATGAGTTTCTCCGCAACTATCGCAATAATTATGCAGTAATTTCCGAATTTCACGTTTATGTGATTGCTGTAATCCAACTGTGGCGCATAGATACAAATTCTGTAAATGTTTGGGTAGATCATCAGTCATATGCTGTGGTGTGTCAGTAGGTGTAGGTGATTCCAATGCGATTATGTCCACTAATTGGCCGCAGCGTACTCCTGGTTCGAGAGTGATGGGATCTGCGGTACCATTGAACACTCTAAAAGGTATATTTTCTTTATTAGTAGTTTATACTATTATGCGGGGACTTGCGCATTGTGAGGCAATCATATAATCAGGATCGGGTTCCAGCATGGCGATGTGTGTGTTAGTTCCTAACTGTGGTACAGCGGGCCATAAGATTTGTTCTTGTCCCGGCTCAGCTGTGGCGGTACTTGATAATATAACCGCAAACGACGATGCCTGTCCAAGAGGTATTCATCGGCCGTGTATGTCGAGTTCCTGTTGTTTGCAATGGATGATGGCTTCGCTGGCACTGAGGAAATCAAGCCAAGTATGGCATCGTTATGAATAGAGGCAATGACAATTCGCTAAATGAATTGCATCTCCTCTATTTGGATGACTAAATTGACTACACCGGCTATGGGCACATCAGCTCCCATAGCCGTCTGTAGATAAATGTTTGAAGGTTTAAGGGGAGGCATTTTATGAGGTGGGATGCTCTCATACAAGCGCTTGTTAAATACAGTGATTGAAGCACCAGTGTCGATGGTGGAACTGGTGGAAATGCCACTAATCAGACAGGCACATTTGTATATTACTGTGTGGTGTGCCTGTGGAAGAGTTTCCAATGATGCTGTCTGCGACACTGGCGTCGGAGCGGAATCACTCTGTATATACTCTGACTGTTTCCTAATTGCTTCTCTTAATGTGGTGGATGGCTGAGTGAGGAAAGGGCCAGTTCGTCGTCGCCACTGCTGTAAAGGCTGTGGTGAAGGCGAAGCTGGGGGTAGCAATGCTGATGGAGTTGTTGCTGTTTCCGGGTATGCTGTATTGGTGTAGACAGCATTGCACATGGGATGGCGGATGAGCTCTACCTGTGCAAGCCATATCTTACAATGCTTCATGGGATGTTTTGGTGAAGCACAGAGGAAACAGTGCTGCCGCCAGGGGTGTGTTTTTCCCTGTTTATGTCGGTGCTTGCGAATCCATGGGGCGGAGCGTACCGCTTCTCCTGAGTTGCTGCTGTCTGTGGATGCGGGAGATGCTGCTGGATGGGGTGGTGTTCTGCATACCACCAAAGGACACCAAGAATTTAGTGTCTTTGTGGTGGGGCGTAGTGCTTGCAAAAACGTTGTTTCAGCGGAGGTGCTACAACCTACCACTGCCGTTTTACATAGGAAAGATGGCTTGTTATGTGTGGAGAAAGAGGGGGATGGCAATGCTGCGGATGGGGGAGGCAACGTAGGCATTGACATATGTGAAGCCGTGCAATTGGGTGTAGGTGTAAAAGTTGATTTAGGCAGATGAATATTGGCCACTGAACGTTGTTGTACGAAGGCCGCCGTTGAGCCGGGAAGCGGATACAAGCACCGAGGTGGCTCTCTCTAATTCAGTGCCCTTAGGAGTTTGACTGCTTCTCTGGTTGCGGTGTGCTGTGGTCAGGAGCAGGCATGGTGGAAGGATGTCGGTTAGGACACTGCTCCCTCCAATGGCCTGGCTGACCGCATCCGAAACAGTGTTTGGTGGCGGTGCTGTGCTGGTGGTGTTTGTTGTCCTAAACCCCTGTGTGGTGGCGAGATTGGTGCTGAGTGTCGTGACTAAATTTGTTAGTGCGGAGATCCACTTATTGATCTCATCTATCCATTCTTTCACGTTGCCGTTGTTATTGTTGCGCTGGTTCCCACGCCATGGGCCCCGTCATAGCTTCCTCTACGGGCACGCCCCCTTCCTGCAGGTGCTTGATATTCTGATTGGAATTCTGTATAGCTGCTGGTGGTGATGTCTGTGTGGTTGGTGTCGATGAACTGGGGCGAGCATTAGCGGGTGGGGCGATAGCTGCACCGTCTTTCTCATTGATAGGACGGAGTTGACGTCGGCTACTCTTTTCCCGCTCCAGAAAGTTTTCTATACGGACCGCAGTTGCTGTTAATTGGGCCAAACTACCATGGTCCCCTAGAAATAAATTTTTTTCAGGGCAGGTTCACCACTTAATGTATCGATAAAAGTGTTGAGATGCAGATGGATCATGCCTTCCGTATTGGTGCTCGGATATGCGCGGGTGACTAGCCTCCTGATTCGGCTAGCTAACTCCGGAAGAGTTTCTCCCATGCGTCGTCGGAGATTCTTGAGGTGAAGTTGACTAGTTTCTCCGAGAGCTGTGTCGCCAAATCGATCCGTCAATGCTCGTTCCAATTGCAAGTGGGTGTGTTGTCAGTCCCACGATCCGCAAGCACTTGAAGGGATTTTCCGGAAAGCTTAGTGGCGAGATATTCACCCATTTGCTGATCATCCCAGCAGTTAGTCCGACTTATTATCTCAAACTGTATATTATAATTGGTTGAGTCATTCTCCACACTAAATTCGGCAGGAGGAATGAAGTGGCTGAAATCCGGGTGGTGGTATCTGCGAGACTGACGAGTATTCTGAGGCTGGTCGTTGTGCAGGTGGTGGTGGTGGTTGTGTTGGTGTGTCCCGTCGATGCCAATGCCGAGGAGCAAGGGTCTATGGACGGGAGGCGGAATGTTGTGAAGATTACGCGGACGTTCTCCCCGAGGTGAGGACTGATATTCCTCATATGGTGGTGTACCGTCTAAACGGTGGGGCCGATTCCTCCCGATAATGCTGAGGTGTCCCCCTCGAGTATATCATTGCGCTAGAAGGGGGTGGTGCGGGAGGTTGTCTGTAAGGTGGATTGTCACCCGGTCATATGGTCTCCATAGATGACACAGGTGAACGATAGTAGTCTGAAGGATTAGTGAGATGCCCGTAATCAGGTCTTTGTCGGGGTCATCCACGATTTGGCCCTGATGGTGGTGGCCTATCGCGGATGTCCGATATAGTTCTAAATTCTGTTCCCGCCTGTGAGGCATCCCGAAAGGTGCCATCACTGACAGGCGAAAACAGGTTATATTGCATGGTTGTTGATTCTGCTGAATTGCTGGCATAGTCGGTGAGCATGTGAGCTGTAAATCCATTGTATGACGCTACCTCCTGATCGAGGGAGTCGTCGCTAAATGGAGAAGGTATTGAACTGAGCTCACTATATGGTGTGGGCGTGTGTTCGCTGCGTGTGGTTAATGATGTTCTTCGGGCCCCACATCGGGAACCACTTGTAGCTTGCAGGGTAGTGTCGGGCAGTTCCAGTGTATCATGTCGACTCGCCGTGCCGCAAGTGCACGACGAACGATGACGCTGGTTAGCATCTGGTCTTGGGCTGATGGATCATGTACGATACTGCCCTACGGGTACCAAAAACCGGCTCCTAAGGCTGGTGGAACTCAATTGTTCTGGTGGGGCCATGCGACCATTGTCGCGAACATTAAATACAACGGTCTCATCCCAAGAATTTGTGTCACCAGTATGCCTGTCCATAGCAATTTCGTGGTCTATGGACTTACAAGATTTGATTTGGTGACCTAAAAATATAAGTCTATGCAATGATTTTACCTAAACAAATAATCGAGTATGCTAGATAAAAATGAGGAGCACACGAAAATACAAGACATAGAGACAGCCAGATGAATTTTTAAACCTAGGGCCCCCGGAGGTACCACACAGACTCATAGGTCCGCAGAGGTATCCCCGCAAGGGAGGCTCCCATACACGAGACTTAACTAATTAACTTAATATAAGTTATTATACCTCTAAGCTGAAAGGAAGAAGATTATCTCGGACGAAAGGTCATGTGCCTCATGCGGGCACTACTCCTAGTGCTAGTTTGGGTGAGGAGTATTATCCTCACATGGACCGTCGTCGCTGAATCCTTGCGAGAGGCAAGTGCCTCGCGTGGGCCTCTGTCTCGAGAAGGTGTCGCCACCACTTAAAGCGGGAGAAGGGTAGTAGGCAAAGAAAATGGGCCCACTCTAATATTTCAACCAAAAATGCTTGAAAAAGAAAAGACCATACTTCGAGATTATGACTATAGGGTTGTGTGCCGTTTTACATGAAGACGGGACGAATGATTCCCGAAGGATTCCCACGTCACCGTCTTATGCGATTCTCAGTATGCTGAATAAGGAAGCACCGGTTTATTTATGCGGGCCTTCATCTTTGCTTATCTATCCTTTAATTTTTGGAGACAAGTACTATGTTAGGCCGCAAATGGTTGCTGTCTACCTAGCTATTAGACACGGCTGCCATTGAGAACGGATGGCCTAAGACATCAATACTGAAGACAGCGCTCATACATGTTACTTAGTAAGATCTCCGAACTGGATAAGAATCCGGACATCTCGCTCCATAACCACATAAAACGTTACAGGACACAGGTTACTTTTACAAGAGCATTATTAGGCAATTGTTCTATCGTTATGGTGGGGGTAAGAGAGACGAATACCCACCGTAAATGTCCTACCCGTGAGGGCGTGCCAGATCTAAATATCATGCCCAGACATTCTTATGGAATTCGGTGGGGATACGCATCTCGCCCGTCACCGGGTCCTATGGAACCAACCGTTTAACCTGTCGCTAGGTTTATATACAAGTTGCCCAGTTTTGCACTGTGGTGCAGGAGGATTGTTCAGCAAATAAAATAATAATTAATATATGTTTTCGCAGTGCTTTCCTACATTTGCAAAAGTGCTAACTACCAAGTATCCGAAGATACAAGGGGAATGTATGTGACACCACACCCTGGCCATTACCGCTCGGAAACCCCAATAGTTTCCCAGGGTCGGATCAGACCATGGTGCGGATAGGGACATCCAAACAATTAAGAAGCCACAAGGCTTAGTGCAAGTGCGGGGCTAGATTATCGCACTACCAGAAGAGAAGAGTATACTACAGATTTCTTAACGAAGAAAGTGTCTCTAATCATATTAAACCTATCCTATCGAGCTGAATAGAAAAGGTTTAGTCAGTAGCATGCCGGAATAAACAGAGTTATAGCACAGACAGCGACCTCAGTGAAAAATTGTTGGTGGCGGGAGAAAGTGCTGTATATATAAGTATAGTGTTTCCTACGTCCACTGCAGTCCTATATTTTCTATAAATAAACCAAACATATGAACTGATGGCTCCTGGCCATATATATATATATATATATATATATGCGATATATATAAACTAACAAGATCATCAATACAGTATTAAATGATCGGAATTATATATCTTAGTACAGGTTAACGAACCTACTACGGTGCGGTTAGTGAAAACACCTTACAAAAAATAAGAATAACTATAAAGATATACAAAAATTATAACTAGCGGCCCTAAAACCGTTACGGTACCTTTTAGTCATCGGGACCGTTTTTACGGATACAATATAATTAGAAAAGTACGTTTAATGGAATAATTAAAATGTTAAGTACAGTTACTTGAATACTCGGTAGCCATTCTTAAATTAGGCTATCGTATTACTGAAATTGACACGTCATCCTTTAGTTGACGTGAGTTGATGCATTCACTTGAAGCTGGAAGGTTCCCGCAGGTTGGTTCCCGCAAACAGGATTCCAGCAAGAAGCTCATGGTGAGAGCACATCGCTCAGGACTGTAAGCACAATGGAATGTCTAACGAGTAGTCAGCAAGAGATACAATAGCATTACTGCTGTGAAGAAAGTTCCCGTACACCGACGGCATGGATGGAGGTTATCAACAACCGATCACAAGCGGGGGTTGTCAGATGCAAATGAAGATACAAAACAAAGCTTAACGGTGCTGGGTACGTCAGCCAGCTCTGAAGATGCACCGGGCAAGGTTTACTTGTTGCGGTCGAAAGTTAAAAGAACCTGCGCGATATTAGTGTGGGGATGGTTGAAATACCACTTTTAGGCATGGCCGGCAGATCCGGCGAGTCATCCATCAAACAGCATCCTGCCTCTACATCTGTAGAATCACATATTCAGGTTCGTGTTCTGAAGTAGATCTTATTACTCGTGAACAATAATAGAAAGTTCCAAATTGCTCCCACATGTAGGGAGTTACAAAATTGGTTTTAGTGCGGTGGGTTGGGTAACTGCTAGCTACGGGAGAGAAATCGACAGAAAGCAAAGTTATATGCGTAATATCTGTCATACTGGTAGTAGCTGGTACAGGTCCAACCTATTCGGCCCCTGGCTGAGGATGCTCTCGATCTCTGGATCGCGTCTCCTTTTATACTCCTCGTGACGTCACAGGCGCAGGCTCCAACCAATCATTGTTTGAGCACCAGCCAATTAGCGCATAGCTGATAATAACGCTGTCGAATGTTCTAGAACATTCTAGAAGTTCTGCGTCCACATGCTTATGACGTCACGGCAATATTTTGAAGATAATCAAGAAGAGTTTTCTGTGGGTGACTCAGCCATTTCCTAAACGATTTTGAAATGGTTTACAGATTTAAAAAGCCCATCGAATTCTGGTCTTGATTATTGCCAGATTCAGCGGGAACAGGTAATCAAACAGGATTACAGGGTACCGTCTTGGTACACTAAAAGCGTATCCCATCTTGGTCGTAAACTACGTGCTCTGCTAAAATAGCATCTAAGCGTGCGCATGCGCACTATGTGTTTTAACGAACTTAGAATGCGATCTCTCTCATGGTTCTGGCTCTACCCAGGGGGGCGTGTTCAGGGAACGAATTCAGGATGGGCGGCGCATACCCAGCTTGGCTGGTCCGGCCGGTACCCGTCCGGTCGATCTGAACTACACTGTGTGATGCTGGCATAATGCGAGGTGGGCACATCTAGGTTTCCAAGCTGGGGAATGCCGAGTCTGTTGCTTTGCGGAAAAGTAGGGTTGTGGTGAACTCACCACACTCATGCAGTGGAGAATGTGGCGGAATGTGTCTATAAGTTTTTCTGTTACAAGAGTTAGGTGCATGCTGATATATTGTTGATAGCATACATAGTTTGTGACGCCTATGCTGCTCGTTGTAAGGTGGTGTGGAAGGTCTCCGTTATAACTGTTATAACCAGACGTGTATGTAGTATTTGCACATTGAATACTTGACGTATCCGGCCATGAGGGAAAGTGTGTTTCCGGTGCTCCTATCTTTCTGTGTCTTGGTGTGATGTTCTGACTGCTCACTGTGGAGCTTGGTAGGGCAATTGTGGTCGGGTTGCCCTTTGGATGGGGATGGATATCTCCCGTTACACGACAGTTGGTACTCTCTCATAGTTTGTAAGTACCAGGAATATTCGAGCTGAGAGTCTACTGCTTCCCCACCCACCATCAGCCAGGAGGGAAGTGGTTGTGGTGCGGGATGAAGAGAAATTTGGTTTGGATAGACGCATCTCTGTGCTAGGCCTGTTCGCTTAATCAATATTTCATCGATAGTGGATTAATTTACATAAAGATTATATAATCGAGTGTTAAATAAAATAAACGAAAAATCGAAAAAATCGATGTAATCGAGCAAACGTCGATTATTTATTTTAATCAGGCATAATTTACAGTTTAGTTTTGTAATACAGCTAATGCGTCTGTGGTTTGATTGTTCTAGCAAGGTATAAACATCAAAGTGGCCAAAGTGAAGACCGCACCAAACTACGCCGGGAGTGCAATATTATTCTGCGCCACATTAGCGAACACTTAAAAGATCTTGTTATTCAACAGGCAGACTCCCTAGTAGATGAAATCACTGCCACGGATGATTGTCACAAAATGTTTCTGGCAGCCCGAGCCCTGAGAGTTACTGACTACACACCACCACTCATTGTACACAGCTCTGAAGGACACTTTATTGGGACTGACCAGGGAAAAGCCGAGGCGATCCAAGAATGGTTCAAGGAACAGTTCACTGACAACGATGATGAGCCCTTGCACTCGTTCTCAGGATACCCCAGGCCATTACTAACACCAATTAAAACAGCAGAAGTTGAGAAGCCACTTAAAGCCCTGATAAATGGACGTGCATCTGGACCTGATGGTAGGAGCAATGCACTATTCAAATATGCAAGTGACATTATCTCAAAACCAATCACGCACCTAATCAATTCAGCTTTTATGCACTCCCACCGACGATGTAGGCCAAGGCACCCGTATCGCACTACCCAAGCCCAAGCAGCCACCTGGGCTGCCAGCCAATCTGTGGCCCATTGTGTTCCTCACCATCATACAGAGAATCCTATCCAATGTTACTCTATACCGCATCATGAGACAAGCTCGATTACTTCACCAGATCATGTCAAAGTGGCTTCAAACGTGGACGCAGCTGCGCAGACTTAGTATGGACTCAATGCATGCTTGTCTCGGTAGTCATGTCCAAATACTGGGACTTCCACAAAATGGGCACTGACATGTCATGAGCCTTCGACACAATTAAATGCTCAAAGATCCACATGTACCACGCCAGGCCAGTTGCAATGACGATCAGCTACGACTTCTGAGAAGGACTAGCCAAACGGGGACCAGTAAATGCTATCTATCGGTTAGTACTATCGTTACCCCAATGAATGGCACTACGAGCGCACATGTGAAGAAAAGTCTAATGGATGATTTACTTCTCCTGCACATGCGCATGGCCACTAGGAGTACCCCTGTAATAAACAGGTTTTCTACATAAGGCAGGACATGGTTATATTCGCGTGATGCCATTCATTGGCTAGTCGTTTTTGGGCTGATAATACAATTTCTGCACAGATTCCTCCTCGAAGTATGGCCATTGATCACAAATACCACCATGCGTATTTAGTATTGATGGAAAGCTGAAGATGTCCGCTTTTTCAAGATCGTATCAATGAAGTTATTTTGCAAACGACAACTTATCAAACTGCTCCCAAGTGAAGCTAACCTTCGAGGAGAAACAAACTTGGGCATGCCACTGCTGGGTTAGCCTCTCTAGCTTAGATGCTGCTAGAGCTCTCGCTATCACATTGCCGAGCCCTGATCGGCTAAGGCCATTTCTGTGATGCTAGCCATTCACCAAAATATAATGAGATGCTGAGCTGGCCAGTATAAAAGCAGCTAATTCTGCCCAAATGACAATAATTTCTGCAGAACGTGATACTGACTGCTCGCCATATTTTCCAGTCGATGCTCTATCCCCTCCTACCTGATCCACCGCCAGTAACACTGCACCACAGAACTTTTCTTTTGAGCGCTCATAGTGATCGACATTTACATAACTGTCAGCCAACATTTTCCGCATGTTTTTATGGCAGCTCAGAAAAGCGGCCAAATTAAAAACCTAGATTGTCTGCCTTCCCTTTCTGCTCTCTTTGAGCTGCCTGGGCCCTTGTACACGAAACTTCCCATTTCCGCATATATGGGATCCACTGACCAATCAGCTGACGCCATTGAGTTCTTCAGCCAATTAACGTGCATTCGTTTAGACGAGTAAAAGCCATGAGACCACGTGTTTTTGTGACGTCATGAACAACCTTCACCTTATAGAGCCACAAAGCACGCGGATACAGTTTCATCATTAGTACATGGTATATTTTAACACGATTTTAATTTAATCGTATCTCAGCCATTTCTTGTCTGATTTAAATTCTGTAAAAAGATTTGAGTTACTGGCTGAATTTTACTAAAAATTACTCCTAGGATAGAAGAGGAAGAAATGGGTGCCGGATAAATGATTTGGAAATACGGGCAATTATATACACACAAGATTCTATACTATGCAACGATTAAGCCTATCTAGAATAGTGCACATACGCAATGCAGGCTTTTACGGACTTAGTTGTTTTCATGTTTATCTTGTATATGGGCTATGTATGTAGTCCTAATTGCCAGTACTAGGGGCTTAGATTGGACCAGTTCACTCCGGGCAGCTTCGACCTCAGGCCTATTAAATCCGTGCGAGACCTCCTTCCTCCGATGAATTGTGAACCCGTTTGCGATTGTACTTCTGTGGAAACTTACACATTTTTCCATCTAAACCTATACAGTCATCTTCGTGGCATTGTGAACTCCAGCCGTCGAGGACTAAGTCACAGCACGACCTTACACCTTGGGAAAATCCCTACTGTGGTTTGTTCAAAGGCAGTAACGTCTGCAATCGCAGAACCTAGACCCTGTGTCACGGCCTTCTTTGGTGTGAACTGTGTTAAATATTAAATGCACTAACATCTGCAAGTTTCTTGCTCTTTCCAGACTGAATGCTGTTGCTATTTCCGCCTGATGCTTAACGTCGAGTGAAGTTTTAGCTTTTCTTTCTTTTTACCGTTTTTGCATTAGGAAATCGCCCATCTTAGCCACCACTCGACATAAAGATATGCATTAGCATAACTTGTGTTGTTGCCTTTCTGATAGTTACTTGGACGGCCACCTTAGCCACCACATCTGTGGGTGGCATCCTGCGTGCTCCACAAAGCATGAAGACATACAATAGCGCTGTGATCGGAGACACGTTTTTGTGCCAAAAATGCATTCCCCATGAAAAATTAGGCTAACCACACTTCGCTTGAATCTCCCTCTATCGAAAGTCGGGAGCAAACTTTTACTGGCACCCTATGCACCCCCGTCACCCCCACCCGCCGATAACTCCAACCTAGGACAGAGATGACAGCATCATGTCTTTGACAGCGCAAACCGCAATCCGAGCTGTTCTAGTGGGCCTGAAAGCCGCTTCTGAGTAGTCAGTAGCTGTAGGCTAAGGAAAGCTGAACGTCCGTTCACCACGTTCCTCAGCTCACCTTTCTTTGCCACACCTTTCCCAAGAGCCGTCCCCAACACCCACAACCCCACCCCGCAACTGCTATGATCTCAAGGCAACTCTCGATTCGTGCTACTGAAACTGCTGACCACGGACGTATTCCTGCCAGGTATCATGCCTCTCTTGTGTGCAGATGCTTTTAGCGGGTCCTGCGACCCATTGCCTCCTTTTATTTCTTCCCCATTAGAGAAGACATTGGCGCTTAAACATCAAAACAGCCACTAGTACGCCTTTAGTACAACGCTAACTGTAATTTACTCTGGTATGGGCTTCTCCATCACCTAGTGACTCCTCTTTTCTTTTGCCCACTTGGCCGGCGGTTAGACTAAATTCGCTTAATTACTCGACCCTGCAATTATCGACTTTCAAATTGGTGACCGACACAGATAACAGATAACAGCTGCGTCACACAGAATTCTTTTTGAACCAACCGCATCTTCCTCCACCAGCTGTCGCTTTAGACCACTGCAGCAACTAGACTCGACATGGATTCCTCAAACTCCTTCCTCTTAGTTACACGAGTCGGCCATCGCATAGGTTAAATTTAACAGTATACTGTTCAAGAGCACGACGGACGTCCGCAGGTCAAATTTAACAGTATACTGCTCAAGAGCACGATTGACATCAGCTTCAAGAAAGATGGATGTGATTTTATGGGTGTAGGCAGTGAGATAAATATATTTTCTCCAACAGCATCCATCTAAAAGGTGTTGTTCAAAGGCAGAATCGATTAACCCAGTTTTTCGACCAATCATATGACGTCATAATCAACTACGTCACATGCCGGCTGGGTTATAATCAGTTGCATTATGAATGACGAGATTTATTTTATTTTATTTCTGCAAGTTGTACGAAACCTATGTCTTTACTATTCAACAAACTTTATGTTGAATATTTTGAAACTAATTTGACTGGGCGGGCGCAGTTGCTGCCATTGGCAGAAACAGCAATCAGTCAAATTAGTTTTAAAATATTCAACGGTTTACTTGTATAGTTTTATTTTAAGCTTCTCCATTGTCCAATCCCTCCGGCGAACATCCTACATTCCTTTACGTTCATTTCTGTCTTTAACGGTCTTTGGTTACACTTCTTGAGGTCTGATCACAAAACCCCGCGTTGCTCTTATGTTGGCCTGTACATGTTTACACTTGCTGGCACTCAGTACTGAAAACCCAAATGTTTTCTGAGCGGATGTATTCTTTAGTAATGGTAGAACATTGGCCATCGCTTCCTCTCACACATTGTAACTATTTCCATGCATTGCCCATCGCTTCCTCTCACAGACAGCAGTACAATCTTGCGCAGTTTATACATCGCTGAGTTCGGGTGACGAGCATGATCAGCGAGTAGCAAATCAGATTTGTCTGTCTAATTGAGTGTGATGCATTTGATATGAAATGCAGCTACTATAGGTCAGTCTCTCGCTCTGTCAATTGGTCTGTCAGTCGGATGATCGTTTGGCCGGCCGGCGGTATGTCGGTCGGTCAGTCAATCAGTTTGTTAGTCTTTCTGTTAGTCGGTTGGCCCGTCCGTTGGTCAGTCGGTCAGTCAGTCAGTTGATCGGCCTTCCCATCCATTAAATATTTCTTATTTCTGACAAAGCTGCCTAGTGTTGCAAAGATATTTCCTCACACTTGTTCAATTGTTACGTTGATTTTAGTTATTTTCTTACCATTCACATATTTTCTGTATCTCTGTAGCACTTCACTACTTAGACGTCTGACCAATACGCTCCAAAGTATATTGAGAAACCCTGCAATTTATTATGTCGTGATCTTAATCTTTTGTTCTCAATAAAGTTTATCAACATCGTTAGACTGACACATAGACAATTAAAATTATTGTATTTTTTCTTCAAACTATTTTTATAATGGATTGTGATAACCCTCGCCTCGTGTGGAGAGGATGGTATGCGGGCATGTCTGTCTGTCTGTCTGTCTATCTGCCTGCCTGCCTGCCAGCCTGCCAGCTTGCCAGTCTGCCAGCCTGCCTATGTCTGTCTGTCTGTCTGTCTGCCTGCCTGCCTGCCTGCCTGCCTGCCTGCCTGCCTGCCTGCCTGCCTGCCTGCCTGCCTGCCTGCCTGCCAGCCTGCCTGCCTGCCTGCCTGCCTACCTGCCTGCCTGCCTGCCTGCCTGCCTGCCTGCCTGCCTGTCTGTCTGTCTGTCTGTCTGTCTGTCTGTCTGTCTGTACATTGAAAAAACGCATTGGCACAGGAATTTAATTAAAAGTTTCTTTGCCTAAATTTGTCCTATCGAGACCAAGTTTAGATTTACTTAGAGTGGTCCCCCCTTGAGATTAGTTGGGGTAAAGTGAATTAATCAGTAGGTCGCTTTAACAGGTAAAGGCTGGGATTGATCCTACATTATAGGGAAATCACACACACGAATGCACACACATACACACACGCACGTACATACGCACGCACGCACGCAAGCACGCACGCACGCACACATTTGAACGAATGCACGAATGCATGCAATAATACATGCACACAGTAATACATGCACGAATGCACGCAATATTGCATGCATGAACGCATGCACGAACGGACGCACGAATGCATGCACGCACACACCCAGGCACTAATGTACTCACGAATTAATGCACCCACACCCACATACACACGGACACATACACCCACGCAAGTATAGATGCACACACGTACGGATGTACGAGCACACACCCACACACATACACACAAATAAACGCCCTGACGAACGAACGAACGAACGAACGAACGAACGAACGAACGAACGAACGAACGAACGCACGAACGCACGCATACACACACACACACGCACGCACACACACACACTTTTGCAGACACAAAATTAAAAGATGTCCTACGGATATGATTTCATGTTGCCCCACCATTGATTTTGGTTGGGATTAGATTTATTTAAGAATAGGTAGGGAGGGATGAAACCTTGTCATTGTTATCAGGAACCATAAGGTCTAACTTTGATCTTACTAGCAAATCTTTCAGGTTTGGATTTCTATTGTAAGCTATTACTGGTCGTGCTTTGATCGGTTCCTTTAATTTAGATTGCAACTGTGAATATTCGTCTTTCATGGTTTTCGCTAATTCAACATTACGTCTGTTGTATATGAGTTGAAATGGGATAATTTTGTTCTTTTGTGATATTCCCGAATCTACATTTATTCCAAATGGTGCTTTTGTTTGGAGTGTTCTAATCCAATGGCCCTCTCGGATTTTGCGAAACGAACTCGTTTCTTCCTCACTATTGATGGTCGGAATCTGTTCTATTGGCATGATTTCAAAATGATGTTCAACTGAATGATCAGGAAGTTGGAAATGTTGAGCAATTGGCGTATCTGCTGAGGTGTTAATATCAGAAACGTGGCGTCTAGCACGCACTCTAAATGCATTTTTTGTTTCACCAACATACTGTTTCTGGCAAAGGGCACAATTGATCAAATAGACTACATTCTCAGAATCACAATGCATATTAGTTCGGATATGATATTCATTTTTAGTTTGAAAGCTCAGGAATGTTTGTTGGTTTACAATATAGTTGTTTACTTTGCATCTATTTTTGTCGCATTTAGAAACTGATCCATCGCACATGATTGGTTTATTGTGTTTAATTTGGACAGGTTCAAACTCGGGTCCGCTATGAGGTTTTAGATTTTCAAGTTCATTGATGGTGTCTGCTTTAATTTTTCGAAGAAAACGGGCTGAATAGCCTCGTGCTTTCAAAGCATCAAACAGAGTAGGGCATGCACTATTCAGATTTTGCCTGTTGCTAGAGTTTCGAAAAAATCTTATTATTTGCGATTTGATCAAACCTTTAAATGTGTGTGGAGGATGAAATGATTTTTTGTGAAGCAGCTGATGTGAGTCTGTTGGCTTAAAGAATACTTTATATTCTAATTTTCCAGAGGAATCAAATTGAGGACCCTTATAGATCGTGACATCTAAAAAGTCAACCGATGTTCCACTAATAGTAGCTTTTAGCTTGATGTTTGAATCTTGGTTATTTAAAATGCGAAAAAATTCCCAAAAGTCTTCTTCTGAATGTTGCCAAACTATGAAGATGTCATCTAGATATCTGAGGTAAAGAAGAGGCTTTTTGGTTGATTTGTTCAGTGCCTCCTCTTCCCACTCCGCAACATAAATCGTGGCAAAATTTGGGCTGAATCGTTTACCCATTGCGCATCCATAGATTTGAAGGTAATTTTCACCATTAAATTGGAAATCGTTTCCTTTAAGAGTTAGCTCTAATAATTTTAGAATTTCCGTGTCTGGTCGAGGTGGATCAGGAAATTTGACAAACGAATTCTTAATAGCATTGCCTCCAGCATCAATATCTATATTGGTATACATAGCATCTATTTCTAATGCGACTAAATATGCATCTTTCGGAACGGACAATTTGGATAACTTTGAAAGAAAGTGTTCTGTGTTCTTGAGAAAGCTCTTGTGGCTATTAGCAATGGGCTTTAAATGTAATCAATATATTCTGAAATGCCATAAAACTCACTGCCACAGTCTCAAATGATGGGTCGTCCAGGTGGTGTCAATGGATCTAACCAGGTGCTGATAGGGTTATGGATTTTACGCAAGATATAAAATGTCCGATTTTGTGGATTATTCTCACCTAGCTGATACTTTAGCTGTTTCTTATCGATGTACTTATCTGTATGCAATGAATTAAGTATTTCAATGAAATTTTGTCCGTTTTGAGGCCAAATTAAATTATCAAGTTTTCTGTAATGCCTGGTATTAGTTAACTGCCTTTCGGCCTAGCGGATGGAGTTTTCTCTAGACATAATCACAGTTGCTGAACCTTTATCGGCTGGTTTTATAATAATATTCTGAATTGTACGTAATTTGTTGATAGCCTGGCGCTCGAGAAATGAAAGGTTTTGCTTATTGTTTGTAACTGGCAATGATCTGGCTATACCAGCAACCGTTTTTATGGTTGCTTTAACATTGTCATCAACTAGCCTATCTGGAGGGTCCCAACCAGACTTTCCAGTGAATGGTTTTGACTCTCCATTTAAATTTCGAAAATGATGGGCTATTTTTACTGAATGACCAAAATCATCTACTTCAATAAGAACTGTGTCTAAAAGCAAAGCTAATCCTGTTTTTGGTTTTGGCGTTGGTACAAAGGTAAGACCACGATCGAGAATTGATTTTTCAGATGGTGAGAGATCATAGCCAGCTGCTAAATTGACAAGGTTTGTTCCTAATCCTATGCTAGGGGAGCTATTCCCTTGATCCACATTTAGTTTTAACTAAGTACCGTCAACCAATGGTTATAAATACAATTAGCTGTTTCTTTCGTCCAATGGATTCTATCCTTCTCAACATGAAAATTGGCATCAGAAATTTTGGAGATGACCTTATCAACGTGGCATTGGACCTTGCTGATTCGTTGATACGTGGGAGACAGTACTTTTTCCTGTCTGACAAGCTATCAGAGAAGTTAATCTCAGCAAAGTGCAACTCCGCATTAGGGAAGCTATTCTTAAATTCTCGAGCCATGCACCTCAAATGGCTTGAGGCGTTGGTTGGATGCTCATTTTTGGAGTTGATGCCAATATTCAGGATGATCTTCTCCGGGCTAGGGACATCCTGGTGTCGCATAGCCATTGTTCTGAAATGTGATAATGCGGCACCAGGATAGCACTCAACCTGGATGTCAGGATGGACGTCTAAATCAATTCGGGCTAGATTAGAGGACCCTATCATCAGAATCTTTTTTGTGATTCTGGGGATCCTCCACATGCCCTTGCTATGTGATTGATGACGGTATTTAGCAAGCTTCCTATCAGACAGGTTACTATTATTCTCCCTATGAGGCAGAGGAGGCGGAGACAAAGGAAGAGGAGCAGAAGAAGGTGCGTGAGGAGAAGAGAGATGAAGAGTAGGAGGAAAAGCAGACGGAGGGATGGAGAGAGGAGATGCAAGAGGAGAAGAGTGAGTATGAGAAGCAAGAGGCGGTATTGAGTGAGGAGATGCATGAAGAGGAGAAGATCGAGGAGGAGGAGATCGAGGAGGAAGAGGAGGAGGCGGGATTGAGAGAGGAGATGCAGGAAGAGAAGAAGCTTGAGGAGGAAGAGCAGGAGGCGGAATTGAGAGAGGAGAAGGAGGAAGAGTAAAAGATCGAGTCAGAAGGTGGCGAGGAGAAGATAGTGGAAGAGATGAGGAAGAGTTGCTTGGTGGTAGATTGGGGGAACAGTGAGTACCAACCCGACAACGGCGCACTGGAGGAGAATTGGTCTTTGGGAGAGCCGGCCATGACTCTGTTACATCATCAACACTAGCTGCTGGTGTTGGTGATGTATACAGATTCGTTCGCTTCGAAGTGGTAGGCGACGGTGTGAAGGTGGTTGGTGACCGTTGTCGTTTGTTAGTCATTGTTGAATGTGAACCTGAACCTGTACTCGATGTGGCCGCCGGTGTTGGTACAGACATCACTCTTTTTTGATCATCACTAGCTATTTCTGCCAAAAATTTCCAAAAATGTGTGATTGTCATTGTGGCCAATTTATTTCAAAAATTTGCCTACCCCATTTCAATGCTATGCCTTTGGCTCTGTGTAGATCAAGAATTACATTAGATTCGGCCACTTTTACCTCTGCCTTTAATTTTTCCAATTTGCTTTGATAATGTTTGATTAGATTTTCTAATTAGCTATGAGCTCAAATTTGGTTTATCATGCTGGTCGATTTAAAAATGTCGTCATCACGTAAGGCAGGGCAGAAAAACGAGTTCATCTCCTCCATTTTCATGGTGAGAGATTTTGGGAGAGAGTCTGATGCCAAATGCTCTCGTAAAAGACCATAGTGATGCAAGCATTGCAACACATGTAAGTACATCTTAACCAGTCTCTGAAAGGCCTGAACAGACTGGTTAGGAGCACTTTTGGTTGATGAAAGGTTGGACGGTGGGTTGCCAGATTTGCGTCCTTTACCCACTGGCCCATTGGAATTCTTGGGCATTTTAGAACGTGATCAATTTTCTACAGATTTATGTCGAATTTAGTCAGAAAAATTCAAAAAAGTTAAATACCAAATATTAACTAGAGCGATAAGTGTTGAAACAATTTAGAAACTAAAAAATAAGAACAATTAATACAAGATTATTATTATTGTTATATATATATATATATATATATATATATATATATATATATATATATATATATATATATATATATATATATATATATATATATATATATATATATATATAGATATATAGATATATATATATAGATATATAGATATATAGATATATATATATAGATATATAGATATATATATATATATATACAATTACAGCTTACACTGTGAGTTGGTTGTTTGAGCTTTGTAAGCTTATATGTCCAACAACGCATGTACTCATTCACCCGCCCAGACACAAGCATATTAATCAATCCATCAGTCCATCCTGCCATCCACCTAGACAAATACTTGATTAAGGGGCGAACAGAGTTGTGGGTGACTAGACGACTGAACAAATGAATAGGCAAATGGGTGAAAGCTACAATTTCATTTCAGAATTTGGTTTAATTTATTCCCTTAGTCATTGCAAAGTGCTAGTTGCTCCTTTTCAATGAGTTGGTGTGGTTGTTGAAAATATAAGAATAAAAAACTACAGGTGGTTGCGGAAGAGAGGTGGTTTGTACAAACATATATATCCAAACAATCCATGCGCCCATCCGGGCACCCACCCAGTAATCCATCCATCAGTCCATCCACACGGACAATCAATTGATGTCTGGGAGGCACAGATCAGTGAACCAACAAAGAGACCAAGGACAGGTGACAGGATGAATGAACAGATAGGTGGATGAACGAATGAATGAATGAATACACGCAAATGTGAACGCGCGCACGTACGTACGTACGCACGCACGCACGCACGCACGCACGGACGCACTAACGCACGCACGCACGCACGCACGTATGCACGCATGAACGCACGCTCGACCACAAGAATACACGCATGCACGAATGCATGGGCGAACGCACACGTGAATGTACGCCGCACGCGCGGATGCATGCACACATGAACGAACGAAGGAACGATCGAAATAGTCGAAAAATCGATTTAATCTAGCAACCGTCGATTATTTATTTTAATTAGGCATAATTTACAGTTTAGTTTTGTAATACAGCTAATGCGTCTGTGGTTTGATTGTTCTTGCAAGGTATAAACATCAAAGTGGCCAAAGTGAATACCGCACCAAACTACGCCAGGAGCGTAATATTATTCTGCGCCACATAAGGCGAACACTTAAAAGATCTTGCTATTCAACAGGCAGACTCCCTAGCAGATAAAATCACTGCCATGGATGATTGTCACAAAATGTTTCGGGCAGCCCGAGCCCTGAGAGTTACTGACTACACACCACCACTCACTGTACACGACTCTGAAGGACACTTTATTGGGACTGACCAGGGAAAAGCCGAGGCGATCCAAGAATGGTTCAAGGAACAGTTCACTGACAACGATGATGAGTCCTTGCACCCGTTCTCAGGAGACCCCAGGCCATTACTAACACCAATTAAAACAGCAGAAGTTTAGAAGCCACTTAAAGCCTGCAAAATGGACGTGCGTCTAGACCTGATGGCATGCGCAATGAACTATTCAAATATGCAAGTGAAATTATCTCAAAACCAATCACGCACCTAATCAATTCAGCTTTTATGCACTCCCATCGACGCTGTGGACCAAGGCACCCATATCGCACTACCCAAGCCTAAGAAGCCACCTGGGCTGCCAGCCAATCTGCGGCCCATTGTGTTCTTCACCAGCATACTGAAAATCCTATCCAATGCTACTCTATGCCGCATCATGAGACAAGACCGATTACTTCACCAGATCATGTCGAAGTGGCTTCAAACGTGGACGCAGCTGCGCAGACTTAGTATGGGTTCAATGCATGCTTGTCTCGGTAGTCATGTTCAAATACTGGGACTTCCACAAAATGGGCACTTACATGTCATGAGCCTTCGACACAATTAAATGCTCAAAGATCCACATGTACTACGCCAGGCCAGTTGCAATGACGATGAGCTACGACTAGTGAGAAGAACTAGCCCTACATGGACCAGGAAATGCTGTCTATCAGTCAGTACTATCGTTATCCCAATGGATGGCACTACGAGCGCACATGTGAAGAAAAGTCTAATGGATGATTTACTTCTCCGCACATGCGCATGACCACTTGGAGTACCCCTGTAATAAACATGTT
Organism: Chaetoderma sp. LZ-2023a; assembly: GCA_034401795.1. Taxonomy (NCBI): domain Eukaryota; kingdom Metazoa; phylum Mollusca; class Caudofoveata; order Chaetodermatida; family Chaetodermatidae; genus Chaetoderma; species Chaetoderma sp. LZ-2023a. The sequence goes on along the minus strand of CM067369.1, from coordinate 141,351,503 downwards.
TTCTACATAAGGCAGGACATGGTTACGTTCGCGTGATGCCATTGATTGGCTAGACGTTTTTGGGCTGTAAACACAATTTCTGCATGGATTCCTCCTCGAATTATGGCCATTGATCACAAATGCCACCACGCGTATTTAGTATTGATGGAAAGCTGAAAATGTCCGATTTTTCAAGATCGTATCAATGAAGTTATTTTGCAAACGACAACCTAGGAAACTGCTTCCAAGTGAAGTTAACCTTCGAGGATAAACACACTTGGGCATGCCAATGCTCGGTTGGCCTCTCTAGCTTAGATGCTGTTAGAGCTCTCGCTATCACATTGCCGAGCCCTGATCGGCTAAGGCCATTTCTATGATGCTAGCCATTCACCAAAATATAATGAGATGCAGAGCTGGCCAGTATAAAAGCAGCCAATTCTTCCCAAATGACAATAATTTCTGCAGAACGTGATACTGACTGCTGGCCATATTTTCCAGTCAACGGTCTATCCCCTCCTACCTGATCCACTGTGGTACCGACAGTAACACTGCACCACAGAACGTTTATTTTGAGCGCTCGCAGTGATCGATATTTACCTAACTGTCAGCCAACATTTTCTGCATGTTTTTATGCCAGCTCAGAAAAGCGGCCAAATTAAAAACCTAGATTGTCTGCCTTCCCTTTCTGCTCTCTTTAAGCTGCCCGGGCTCTTGTACACGGAACTTCCCATTTCCGCCTCCATGGACTGAAACATAAACTGTGTAACTTTCTCGTACGGACCTGTGTATGCGTGTTTCTGCGGAACTTTGTCACCATGCTAAGACACTGTGTGACATTTGCCTGCCACATAGGAAACGAAAGAACTTTATGAACTCAGTACTCGCCTTCAACTGAGGAATCCCACTCTTGCCTCTGTGTGTGTGTCCGCATCTTCGTCTGAAGGATCTGTGGAACTGCACTTTAGTTGCTTTAACTGAGAGACGGAACTCTTGGATTCGAAGTTTGTTCAGCGATTCTTCTGTGCCTCGGTCGCCACACGGTCCATTAGAATCCTCATGATTCGATTTGTATCCCAGGGAAGTGTCGGCCTAATGATGATGGTTACCTGGCCTCGGGGCCTCTCGTCCAGAGAGAGGGCCGTGGCTGAACGGGGAATACAAAGACCGATCTCTAGGATTAGTGGAATGATAATGTTCCAGTGGAACAAGTCATTTAGACGTGGTCCCTGGAGCTAACAATTATTCTGCATTATGGTTCAAGTTAGATGTGTGCTCTTCGTTTAGATTGTGGCACAAGAAATCACGGCGATTTCAAGGGTCGGCGCCACCAAGGAGGTACAATTAAGACATGGTCAGATTGGCTGGAGTTAGGCACAATAGAGGCAAGCTGTCACGCCTTCATTATCTTTTCAGTAATGCTCATTTGCTGTAATGTTAACAACCTATAGTGGTATATACAAACTTAGAACGACGTTTAATATATTGGCAGTGGACTCTATTTGCTATATCCTACCTGAATGATCTGAGCGTATAACTATTTAGGTTTCCTCCGAATGCAGTGTCTATTTTAGCATAGAAATGGTCACTAGTGAAGTATGTTGCTATTGCTACTATTAATGTTACGCGCTATTGAAAGTCTGTGATGTTAAGTCCCGCGAGTGTATATTTATTTATTCGGCCACTTTTACCTCTGCCTTTAATTTGTCCAATTTGCTTCGATAATGTTTGATTAAATTTTCTAAGCAGCTATGAGCCCAAATTTGGTTTATCATGCTGGTCGATTTCAAAAATTCGTCATCTCGTAAGGCAGGGCAGAAAAACGAGTTCATCTCCTCCATTTTCATGCTGAGAGATTTCGGGAGAGAGTCTGATGCCAAATGCTCTCGTAAAAGACCATAGTGATGCAAGCATTGCAACACATGGAAGTACATCTTAACCAGTCTCTGAAAGGCCTGAACAGACTGGTTAGGAGCACTTTTGGTTGAAGAAAAGTTGGACGCTGGGTTGCCAGATTTGCGTCCTTTACCTACTGGGCCGTTGAAATTCTTGGCCATTTTAGAACGTAATCAAATTTCTACAGATTTATGTCAAATTTAGTCAGAAAAGTTCAAAAAAGTTAAATTCCAAATATTAACTAGAGCGATATGTGTTGAAACAATTTAGAGACTGAAAAATAAGAACAATTAATACAAGATTATTATATATATATATAAAATTAAAGCTTACACTGTCAGTTGCTGGAGCGCTTTCGACGTAATGGTCTTCGTCATGCAGCGAAAAAACTGGTCTAATGGCAACTGATAATTCTTACATATTTATAGGAGAATTACTGCAATGGTGACTACTGATCAACTATTAATTCAGTCTCTCCACAAAAGATCAAACTAAACCCGAAGACCTGCTTTAGATCAATGTGCGCTTTGGGCGCTACTGAAGTCAAACAGCTAATACAAAAGGCGTGATTGCTTAATTCTATCGAGCTTATCTAACTGTAGCATGGGTTAGTACGCCGGTTCGTTTCAGGCGATTAAGGTGTGAGAATAACAATGAGGGCTATTTGGTCAGTCATTAGATCAAATGCTGCCGAGATATGTTTGATCATGGCGGCTGAGAGTAATGTACTTGCTGTTTGAGTACTGCAAGGGACAGGTTTCCTGAATAAAGATTATATAAACAAATTCTGACAAGTTATACAGTTTTTTGATCTTGGGGAATCGGTTCACTCAGTCATTACAAAGCGTTGATTCCTTCCTTTCTGACATAGGATGATCCATTGTGGATTGACTGAATGTTGTTGATCTAGTGAGATTCATTCAAAAGAGAGGTGGTTGTAAATCACAGGTTGTTTGAGCTTTGTACGCTTATATGTCCAACAACCCATGTACTCATTCACCCGCACAGACACCAGCATATTAATCCATCAATCAGTCCATCCTGCCATCCACCTAAACAAATACTTGATTAAGGGGAGAACAGATTTGTAAACTGATAGACAGACACCCGGTGGATGACTAGACGACTGAACAAATGAATAGGAAAATGGGTGAAAGCTACAATTTCATTTCCGAATTTGGTTTAATTTATTCACTTAGTTATTGCAAAGTGCTAATTGCCTCTTTGCAATGATTTGGTGTGGCTGTTGAAAAAATAAGATTAAAATAAGACAGGTGGTTGTGGAAGAGAGGTGGTTTGTACCTTTACAAACATATATGTCCAAACAATCCATGCGCCCACCCGGACACCAACCCAGTAATCCATCCATCAGTCCATCCACACAGACAATCAATTGATGTCTGAGAGGCACAGACCAGTAAACCAATAGAGAGGCCAAGGACAGGTGACAGGATGAGTGAACAGATAGGTGGACGAATGAATGAATGAATGAATATAAGCACATATGAATGCGCGGACGCCCGCACGCACGCACGCACGAACGAACGAACGAACGAACGAACGAACGAACGAACGAACGAACGAACGAACGAACGAACGAACGAACGAACGCATGATTGCAGGTATGGACGACCTACATCCATTCTCATTCTCGCACTCCCTCCCTCCCTCCTCCCGCTAGCCGTGGGCGTATACCGATATCACACCAAAAAACGGTTTCGTAACCTCGGCGGCGTGGATATCGTAACCGTGCACAATTAAAAAATATTAATTCTTTATATATCTAGAATGAAGTGTGTGTATAGGTATAGGTCGGGATTTATAGTCTACTTCCACTTGCGTGCACAGGAAACTTTCCAACTATACACCATTCTCATTCAACTGTCCTCATTCAACAATATTTATTTTTCATTCCTTCACTATCTCAACTCCCTTTGGCAGCGCGCAGCGCCGCTGTCGCGTTAGGCACCAAATGACATTCAGCATTATTGACACTGCCCGCACAGGTACATATTTTACAGATAGTTGAACTGGAATAAAGCAGAGTGAAGTGCTTAGGACAACAACGGCGGAGCGCGACCAAGAATCTATCCAGGGACATGGGGTCACAAAGGTAATATCAATTTGAAGTAAAAACAATATCCCTTTCCCCTATTTATCGGAGTCTTACTGCGTATATGTGTGCGTTGGTGTATCCCGCCTCCACTTCCCTGCTTCCTTCCCCCTGTCCCTCAACGCTATGCCAATCATTCCGGCCATCTCTTTCTGGTTCTCCTTCCCTTCCCCATCCCTCTCCCACCCTCCCTCTATACGTTTCCCCATCGTTCCCTTCCTCCACCCTCCACCCTCCCTCCGTTCATCCATCTGTTTCTCGTTCTCTCTCACTCACTCGCTTTATCCCTCCATTCATTCACCCATCACCCATCACCCTCTCATTCCCCTATCTCTCCTCCCCCTCCATCGCCTCCTATTTATCGCTCTCTCAACCTTATGTCTATCTCCCTCACTCCCACCTCCATCCCTCCTCCCTTGTGATTGCCCCTCCATCCGTCTCTACATACTTTCACTCTCTCCCTCGTTCTCCATTCATCGCACATCCCTCCATCCACATTCCCTTCTTCCCACCTTCCCTCCCTCTACTCTTTCTACACTCGACGAGGCAATATTACTGGGAGATCCAGTGCTGCATTGGAAAACAAACGAATTCCGATGCGTGTTATTGGCATAGACCTTTCACATTGTGTTTGCGTTCTGTGGTGTGATCAAACAGGACAACTCAATCCCCAGGTAATATACATTCGATTATTGTAAAATAATCTTTAATTTAGAATCTCCAATTATGATGATCAACTGCGACTTGTGGTGCTGTGGGCTTCGTTATTCAAATCTGTTTTCTTGCGACTGACCCATAAATACACTCGCTGACTGGGCCCATTCATAATTAACATTCACATGGCCGCATCAAAAATAGAATTGTAAAAATTATATCCTTTTAGAGGTCTAAATTATGTGCCTAGATGTAATGAAACGAAACAAATCTTAACACATGATGATATCATTACGTATAAATTAATACAATTTCTTGAGTTTTGAATTCAAGAGACACTAGTTCCTAATTTAACTTCACAGCTAAATTTTTTTATTAATTTATACGAAAGGAAATCAGTATATGTTAAAATCTATTTCGTTTCATCAATAAAACGAAACGGCCTGTTGCTGAATTCATTATTCGATGTACAGATGAAATTATCGTCGACCAAACACATGGATAACGCACATTTAATAGAGCATCATGGCAAAGTAGGGACCAATTTACCGAATCGAATTGTATCTTACTCTGGTTTTTATGTTCGTCGATTATTTCGGTATGGTATATAAATTATTCATCAGACACTGCTGCCATTTGACAAATGCTCCTGGACTGATAGTCGAGCTTCCAATGAACTGTATGAATCGAGGGTGTGGGTGTGGGTGGGTGGGGTGGGGTGGGGGTGGGGTGGTGCTTCTATTCTGCCTTGCTCTAGATATAGGATATCAATGTTTTTGTTGGTAATTTGGCTCAAGTGTACTTTCACGCAGAAAAATCATTTTGCATCTTTGTCTGGTTGAATGGTACTGAGTCTCCCTCATCATAAGTAAGCTAGTATTGCTGCCGGACTGAGATTACACACATCAATGCTAATGAACCTTTCCAGTTTATTTATCCATCATATTACATATTACATCATGAATGACTCGATTTAGTCTTAAACGCGTAATAATACGCCAAGTTGTATGAATTGTATGTCTTTACTATTTAATAAGCATGCTGTTGAATATTTTGAAAGTAATTTGACTGGGCGCTGTTGCAACACCCAGTCTAATTAGTTTCAAAATACTCAGCAGCTAACCCGTATAGTTTTCTGGAAACTTATAGTCACGGAGCTCGGTGATCGATCGATCCTAACACGCGTGAGGTGTGGGTGGAGCTTAGCTAGAGATGGGCATGTCCATTCCTACTGAGCTCAGGTGCGATTGATGTTCAATAAATGCTTCTTCCAAGCATTATCTTGCTGGATGCTAATTTAAGACTGGATTGCAAGGTGTTCCCCGAAGTGGGTTATCTACCAACGTGGGCGGGTCCTTTGTCTTGGCACTCCGATGAGACTAACATCGGTAGCTAGAATATCGGTCAATAATGATATACAACAAAAATTACTTAAGGCACTGTAGAAGCAAGGATCCGCACTGTACATCTAATTTGCACCTGAGGTTCACCGGATATAAACGAGTCTTGAGAATGTACTTTATGACACCATACCCAGCTAGGGAAATTTGCCAATTGCTGTTGACCAGAGAGCATTATTCAGCCCATTTGTAGCGCTAATCAGTGGATATTTGTAAAACAATATTGCTTTCAGCACCACCCTTTCAGAATGAAGAGCCTTCTTCAGTTTAATGATACACCGCTTCGGGCGACAATTACATGTTTCGTCGTCTAAGAAAATGGCGATACCTAAGCCAACTTCCATCAACATGCAATTTAGAAATTAGAAATATTGTACATAGCTTCTCTAAAACACTGTAATGTTTTCATGAGAATAAACTTAATTGTAATTGCAAAATTATACAGAGTGTCAGTCGCGTACTCTCTTTGAAGTACCGCCGCGCTATCACACAGCCTGGGCGTATCAAATTAGTCTGTAATTATTACCGTTAACATCGCCGGTCATTATCCGGGTGCAGAAGTTATTCCTCATTCCCATACAAGCTGAATGGAAATCTTGGAGAAATCACGTGTCAGTTTTCAATGATAGCCGTGACTAGGTCCGTATCTTATGCAACATATGTGTTGCTCGGATCAATTCTGTACGGCGCAGACAGTTCTAGCGACGTAATTCCATTGCCAATTGCAATATTGCAGAGACAAACATTGGTATTAGTTTTTTCTAGCAATACGACGTCGTCGTCAGCGTTGGTGGCGGGGTCGTCGCCGTCGTCGTCCTCGTCCTCGTCCTCGTCGCGGTCGTCGTCGTCCTCGTCGCCGTTGTCGTCGTCGTCGAAAGGAAAATCACCCACACTGGCAGGCGGGCGCGTGGGCTGGTAGGTGGGCCCCAACAAAAGCGTTAACCCTCTCAAGGCGTATATAGCCAAGGACTAAAAATAGCTTTCCTAATGCAGAGTTGTTCTTTTCAAAGGGTTTGCCTCAAACATATCAATTAATCAGCAAAATTCATGATGCCAATTTTCTTGTTGAGAAGGATAAAATCCACGTGACGAAGGCCACAGTGAATAATAGCCATAAACATTGGCTGACAGTACTTGGTTTAAATGTGTGTCATATGCTTAGGAACAACTCGTGACAGTTTATCAGGCGGCTATGATCTCTCACAATATACTATCAACAGATTACACAGAAATCAGCATTTTATTGTAAAACCAGCTGATAAAGGTTCAGTAACCGTCATTGCGTCTAGAACAAACCACATTCATGATTGCCGAAAGAATTTTAAGTAAGCCAAATCATCATAGAAACCGTGATAATTTAATTTGGCCTCAAAACCGATTAAATCTTATTACATACAGATAAATACATTAATAAAAACAGTTACACGATCTGCTAGCTGACAAAGATCCACACAAAAGAAAAGACTACATCTTGCCTAAAATCCATACACCAGTCAGTGCTTGGTTCGATCCATTAACAGCAGATTGACGACTATGATTTCAGATTGACTCTTATGCCATTTCAGATATTGATTACTATTTTAACTATTTCACTGGAATAACTGGCTCGGTAATCGGCCACACATTTTAACGACTGTCTGATGAAATCTGAAATCATTAGATTACTTCGAAACTCTTGCATCAACCACACTCAAAGATATGTGTAGGTAAGGTTATTTGCTGTCTACGAGGCATCACATCACTGAACGCTTAAAGGATCTTGCCATTCAAAAAGCAGACCCTCTAGCAAATGAAAAATGTTTCGGGAAGGCTAAGCCCTGAGAGTTATTGGCTACACAACATCCCACTCACTGTACACAACTCTGAATGACACTTTATCGGGACTGACCATGGTAAAGCTTAGGCAATTCGAGAATAGTTCAAGGAATAGTTCATTGACCACGAGGATGAGCACTTCATGTTAAATCAGTGAAGTCTGTAGAGTTTGAGAAACCAATTGGCTACACGCGGGGAGATGTTCTATTACCTGTGCTTTTCACCTGTTACCTTGCTGTTGCATTGAAATCTGTGAAGGAGAATTCCACAAAACCAAATACAACCCCACCAGTGTCCATACTGCGTATGCCGCTAGCGATGGAATATACAGACGACGTGGGCTTAATAGATGAGGAGAAGAACCCCCATGACAAACTTCTCCCAATAGCTGCAAACAAACTAAAAATTGAGACTCTCTTTATGAATGAATCCAAAACAGAGTTCACCCAAACATGCCTATTTAGAAAGCCTGAAAATGACGATCCACCTCGTGGCAGCGAACCGAGGAGGGAAAGTGAGAGAAATACTGGGCTCACTGCTTTGCAGTACAGCTGACATTGGTGTACGCTGCGTCACGGAGAACACTGCTGACCAGTTTTTCCTGGAATCTTTGGATTCGTAGATCAAAGATGCCCTTGACAAAAGACTAGGTTTACATAATGCAATCTGCGTATCCATGATGCTGCATAACTGCAACAGTTGAGCAGCTCCGAAGGCGTTGTTGTACGAGTTGTATGTCTTTACTATTTAATAAATATTCTGTTGAATAGTTTGAAACTAATTTGACTGGACGCTGTTGCTGCCACGAGCGAGATGTGGGTGGAACATAGATGAACGTGGGCGGGGCTTAGCAAATCCTGGAAAGGTTCACTCAGACACATTTGTGGCGGATCATTACCACATCCTAAACAGACATACTCTATTTGTGTTATGACTCCACTTAACACATGGTATATTTGATTTTGACGTTAGATGCTTGAGTGACAGATCAAGGGATTTGGAGATAACGGATTATTTCCCCAAATGCCCATATAACATTTACACAACCAAATGAAGCATCATTTGCGATCATTCCTGTCACTCGCTCTCTTTTGATCTAGATATCATATTGAAAGAATGCCGTAGAGAGTTACGCGGAGAAAGTTGTCATTCAGTGGCTGCCCTCGCTTGTGAGATCAAACATGACGCCCGAAGCAGCAGACGATATACATCTCGTTATTGTCACATACTCCTAATTTAGAATTGTCATATATGAGGAACAAATGCGGCTGAAGAGCGATATTGGCCCCATCTTTGTAATCTGTTCTGTTTCAAATTGACAGATGATATATTTGAAAATAGTCTTTCTTCTCTTGATTAGAAAATGGACACGGACTAAGCAAATGAGCTGTTCTTTCTTGACCATTAACCCGTCTAAGATATATGCCCGAGGTAAGAAATGCACCCTCCCGCTACCTCTCTATATACACTAGCTAAATATTTGAATTCAATAGATATACTAGTCAGACATTGAATCAAAATCTTAATAAAATGCGGCAGGGCTAAAGAGTAAAAGCGCAAAAACGACATATACTAGAAACGATAAGACAATTTTTCTAAAATTAACGTCCCCCTGGTAACATTTAAACTGATCATATTAAGTGCCTGGGGTATGTAACTACAATGTTTATACCATCTTCTAATGAATACTTGCACATGTTTTTCAATTATATCTTATATATACACTTCATATCTATTATTTATGATATGCACATAATTCTGGTAAACGCCCGACTTGTCCATTTCACAAGTAATAACACATCTGAAGGAAATTTAACTTGAACTCCAAATGGCACCGAATCATGGAATACTAAGCTGCTCAAATAAGAAGCCATACCCCTAGAAGTAGCGGATATGATAACGGAGGATCAGATACCCCGAACATTATCATCGGATAGCTTGGTGTTGGGATGCATCATCATTTTGCATCGGTGTTCCTTATTAATACCCTCTTATACGGAGGTTCAAAAATAGGAGAAAGGTGCTGCCCTTGCACAGAGAACTGATATTCTTGACTCCAACCTAGGTCAATTTATGCAATGCGTCGCCTATAATGTCTACCATAACATCCGGACAGACGATTGATGGACACGATGCTTCTCATATCGTGCATTGCACCAAAAGATTGGCAGAGCTACTGTGATACCTCGTGTAACCATTTCAACAAAGGACATAGCCGACGTTGCATGGATCAACGTGAACATTGAGCACTATCTCCAAAAGACTGAAGGTATTAAAGCGTTGATATATACAGCACCTAAGGAGCAATCAGAAGACGTGTGGGCTGTCTCTCGGGAATTGTCCAAGAGCGGGATGGTTTTGGATGATGCCAATGATCAACAAAGACGAACATCCTTGAAATTATCAGTGATGTTCTTGCTCATGATTTACACATGAGTTGGATTGCTTTAAACTCAATCTTGCAATTTGTTTCCAAACATGCCATGCATTACGATGTAAGCCCCATTCTGACACCCGACCAACTTTTGCAGTGGAAAGCAATGCCTGTCATTGAAAATGAGTCAACCAACATTCAATTGAAGTCAATTGTCCTCTGAATCAGAAGTTTTCATATTTTGGTAAGCAGACCTTCTTAGGGTCTATTGGACATTTAATATCGGGGTTGGGTTCGGAGGAGTTGCTGGACATGTTTTGCAGCTAACACCATACCTAAATTGCTTAGTGGGATGGAAGGTACGCGAGCTATTCGTGGACATTTTCTCATTGATGGTGCCCTAAACACCCTACCAACGAAAAAAAGAATTGCGTTAAAATTACCCAATTAATCAAACAAGGATGAGACGCGTTCTCCTCGTGAATCCTCAAACCATAGTGATTGTGAGCTGCATGAGGAACATGCTGCAGCTACTGACATTTACGACAATGTCATAGCAGATACAGAAGCAGGAATTCATGTCCTTGAAACCCTGCAAACTGCAGCTGAACGGCTGCAAGAGGCAAAGCGTGGGTGGAGCTTAGTTAGAGATATGCGGGGCATAGCTAAAACTAGGTTTCTTCCATAGAGTATTGTGATCGGTTCTGTCTGTATGTCTGCGCATGTGTCAACACGTCCGGTGATGTATCTTAATAACTACAGGTCCGAATTGGCTCAGATTTTATCGCAACGAATGGACGTGTTGTACAAGAGGATTTTCAGACATTGATCATGATCCGGATAAAATAAACCAGATCCAAATTCTGGATCTATGGATATCTAGGAAAATACTGTGCCCAAATTTTAACACAAGAAAGGGTGTGACCATACTATTATTCCACAAAATCTGATGTGATTCGACGAAATCTGAAAGGTTCTGAAAATGCAATAATTGTACTGTCATTTTTGCTCTGGTTTTATGAAAGCATAATAATATTTCAGGTGCCCCTCAATAATCACCATTTTAGAACAGTTAGCCAAGATAAACGTTTGTAATTAATATTAAAATTCGGAAGTTTTCCAGAGTATCCATCTATCATCTAACCTCATATGACGTCATAATCAGCTACACGGCGTGTAGGATGACGTCATAATCATTATATTATAAATGATACTATTTGGCCCGTCTTTAACTCTTAATAGTCCGACACGTTGTACGAATTGCATGTCCCTACTATTTAATAAACATGCTGTTGAATATTTTGAAACTAATTTGACTGAACGCTGTTTTTGCCATAGGCAACAACAGTGCCCAATCAAATTAGTTGCAAAATATTCAATAGCTTACCTGTAGAGGTTTCTGGAAATTGCTAGTCAGGGGTTCAGAGATCGTGTGCGTGCGTGCGTGCGTGCGTGCGTGCGTGCGTGCGTGCGTGCGTGCGTGCGTGCGTGCGTGCGTGCGTGCGTGCGTGCGTGCGTGCGTGCGTGCGTGCGTGCGTGCGTGCGTGCGTGCGTGCGTGCGTGCGTGCGTGCGTGCGTGCGTGCGTGCGTGCGTGCGTGCGTGCGTGCGTGCGTGCGTGCGTGCGTGCGTGCATGCGTGCGTGTGTGTGTAGCTTAGGTAAAGATGGGCGGGGCATAGCTAAAAATGGAAAGGTACAGCGTTTACGTATATAAGAGAAAACACACGCGGAAATTTTCTGGACTGATAGGAGACGCATTCGTTCAAACATTCTACTCTATCGCGTCTTAAGTGTATAGCTAGGATTCCATTAACGCGTATGCGTATGCGTATCCGAATGAGTGATTCCATTTGTATGTATGCGTATGCGTATGCGTATCCGAAAATAGTGATTTTACTACTACTACTACTACTACTACTACTACTACTACTACTACTACTACTACTACTACTACTACTACTACTACTACTACTACTACTAGCATGAATATGTTCTAAAACAGTCTATCAGCCTTTCGGTGAGTTTCACATTCCGGCGCGCTTACTATGAATTTCACATATATATTGGAATACATGTCCAGAATAATAGTGTCGATTTGGGGAAAGCCCATGAGTGACGTAATGAAAAATTCGGATACGCGTTAATGGAATCCTAGCTTAAATCGAATTTTCGTTACTTACTTTTGTTTTTAATGAAAACATAAATGGTGGAATCCGGTTTTAGCTATGCCCTGCCCATCTCTAGCTAAACTCCACCCACGCTTTTTCGGTGTTGGGATCAATCAATCCGTGCATTCTCTGAATCTTAATTTTAAGAAAACTCTACAGGTAAGCTCTTGAATCTTTTGAAACTAATTTGACGGGATGCTGTTGCTGTTCAAATGCTTTACTGACAGCGTTCAGACATTTCTCGATGTCAATCTTTGTATACATAGCATCGATGTAGGGCGTAACCAAAATGAATTTGGAGGTACCCTTTCCCAGAGGCCTGAGATAAAAGTCGTCAGTGTTTCTCAAACATCTAAATTGTATATTTCTAATTGGTTGTAGGTGGTACACACTGATTGCAGTGATCCTATATAGATTCATATCCATACTCCGATTATATTATTGGCCATCCTGGTGGTATCATAGAATCGGACAACTAATCAATATGTTTATGAATTTTGGGTAGCAGATGAAATGTAGACGTACGCGGATTTGGTTCTGTATTTAACTGTGCAAAAATCGTTCCTCAAAGCGCTCAAAGGCGCCCTTTTTGTATCAATTAAGCCTTTACTTTGTCGAGAGTTTTCAAGCAAATTGGAATTTTTGTTCCGTGAATAACCATTTGTTGGCCAAGAGAAGACTGTTTTTTTGTAAGTTTATAACTGGAATTTAGGACTCTCGTTGTTTAAGATGTGTTTTTGAGGTTTGACGATTAAAGGGTTAATGGTCAAGAAAATCTAAATCTTTGTTTAGTCAATGTCCATTTGCAGGCCAAGAGAAGACTATTTTTGAAAATTTATCACTGGAATAACTGGATAGGTAACCGAGCCAGTCATTCAGTGGTAAATTTTCAAAAATAGTCTTCCCGTAGCTTGCAAATAGTCAGTCCTCAAAACAACTGCAGAGGAATTATTGGCCAGTTTTACCATTATAAACCACAAGTTGACACCAGAGGGGTTAATGGTCTTTTGTTATATATTCTTGTTATCAACCATTTTCAAAGAATTTCTATAAAAAATAATCGCGGTTACGTTACCAGAGTGGTTGATCTAGTCGTAGATAATGTTTTGGAATATTGAGCTGTCGATGTGCTTTGTCAATGTCTTTACGCATTATTGCAGCAGCAGATACATTGTCAGCATGTTTAATGGCATTGATTTTACCCAATCGAGTTAAGGATTGATGATCCGCGTGATAAGATAGATTTCGACGATTTTTCAGAAATTCAACATATTCAACTTATAATTTTTCTAGTGTCACAAATTGCCGCTTCAAACAAAATTTGAGTCTAGTACCAAGCCAGTCTTTTGAATGAATAGTTGAATCTTATTAGCTGTAAAAAAAATATTGCCTAATTTGACACGATAGGCAAATTCAAGAACTTCACAAAAGCCATTATCTAAGCGTGCGTATAAGCAAGTTTCTGGCTTTGGTGTTAGTACAAATATTAGTACTAGATTAAGCAATGATTTTCCTGCCCCCAACACTCAGTCAGTTTCAATTAAGATAGGTCAACCAACTGCAAACGTTGTGATAGCAGTTTTTCCACTCCAATCACTGTTATCATGAACCATCTGAAAGACATGCAGTGACTGGCAGACGAATTAATAAATTGCAGGATCCTCTACGGCTGCACTGCTATGCTCTGAGAATAGTTCGGCTTAGTGAAATAAGCCTTAGCTTTTGGAAATTTCAAACGGATTGTATTGGACAAAAGTAGGATTCGTTGCGTTTATTAAGACACAGCCTCATTCTCGTTGTCTACGTCAATACTTACTATTATTCTCTCTTGCTGGTAAGAGTCCATGTATTTTTATTAATTATTTCTAGTGCGGCACGGTCTGTATACCGAACGACCTGAATGTTTGGATGGGTCTATACATTAATTCGGCTTATATTAGAGGAGCCAAAGATCGGGATTTTCTGAATCAGTGTAGGCCACCGTCATTCATTTTAGTGTTCTACCACATGTCGGAATTTCCATAAAGAGTGTTGTTCCAAGGATATATATAGATTTTGTTGGCCTTTTCGAAGGATGAGTGCTATTTCTATATGGTGTAGGAGAGAACCTAGTTTGAGGTAGTTTGGTCCTGGAACAATCTTGGTTCAATGGATGTGATCCTGTCCCTTAGACCATATTTTCGTCAGCATCTGCTAAATGTGTAAGCGGAGGGTATTCTGCTGAAGACAATGGCGGTACTGGTGCTGAGTCTGGTAGAGGCATGTGACTTGGACACGCAGGCCAGTTCCCACTAGAACCATTGGATATACTGGGCTGTGTGAGGGTGGGTCGGTTGGTGGATGGATGGATGGATGGATGGATGGATGGATGGATGGATGGGAGGGTGTGAGGGTGGGTGGATGGGTAGGGGGTTGGTTGGGTGGGTTGGTGGGTGTGTGGATGGATAGATGGATGGATGGATGGATGGATGGATGGATGGATGGATGGATGGATGGATGGATGGATGGATGGATGGATGGATGGATGGATGGATGGATGGATGGATGGATGGATGGATGGATGGATGGATGGATGGATGGATGGATGGATGGATGGATGGATGGATGGATGGATGGATGGATGGATGGATGGATGGATGGATGGATGGATGGATGGATGGATGGATGGATGGATGGATGGATGGATGGATGGATGGATGGATGGATGGATGGATGGATGGATGGATGGATGGATGGATGGATGGATGGATGGATGGATGGATGGATGGATGGATGGATGGATGGATGGATGGATGGATGGATGGATGGATGGATGGATGGATGGATGGATGGATGGATGGATGGATGGATGGATGGATGGATGGATGGATGGATGGATGGATGGATGGATGGATGGATGGATGGATGGATGGATGGATGGATGGATGGATGGATGGATGGATGGATGGATGGATGGATGGATGGATGGATGGATGGATGGATGGATGGATGGATGGATGGAAGGGTGAGTGGTTGGGTGGGTTGGTGGGTGTGGATGGATGGATGGATGGATGGATGGATGAATGGATGGATGGATGGATGGACAAAAAATTGAATGTTGGATGGGCAGAATGGCGGGCAGGCTGGGCATGGGAGGGTGCTAGATGAAGGAGAGGGGCAAACAGGCAGGCTGGTGGATGCGCGGGGAGACAGGCACGCATGCATGCATGCATGCTAGTAGGTACATAGGCATGCACGCATGCATGCAAGCAGGCAGGGAAAGAGAGAAGAATGTGACGTGGACACGTAGACGAGTCCCCACTAGAGCCGTTGTACATATACTGTGCTGTGGGAAGGTGGGCTGGTGGGTGGATGGATGGATGGATGGACGGATGAGCAGGCTGGGCATGGGAGGGTACTAGATAGAGGAGAGGGGCAGACAGGCAGGCTGGCGGATGCGCGGGGAGACAGACACACATGCATGCATGCGTGCGAGTAGGTACGCATGCATGCATGCAGGGAAAGAGAGAGTAATGTGACTTGGATTTACATGTGAGTCCCCACTAGAGGCGTTGGATATACTGGGCTGTGGATGGATGGGTGGATCGATGGATGCATGGGTGTGTGGGCTGGTGGTCGGACGAGTCGGTGGGTGGTCGGCTGTTTGGGTAGGTGGATGGGTGGGTGGGTGGGTGGGTAGGTAGGTAGGTGGGTGGGTGGGTTGGTGGGTGGGTGGGAGGGTGGGTGGGTGGGTGGGTGGCTAGGTGTGGATGGATGCATGGATGGCTGGCTGGATGGATGGATAGGAAATGGAACGTGTCGGACTGGCGGACGGGCATGTGATGGTGTTGTAGCGAGGGAGATAAACAGGCAGACAGCCAGGCAGGCAGGCAGGCAGGCAGGCAGGCAGGCAAGCAAGCAGGCACGCAGGCAGGCAGCCAGCCAGGCAGGCAGGCACGAATAGAGGCAGGCAAGTTGGCCGGCAGTGGCGCGCTGTCAAGCACGCAGGCACGCATGCAAACATGCATGCAGTCAAGTGGGCATGTATGTAGGCAGGCACACAGGCAGGCAGACAAGCATGCATGCAGAGAGAGAGAGAGAGAGAGAGAGAGAGAGAGAGAGAGAGGAGCTTCAGAATTGTGACAATGTAGGAATCCAATCTGTCTATCAAGTATTAACGTGATAATCAATTACGTCACAGTATGCTGACGTTACTTGAACTTGAACTTGAAGTTTATTTCAGGGGCGGATACAGGAGGTCATTTGCCGGGGGGGGGGGGGTGGGGGTGGGGTGGGGGAGGGGGTGGGGAGCACCCACAATTTCAATGGAGTAAACTCTTGAAAATGGGCTCATTCCGCCACCAGCAGGTAAGTAAAAAAATTGACAGCCCTGCCGGGTGGTTGGGGTGATGGGGTGGGGGTGGACACGTGCCCTCGAGTGCACCCCGCCCCCACTTGGATCCGCCACTGTATTTGCACTCAGATCAACTTTACATCGATATATGAGGTATTAGTATAATACAAATTATAGACTATAGACAGTTTTTCTGTGTTTGGTAAAAAGAGGATGCTTCACTTTACTTTATTATTTGCGCTTGTTATTGGCCCCACCATCGCCAGGTTATGTCTTTAGGTGTCGTCGTCGTCGTCGTCGTCGTCGTCGTCGTCGTCATCGTCGTCGTCGTTCACGTCGTCCGTGTTAATACTGCTATTGTTATTGTTATCCATGTTGTTCCTTGTCGTTGTCGTTGCTGTTGATGATGATGATGATGATGATTAGCCCCTATTGTGTTGTTATTGTTGTTGTTGTTGTTGTTGTTGTTGTTGTTGTTGTTGTTGTTGTTGTTGCTGCTGCTATTGTTGTTGTAAACGTCGGCTGGGGAACTCTCTTATAATTCTAATAAAGTTAAAGATTGGTTGATAATTGATGTTTTACCGTTGAAAATAACAATATGTTTGTTTCACACGACAATTGCAATGTATTTTGAATCTATTGGAGCAATATACGAGGAAAATGAAGTCTCGGTGTGTATATTTGTGGGCGATGTTTCTGCACGTCATTGGTGCTATATGATTTTAAACACTATTCTGACATGCGGTACAATAATGTTGATGCACCTACTTAAATACATCCGTCTCGTGTGCCACGCGAGAACTATAGATGTGCAACAGGAGAGACATAACGTAGATGACAGAACGCAGATGCACGTGCTGTTACCATAGTTATCGTATTGTTTTTCATATCATGGAGTCCTGCAAATATCTATGTAGTAACTCACATATGGGCTCCTGGTGAAAGTATCGACCATATTAGTTCAAATCTACAACTATATGAAGGACACCCTAATAACACAACTCACTAGGCCGGTAATGGGCCCATACCAGGTCGTACTGGGCTGGGCCGGTATTAGTCGAGGACCAGCCCGGAAAGCTGTGTTATTAGGGCGTGTACAATCCTCAACATGATATCACGTGAGAATCAGAATAATATTCCGTCACCAGTGACTCTTTTGATATGCGCTGTATTTAACCCGTTAACGCTTGATTTTCTTAATTTGAACACAGATTAACAGGAAAGTGGTTAAGTATTTTGAAACTAATAGTGACAAGCTAATCAACAGAATATTCGCTAGATCATAAATTATATTCCAATTCTGGTCTGTAATTGTTTGAATGATTAATGTATGTTTTATGGAATTCTGTTGCATTTTAGTCACTTTGGTTGATCCTGCAGGTGTACGAACATTTTGAATCCTCGTAGACTTGATATGATATCTTTATTTAGATTAATGCCCTCATTCATCTGCGAGAATTTACAACGGTGCACTTATATATTGGCCATTCTCGAGGGTTGCTGGGATCGATTGATCCCTGCACACCCTGCATCTCAGTTACTAGAAAGTTGTACAGTAAGCTGTTGAATACTTTGAAACTAATTTTGTTGTGTGCTGTTGCTGCTTATGGTAGCAACAACGTCCAATCAAATTACTTTCAAAATATTCAACAGAATGTTTATTAAATAGTTAAGACATACAATTCGTACAACTCGTACAATTAAGCGTTTATCACGGACATAATCGCGTCACTCGTGCCATAATTCATTATGACGTCATCTTACATATACCGTGGTTGAATATGACGCCATATGATTGATCGATAAACTAATTATATTGTAACATATGTAATTAGCGTTGGAAGTAAAGTGAAAGCGGTTAAATATGATATGTATGGCTATGGATGGTAAATCACAGAAAATTCATGCACATCCGAGACACGAGCAGAGTACATACTACACATTTTACTGAATAGTAATCTGGCATTCCTAATGCCAGATGATTTAAGCAACAAATGAAGTAATAGACCTTTCTAACATTAGCGTATTTTGGGAAAATACTTTCCCGGAATGCATCTCGCATACCACTTCCGGCTGTTAACCACGATAGCCGACGCAAAAACAGGATTACTTTACTATGGGAATCATACACAGTGCATTTTAAGCAGTGCAAATGAAAGACTATGTTCATAATATTATTGAAGTCATACAACATTGGAAAGCTAAGCCAATTTCCTATACATTTCTGTATTAATTTGTATAGTTTTGTAAAATTTAATACAGTTGATTGCAATTTTAAAATAGCCCCTATTGTCCACTTGATTTAATGAATCTAGGTATAATGGTGTGCTTTATATACGCAAATAACTCAGTGAAAACGTTACAAAGATATAAGAAATAATGCTTTTATGTTTAGATAATTGAATGCGCTTTCCAATGAAATATGATTTAAATAATATAATGATTCCAGTTTATCCTAGGAACGGTTTAGATTGCGGTGTATTTTAGTGAAAAAGTAACTCAATGCTGGCCAGAGGCTTGTTGGCGGTTGTACCAGCCAGCAGTTTTGCCACGAGCGTTGATCCCTGCGTAATGATGTCAATTTGGGAAAGGCGTATTATGGCATGTAACCTTTGCGATCCTTTATTTTGTTTCTGCAAATGGAATGTTCCCTTGCATCGTATGGGGATTCAATTAAGCACCTCAGAATAGTTTTGGGAGAAAAATGATTCTATTTGCAAGTGTAAAGCAGAGATCGTGTGTACAACAGGTGGGAAGTTTTCCAATGTTATTCTATTCTAAGCATGCGCAGTGAATGGACCTTTCCAAATTTATCCATGACGTCATAATCAACTACGTGACGTGTAGGATAACGTCATAATCATGATGTCATGAATGATTCGAAATAGTCCGTCTTTAGCTCTTAATAGTCCGACACGTTGTACGAATTGTATGTCTTTGCGATTTAATAACTATTCTGTTGAATATTTAACAACTTACCTGTACAGTTTTCTGGAAATTGATCCATCGATCCCAACACAAGCGACGTGTGGGTTCAGCTTTGCTAGTGATGGGCGGTGCATGACTAAAACTGGAAAGGTCTTTTGAGATAAGTTTCAGCAACGGAAACCTGTTAAAGGAAACTTCACCTCATCGTATACTATATACAGTATACCTCATAAATAAGTTACATGTTTTGAATACTTTGAATATTTTGAACTTAACTGGCTTGGAAAAGTTTGCTACAGCTACGTCTTCCAATCCATTTATGGTCAAAATATTCAACAGTACTTTTAATTTATATAGTTTTATTATTCACAATTTACAACTGGGTTGCTTTATTACCCGAATACCTATTAGACGTTAGTTTTCCTTTGTTATATCAACTTAGTTTTTACAGTATATTTTTGTTGTAAAATAGCTGTTTTCAATTGAATGGACCTTTCCACTGTATCCATCTATCATATGACGTCATAACTCACTACGCGAGGTGTAGAATGACATCACAATCAATGATGTTATTATGACGTCATGAATGACGTAGACAAGTACGTCACGAACGCATAATTGAAGATGGATTATGCGTTGTTGTACGAATTGTATGTCTTTACTATTTAATAAATAGCATGTTGAATATTTTGAAACAATTTGACTGCTCGCTGTTGCTGCAACAGCGGCAGTCAAATTGGTTACAAATTCAACAACTTAGCTATATAATTTTCAGGAAATTGATAGTAGATTAATTAACGAAACACGATTCTTAACAATACGACAATAATGAGTTTGACATTATAATAAAATATTGAGAGATGGTAAATAATTAAATAATATTAACAATAAAATACTGCCAATTGGAGAGTGAAACTGTCAGAAACACTAAACGATATGATCTAATTGCTGGTAGTTCAGAGTATGTCAGCAGTAAGGTGGTAAGATAGACGGACATTTTATTTGTCCTCCCAAGTTACGTGGTTTTCGTGGTGTCTGTGTGGGTTGGGGGTTGGGGGGTGAGGGTGGGTGGGGTGGTATTGCTGATTATTTGCCCATATATGGAGTGGAAAAAGGCATTATTCTTACGGCCATCCTTGTACAAACACCGCCATCAGAACACGCCACTTGTTACGACTCCATATATGGACAATTAAGTCATGTCCCAAGAAAACCACATGCCTTGGTAGGACCAATGAAATAGGGTGTCTATATATTGGTGGAATATACAATTTAATAAAACAAACCTCAATGTGTTGTATATTCTGAAACTTATTTGACTGGAAGATATTGCAGTAACAGCTCCTAGTTAATTTCGTTTCGTATTTTCAACGGCTTGTTTGGTTTGTTTAACTTGAAATTCATATTCTGGTAATTCGTTCAGGAATCAAAGTGGTAAAGTCGGGCATAGCTTGAAACATACCACTCTCTTACTGAACATAGCGTCATCGTTTAATAGTGACGTCAGAGATCAAGTGTCAACGCTTGCATATATTTCGCTAATTTGATAAAGGCGACATGCACACCTGAACCATCCAGATAAGAGCGTCCAGTATTTACAATATGTATGAGTGCGCATTGGTCACAGACCTCTTGATCGAAATCTCGCAGGAAGTGAGGAATACATGGAGACACAAACCACGATGTCACACAGCCCCGTCTTGTTCATATTGCTGGCAATATGCCCTTATAATATCCGTCAGCATCATTGTCGATGTACCTTTCCAGTTTTAGCTATGCGCCCCCTATCTCTAGCTAAGCTCCACTCACACCTCGCTCGTGTTGGGATCGATCGATCTCTGAACTCTCTGACTATCAATTTCCAGAAAACTATACAGGCAACCTATTGAATATTTTGGAACTGATTTGACTGTCAAATTAGTTTCAAAATATTCAACAGCATGTTTATTAAATAATAGAGACATACAATTCGTCCAACCTCTCGGACTATTAAGAGTTAAAGACAGGCCAAATAGAATCATTTATGACGTAATGATTAAGACGTCATCCCACACGCCGCTTGGCTCATTATGACGTAATATGACGTCAGATGATAGATGGATACTCCGGAAAGGTGAATTATACATTGTCTGGCCAATCAGATCATGCCATTTAAATTATAACAGTTTTCAGCTGGCATAACAGGTGCGTTTGGTTGATATATGCAATCGAATAGCATATATATTGTTTCCATTTCTGAAGAAATGTGTATAAGTCTGTTGACTACATGCCAGTTATAGTCAGAATGACAGTCCGTCCATAAGTTAACTTTTCTAAAGTTATTCTCCCTAATTCTTTTAACGTAGGCGGTATACATCGATTGTGACGATTTCTGTATATTTGTATTGCTAATTATTGTACGAAGATGTGTATCTCAGGGCATTGACACATACGAGTAATGCAATGCCATTGCATAGCAATTGCACGCGCCAACCTACCCTACGAATCGAAGGTGACCACTGGCATAAACCTGTACATTCGCAACTTAAAACTCGGAATATATGGCTTAGAGAATAGGAGCGCTAAGTATAGCTAATGTTTAAGATAAACAGTCTACCCAGTGGATGCAATCATGAAATTATTCCATCCCAGATTATCTGAATAGAATGTGACTCATTTTATTGACACGCACATACACACACCACCCCACCCAGTCACATGTGCCAATAATTATGGCCGAAATTATATAAATTGCATTAAATGAAAGGCTTTGATTAAATATATTTATTTGATTCTGACGATTATTTTGATATTGTTTCTTATTTTATTTTACTGTCGAATTATATAATCATTGTAAAAGACCCCATTAAATAAACAGCACACAATCAATGGCAGCAATGCACAACCCCAAGAGCTGATAGTGGGTGTGGTAGTGTTACTGCCAGCAAGGAGGCATATTATGCAGCTGTTCGCACTATAGATCCACTGATTCACTGGTGTTCTACTGTTTGATGGTAGCCACCAGGTGATGATAACCAAACTTAATGGACTTTTCCAATTTATCCATCCATCATATGACGTCATAGTCAACTACGTGACGCGTATAATGACATCATAATAAATGGTTTCATTATGACGTCATGAATGACGTAGATAAGTACGTCACGAACTCATATTTGAGGACGGAGTGCGTCATGAATGACGTGGATAAGTACGTCACGAACTCAAATTTGAAGACGGACTAAGCGTTGTTGTACGAATTGTATGTCTTTACCATTTAATAAATATTCTGTTGAATATTTTGAAACTAATTTCCGTTGCTGCTACGGCACCCCGTCAAATTAGTTACAACATATTCAACAGCTTACCTGTATAGGTTTCGAGAAATTAATAGTTAGGCCATTTGGGGATCAATCAATTCCATCACGACGGCGCGTGGGTGGAACCTAGTTAGATGTCGGCGGGGCATAGCGAAAACTGGAACGGTTAATTAGTATTAGCGTAATTATGCATTACCCCTCACATGATGGTGGTCCGTTCGTTTATCCTTCCCCTAATGAACGTGCAGCCAATCTGACGACTAGAAAAGTGGATTCTTTTGTGCATTGATCAATATATTGCCATGTACAGTCATGTGGAAGAAACGTCTCATTTATTCTGTGTAAATGTGTTCGGACATGCCCGTGCACACACCTGTACCACAGACGGCATGTGTATATCTGTCACGTTCCATGTTACTATTGATTCACACGTTCCTCACTGACGGAATAGAGTTTTGCCTAATCGGTGGTATTATTGGCAGTTAACCTAGGTGCTTGATAGAGAAAATCAAGAACGGGTGAATTTGTAAAAGCATCACTGAGATCGACTCTCCTCCCCTCAGACAATAACAATGATATCCCAGGTGATGGAATGACTGGTGGGTGTCTCTATGTTCACATGTCTTAGTGATGCTTTTACAAATTCACCCATTCTTGATTTTCTCAAATGCAAATGGTTGAGTAGCGGTGATACAAATACATAGGTTATGGATTCGTTAAGCTCAGAATTTAAAGCTTATAAAATCCATAATCCAGGTATATGTATCACATTATATCCTGAATTTGAATAAAATAGCTCTTACAACCACTTATGACCACTCTTGAGCCTATGCACGTTATATATGCGTGGCCATCAATGATTGCCTATCCAAATACCAAGTGGTAGTCTTTGGAAAGAATATCACCCTTTCTCGCTGATAGAACTTATCTTTGGTCGCCCGTAATGCATCGTCATACGATAATAAATGGTCCGAATCTGAGACAATAATTTAAATAATGTGTGCTCTCTGTTTAATCCTTTGAACTACCAGAATGTCAATTCCAATTTAGAAGTACACAGGCAAAATATTAAAATCTTGAAAATAATTTGGCAAGAACATAATGATACCATATGTAGTAACAGACAGCGGTCAAATTAATTGCAAAATATTCAAGAGAACACATATTAGATGGTAAATGATTGTTTTAAACTCAGCCTTCAGGTTTACATGCTTAATGGATGAATCCAGTTTTAGTTATGCTCCGCCAATCTCTAGGAAAGCACCGCCCGCGCTTTGCACATGTTGGGATCGATCAAAACCCTAGCTCCCTGAATCTCTTTTTCCAGAAAACTATACATGTAAGCCGTTGAATATGCTGAAACTAATTTGAGCGTGCGTTGTTGCCGTCTGTGATAGTGAATTAGTTTCAAAATATTTAGCAGAATGGTTATTAAGTAATAAAGACTTACAATTCGTACACGTGACAGACTTTTAAAAGTTTATGACATACTTAGCGATATGAATCATTACACATTTTGATTGTGACGTCAGCTTACGTGTGACTTGATTCATTATGACGTCACATCCTTGAGTGTAGGTGTGACAGATTGGATTCATCCATTACATGCTAAAAAGTAAGCCATTGCTCGTCACTTACAGACTTTCTCACCAGCCTTCATCATGACGAGGGTAATCCAGACTCTCAAGTGTTGTCATCAATCTACGTAACCCTTTTACCTAAGTGCATTCACGGGGTGGTTGTATAATATGTGAAAGAGCTTTCTGAGATAGATCATGATCATGGCAATGCATTAAACCTTTTCTTAGGGAAGAACCACCGAATCTCCATTTTATGGGGTGGTTCAACCACTCCCAGACTCACTCCCCCACATGCCCATACATCTGTGATTGGGTAAAATATACAAATTTTAAAATTCAATATGTAGGATCTGAAAACTATTATACAATCCCCGTATATCTTTGAAGGTAAAAAACGTCTACTATTGGTAATGAATCTGCCACATGTGTAATATATTTGTATAACTGTATGTGCTATTATTGTTAGTTGACTTCAAGACCTGCTTTGTAGTCAGTGACTCATATTTGGTACGCTAGCTAGATATTACATACTCTTTTCAGATACGTTTGTTTGGTCGAGATGTGTACGGTTTGGAGAATTATTGAAACCACAGTGCACGATCTGCTTTATACTGCAAAGTTTGTCACATACTATGGTTGAGAGACAGTGTGAAATGTAAGGTTCATTCCGATTACTCGGTCTTCCTGCATCGAACACATATTGTGAGTTAGTTACTATTATATTTTCATAATTATTTCCACGAACGCTTAATTACAAGTAATAGATAGTAACTGACACTGATCATTTACCCGTTCATCATCAATCCATTCGTATCTATTGCTGCAATGAAATTAGTTTCAAAATACTCGACAGAATGTTTATTGAATAGTAAAGATATACAATTCGTGCAACGTGTCGGACTATTAAGCCATTCATGCCATAATTGATTATGACGTCATCCTACACGCCACGTAGTTGATTATGACGTTATATGGTGGATGGATAAACTGGAAGGTACCGTACGTCACACGTAGACTGGCATCATAATCAAAATGCGCACTGAATGACGTAGCTAAGTACATCATGACCTCTTAAACATCCATCATGTGTACAAATAATTGTATGTCTTTAGCATTTAATAAACATTCTGTTGAATAGGCAGCACAGCACCAAATCGAATTAGTTTCAAAATATTCAGCAGGTTAGCTGTATATTTACTAAAAATTTTGGTTTCTGGGAATTCAGGATTCAAAGTATATAAATCGATACCAACACGCGCAAAAGAATGGGCGGAAATTAGCTACAGAAGGGTGGAAATGGGGCATGGCTAAAAGTAGATTAATCCATTAGGTGGAAATTTACTGCGCCAGTGGCATTCATTACCAAAGAGATATTTTTCTCGTTTGCATATCGGAGGAGATCCGGCAAGACACGAACATAGGTGTATAATGACGTGGAAGACAGTCATACGTATTGTCATCTTGTCAACCTGTCCAGACCTTTCCTCTTCGCCCTTAAGCAACACATATAGTAGCGTATTGTGTAATAAGTGATGAATCGATCCTGTCAATCAAATATATGACGCAATCAAACCACAGAATGAGTAACGTATCTAAGTCCGTAAGGAACGCATAATAGTCCGTCAATTCAAATCGCTGTTGCTAAAATCTTTTGTAATTTACCAATTGTGATATTTTCTTTGGTGCTTCAGTACATAGCACAAACAATCGAACGGAATAAAGTGGGGTTTTTATTCATCTGTGAAAAAATTACAGCGTTAGAATAATGGTGTCACAAATGCAATAGATTCGTCTCTTGAGATTTATGCATCCGGGCGTTTTAAAAGAATCCTGAGATCGGCACGCATTGATCATGCCTAGATCTGAAATGGGCACTCCATCTTGTATCTCCTGGCTCATGCGTAATTCAGTGACATCAAGCGATGATAAACTTTCGGAAGCCGGAATACCCTTGGGTATTATTACAAGCAGCCATAAATCACACTCTTGAGAACTGTCGCGTCGCTTGCAAATGCTTACTTGAGACAGCGATCCATAATTCACAGTCTATCAGACTACAGATTGAATTGACGATGTATTCAGAAATTACCATGCATGGCGAGATTTCGGCTCGCTGGATGGAATAGGTTTAAATGATTTCACGGTCGTCTTTCAACCCTTGTCTTAACCATTCAACCCTTGAAATGTTAATGTCTCAATTCCGTGATGATTATGATGGAAAGATTTGGAATATTTTGATACTAATCCGACTGGTACCTGTTGCTGCCATAGGGAGCAACAGCTGCCAATCAAATTACTTTCAATATGTTTAATAACATATTCATTAAACGTATCATTTGTGACCTGAATCTGGTAAATGATTAATGACACACCAGAGAAGGACGTCTATAGCAGGCGAATAACTAAATAACTGAGTGTATCATGAACACACATTAAAGACACATCTTATATGGTTATCTTGACCATGGTTAATGTTAGGATAATGAAGTAGATGGCGATAGAAACGATATCATATTGTATTTTAGGAAACACTGTTACTTTTTCCATCATTTTAATTAGGATAACACAATCGCAATTCGTTAATCCGATGGTCATTATTACCCTCGCTGGGAAGGGGAAGAGGATATTGCGATCGGGTCTGTGTGTGTGTGCGTGCGTGCGTGCGTGCGTGCGTGCGTGCGTGCGTGCGTGCGTACGTGCGTGCGTGTGTGCGTACGTGCGTGCGTGCGTGCGTGCGTGCGTGCGTGTGTGTGTGTGTGTGTGCACGCGCATGCATGCGTGTGTGAATTCTGTCTGCGGGTGTGCGTGCCTACGTGTGTGTGTGTGTGTGTGTGCATGCGCGCGTTTGTGTGTATGTGTGTTTCTGCCTGTGCGTGTGTGCGTATGCGTACGTGTGTGTGTCCGGAGCCATATCTCAAAGACTGCTGATCCAATTTTGCTCAAATTATAATGCAATGAAGGAACTTTCTGTGCAAGAGGATT
The DNA here is from genome assembly GCA_034401795.1 of Chaetoderma sp. LZ-2023a. Classification (NCBI taxonomy): domain Eukaryota; kingdom Metazoa; phylum Mollusca; class Caudofoveata; order Chaetodermatida; family Chaetodermatidae; genus Chaetoderma; species Chaetoderma sp. LZ-2023a. The sequence goes on along the minus strand of CM067369.1, from coordinate 141,323,986 downwards.
TCCATACGTTGGTGGTGTTCTGGATAAAACAACCCTGATCAGGATCGGCTCAAATTCTGAATCTATGGAATATCGGGGGAACTGCTTGTCCGATTTGGCTCAAATCATAACGCAAGAACAGATGTGACCATACACTGGGACCCGGTAGAATGGACCTTTCCATTTTTAGCTATACCCCGCCCATCACTAGCTAAGCTCCACCCACATCTCGCCGTGATAGGATTGATCGATCCCCAAATGCCCTAGCTATCAATTTCCTGAAAACTACACAAGGAAGCATAATTTCTAAGTCTGTCATTAACGCTTAATAGTTCCTCAAGTTGTACGAATTATATGTCTTTACATTCTGTTCTATATTTTGAAACTAATTTTGCAGAGCGCTTTTGCTTCCATAGCCATGTACTGGGCATAGCTAAAACTGGATTCATCAATTACAAGACATGGTGCAATGTGTATGTAGCCTGGTAATGGATGATCCACTTTTAGTTATGTCCCGCCCATGTGTTGAGCGAGTTGCAATCGATTTATATACTTTGAACCGTGACTTCCCAGAATTCTATTTTCAGGGTAACTATGCAGGTGAGCTATGGCAGCAACAGCGCCCAGTCAAATTAGTTTCAAAATATTCAACATAATATTTATTAAATAGTAAAAGGAAACAATTTGTACAACAACGCATAGACCGTCTTCAAGTATGCGTTCTTGACGTACTTATCGACGTCATTCATGACGTCATTCATTATGATGTCATTCTACACATCACGCAGTTCATTATGACGTCATATGATGGGTGTGTACTCTGGAAAGGTGAATTGACTGTGATTCGACAAACAAGTAGTTTGATCACTGCGCAGTGGGACAATATGTCATATTTACGTGGACATATTACAAGGGTAAGTGCCCCACCCATTTGCCAGCACCTTAATTCCCAGCACTTCATTTGCACAAATCTGTAGTAATCGCCATGTCTGTCTGTCCATCCATTTGCTGGCGTGTTCGTACACAAGACCGTATGGTAAATGCGTGGTCTCTGTGTGAACAGGAAAAAAGGATGGTCAAAATCACTCACCGCAGAATTTTATTGTGTGTCAGAAACCCAAACTTGTGAAAAACTCAATGGCAAAGTAGGATTTATGTCCTGCACCATTGGTGTGGTGGAAGCACGTGTGGGCTGTGATGCGAGTCGGTTCCGCCAGTTGTGATTTTGATTCCGCAATTAGTGCTAAATACTGTATTACCAAGAATACTTGTATAAATCGAGTACTCAAATTTCAGTACTTGGCTACAATTCCTCATTTTGACTTGGATACCTTCCTTCAGAATGTATAGAGGTGCCTTAATATCAATTTATCAAAATCGACGGCTTCAATGTTACGATCTTATCCATTAGTAATCAGACCCACTAAATCAATTTTGCACCAGCACAGGCAGACACGAATTGAAATAAATGAATTCTCTTTGCTCAGAAGATCAATATACATATTACTCGATGATACCCATTGTCAACCTGTAATCTCGGGGCCATCCATTGAGGGGTATGTAACCTATGAAAGGTGTCAAAGGTACCAGTTTTTGTATTTTGCAGATGTGAAATCCCATTTGTCATATGCGCCCATTGGGTCATATTAGATGATTAGCCTACTATATGGCACAGGCACAGAACTTTGGTAAAAAGTCACAGTTTTCGTTTTTCTGCAGAAATGTTGAAATGAACTCCTCTTGCTCTGAAAACTTGAAATTCCAAAACTATTTCAAAATGGTCACTGAATTTTTTTGTTCCCTTCGACTTGAGATTAGGTCAGCTTATATGTCTTATAATAACATGATTTGGTCTCAACTTTAAAATGTGTTCATCGAATTGTTTTCGAGAAATCTGTTTTTCTGTGCGAAAAGTATCCACACAGTAAGGCCTAAAGCCTTGTGAGAAACATTTGAAGTATGTTTTCTCCTAGAGTTTTTAATCGAATGTCTTAAAACTTGGCAAATGTCTAAGACACGTGTGACCTTAGTGTCCCCAAAGAGATCATTGAGCACATTTTCCATACACTCTTTCGCCAACGCTAAGTCATGTTTCTATGATGAGTGGAGATAGGAAAATTTGGACGAAGATAGTGTAAGAAAACTTCTGAAGGAAAATCATTGATGCTCAGACAAAATTATCCCCAATTATAGAGTGAGTAATTTGCATCAGCTTTCATTATCCACCTTAGTGAATTATTCTCATTTTAGTGAAAAATATGTATTTCAAAGTCAACAAAATTGCATTCTGGTCCTACGACACAAGTGAAATTCTATGGAATAATTCAAAATGGTCAAGCACTGGTGAATTCATTCTTAATTCGCTAAGATACAAGCAGCGGGCGGTATGATGTCGAAAATACATCCTGCATATTTATGTTTCGAACATAGGTTCAACGAATGACGTGCAAGTTTGTGTAAAATCTTAGCAAATCCAATGAGTTTTTAATGTTGCTTACTATCTGACTACTGTACATCTTTATAACTGACAATGCACTTATAACGGAATAATGCTTATAAACTGCTCAAAACGTAGCTTATAGACGCAATATGGGAAACGTGAAGGGCCAATGTACATATATTTCATGGAATGCTGTTACTATGACATGTGCCAACATCTCAATTTTTTTAAATAGCTGCAAAAAATTTGCAACTGGCCACATTGGAAAAGGTGACAATATTATGGCAAGCGAGAAACAACAATTTACAAAGAGAGTCAGATATTCCTCATTGTTTTGTGACTTTGTGGAGGGGTGGGGTAAAGGGAGAGACTGGAGCTGGAGTGAGGATAGAGGGGGATTGGGTGAAGGAGGAGGGAGTGGAGGGGAGGGATGTGAGGGTGGCGGTTGGTGGGAATTAGGGGCAGAGAGATGGAGGAATGGATGAAGGAAGAGATGGAAGGGGCAGACAGACATACATACATATAGACAGACAGACAGACAGACAGACAGACAGACAGATAGACAGACAGACAGGCAGGCAGGCAGGCAGGCAGGCAGGCAGGCAGGCAGGCAAACAAGCAGGTTAGGGCTAGGTTAATCATTTCTTGTGTATTCTCTTCACTACTCTTTGATGAGTATATTAATCCTTCTTTGATGCATGCAGACTTTGAAGCGTGTCAATTTTCCTTTACATATGAACAGCTTACAAAACATCATTTCTAAAATAATTTCAATGGTAGCTATCCTACACCATGGAACTTAATTTAAATTTTGATGATGAAAGGCTGGACGGCAACTATAGGTGTTGTTGTGGGTGGGCGATTCAAGTTGTTGCCGTGCTACTGATACTCTACATATGTAAATACGTCGATGGTATATTTGGCTACTGTGTTCATCATGTGCCTAGAACACTATGAAGCTGTTTGTTGGTCCATACTCCATACGATGGACACAATAATACTACTGGTAAATATGTTTCTCTTGCTGCATATGGCTTCCTATAGATACTCACATGGCTGTTATAGCCTGATGTCCTATAATGTGATTGCATAAGACAGGTTTTATGACCGACAAAGACGTTTAGGGCGCGGTGTACCCATAGGAAGAGGTGGCATGTATACAATGGTTTCCTCATATGAGTCAGTTGCCACAGCACATGTTTTACACTTTAAACCTTTCATAACTAAGCCGGCCAAAATTGGCATCTGTGGGTGGTCTCGTGGAATGTGGATTTGTCGGTCAAGAGAAGACTATTAAAAAAAATGTACCACTGTAATGACTGGATCCATAACCGAGCCAGTTATTTCAGTGGTAAATTAAAAAAATAGACTGTACATGCGTGCCTGTGTGAGTGCCTGACAAGCGTGTGTGTGAATTTCACAACTTTGGATCACCTTCGTCCTCAACACTATGCAAGATTTATGACTGTAAGATTGACGCCATGAAGTGATACAACAGTGCCCAGTTAAATTATATATTCAATATTCAACACAACTGATGGCCTATTCCTGACCCAGGCTCGAGATGGGGTATTTCAATCTATTATTATTGTGACGTCAGCCTACATGTGACGTAATTCATGATGACATTATATACATGACTTATAGATCGGATTCATCAATTCCTTAACCATAGACTCATCTGTAAATAGTTCTCTTGTGGCACGTGTAATCTTATGAAAGATCAACTGACTTATACGGAGATAACACCTATAATGTAATGTCCGGCCATCTTTTTCCGTCATCAAACCATTAAAACACGTTTACAAAAAGGTATGAAATGCAGGCAAGAATTTGTGTATGTCATGTGCATGGTGATAACGCATCAACCAATGCGGATAATGCAGCTTTTGGAATCATACTATACCCGATTTCACCAGCTCGATGCAGACATTAATACCAACCCGATTCATGCAGTTGTTCATGCAATATCACCAAATTCTTAGTTCTATGTCGTGTGTATTGTAACGAGTCGGTAAGTTACCCATATCAGTTTCTTCACTTGTTCCCCACCCCACCCCTGATCATTGGTGGATTAGAAATTGGTAGTTGGTGTTTATATGTCGCTCTGTGCTATTACTATATTTGTATATATATTCGCATTGCTTATTTATATGCAGATTGTACCATTACCTGTTCATGTGTGTTGTTCTGGTGTGCACGGGCGAGCTCCCCAAATTCCTTACTTGTACAAGGCATCACACTTTCGTTGGTTGGCTGGTTGACGTGCGGTTTCCCCTCGTAATATCGTTAATAATATTCGTCTTATTCCTCCTCCATAATTACTTCTTGGATTAGCATTGTAATTCAAATAGTAGGCTGATCTGATGCTTGGTGATTGATGTTGAAACTACCTACGGACGTATCTCAGATATGCACTCATATGTATAATTATTGTCTTATATAAAATGTCTCCATATCCGACTGTACCCCTTTTTGTCCTGAATGTATGTTGTGTTAGAACGTTAATATAGGGTCTACTGTATTGTCAGATAAGAAATCTAAATGCTATATATTTGATTGTATTGCTGTACGTTATTGATTCTATACATCGATATGAAGACATTCTAATTTGTGTCTCAGTTTATGTTGGAGTGCATCATGTTATCTTAGAGCTGGCCGCGTGAAATTGGCACATTCAATTTATGGTTAGGGTTTTCGCTTAGCTCAGCATCTTATCGTATATCTCAGGATTGGTTCACTGTCTTGGGAATAAACTTGGATACATGCATCTGTATTTCAACGGGATGCAGTATATTGGTGGTGAGGGTATGAGGTCAATGTTTACGGTCGCTCTGAACTTGGTATATCTCTATTTTTATGGTTGTTTTTCGTTTAGCTCAACATATTGTCTTATATCTCAGGATTGGTTTAACCCATTTGGACTAAACTTGGACAAATGTATATTATATCAAGGGGATGTAGCGCACGTGACGTCGTGACTTCAAAGTTCAAGGGTACCCTGAATTTGGTATATAACTAAACTTTTTACGGTTAAGTTTTTCATTTAGCTTGGCAATGGTTTTCCTTATTGGGACTCAACTCTGACACACGCTTCCTAGTATCAAGGGGATGAAGCACAATGCTATTGAGGTCAAAGGTCAAGTTCATATAACCATTTGACTTGTATAAAATGGGACTACTAGTACCGGTAGATTCTTTTGCTTAGCTCATTTTGCCTTTATTTCCAGAATTGACCGAATTATTTGAAGTAAGCATGGCCATCAGTCACCTCAACCAGACACAAAGACATTCAGACTTGGGAGGTCAAGGTCATTGTGATCTTGATACAAATCTGGATTTGCATTTGGAAATACACAATGCCAAGTTTTTCGCCAAAATCATGTCGGTGTAACTCTGTCTTGTCTGTTTAATCATTCATTTATTTAATTCATTTTGTCATCTGTAAAATACCATCAAGATTATAATTGGTGTATCTTAGTTGAACATGTTGTTATTTGTTCGTGATACGCGTGGCACCCTGAGTTTGTTAGCAGGGCCGAAATTAGGACTCAGAGGGCCCAGAGCAAGGTTTCTGAAATACTTAGATGGGTCACTCAAAACTGTCGGTAACATCGTGAGAAAGTTAAGGTCCAGTTTTGACCATAATGGTGATGGGGCCTCTGAGGTCAGAGGGATATGGGATTTGGCCACGTCTTATACAGTACAGCTCAGAAATAATTTGATATATTTCAAACACAAAATAAAAAGATAAATACTGTTGAATATTTTGAACATAAATGGAATGGAAGACAGCAGCAATGCCTTCCAATCCAATTATGTCATAATATTAAACAGAATATGCTTTACATGGTGTTCAAAATTGTTTTCTTTTGGAAACAAATTAACTGATTTATAAGTTGTACTATAGCTATGACATCAAAGCATGTGATTTGAAGCTATGAAGGGGTCGCAAAATTAAGACAAAAAGATATTATGTGTCACTTTTTGGGGCTCTGGCAATTTTAGCCCCTATGCAAATGCACTTGTTGCACTGCCTTAAGTTCAGCTATATTTGTTATGGCCATAACGATCTGCTATTTTATAAAACTGTATCTTGCAGGTTTGAGCCAACTGTGCAACTTGTCACACTCATCAAGTTTGAAGCTTATGCCGGTTTATTTTTCTGTTAACAATTCTTCATACAAATGTCTATAAGCAGTATATCAACTCGTTTTAAGCGATACAGTATAGTCTCTTAGGAATAGGATACATTTCATGTCCTTTGAATAGTCAATGAATGTATCCAATCTGTTGCTCAAGTATATGACATCATAATTAATTACGACACATGTAGGCTGGCATCACAATCAAATACATAATGAATGGCGTAGGTAAGTCCAGAATGACCTCTTAAGAGTCCGCCATGTGTACGAATTGTATGTCTTTACCATTTACTAAACAGAATGTTGAATATTTTGAAACTAATTTGATTGGGCGCTGTTGCTGTTAGCTGTATATTTTATTATAAAATTGGAAATCTGAGAATTCAGTATTCAAAGTATATAAATCGATCCCAACATGTGCAAAGCACCAGATGGGTGGGGCATAGCTAAAGTGGATTCATTGATTATGTGGGAAATTATTGCACTAGCAGCACTCATTACCCAAGCGATAGCATTCTCGTTCTCATATCAATGGAGACCTCGCGAGACACGAATGGAGGTACATGGTGATATGGAAGACACTCATACCTACTGTCACCTTGCCAACCTGTCCAGATCCTTACTCTTCACCCTTAAGAAACACCTACAATAGCCTATTGTATATTACTGGATGAATCCATTCAAATACATGACGTCATTAGTAATTACGGCATATTTAGGATGACATATCAATCTAAATATGGAATGAAAGAAGTATCTAAGTCCGTGATGAACGCATGATAATCCGTGAATTAAAATCGGTGTTGCTAAAAACATTAGCAATGCACAGGCTGTGATGTCTTCTATGGCGTATCAGTACATAGAACAAACAATTGCACGAAATAAAGTGTTTTGCTAATCATCAGTGAAAATATTACAGCGTTATAATAATGGTGTCACTAACGCAATAGATTCGTCTCTTGAGATTTATATATCCGGGCGTTTTAAGAATCCTGAGCTCGACACGCATTGCTCATGCCTAGATATGAAATGGGCATTCCGTCTTGTATCTCCTTAATTCAGTGACATCAAGTACTGATACACTTTCGGAAGCGGGAATGCCCGACATAAACCACTCTCTTGAGAACTGTCGCATCGTTTGCAAATGGTTACTTGAGACAGCGATCCATAATTCACAGACTAGCGATTGAATTGACGATGTATTCAGAATTTACTACGCATGGCGATATTTCTGCTCGCTGGAAGTAATAGGTTCAAAGGACTTCAAGGTCGTCTCTTAATCCGTCAACCTTTAAAGTGTTAATATCTCAATTCCATGACGATTATGATTTTGAAAATGTTGATACTAATCCAACTGCGACCCGTTTTTGACAGCAGCTACAGCTTCAAGTCGAATTACTTTCAAAATGTTTAATAACATATTCATTGTCGTTTTTGACCCGAATGTGGTAAATGATTAATGACTCCAGAGGAGGGAGTCTAAATGTATAGCAGGCAAATATCTGAATAACTGAGTAAATCATGAAAACACATTGAAGACAAATCTCTTATGGTTATCTTGAATATGGTTAATGTTAGGACAACGACGTAGATGACGATAAAAACAACATTGAATTGTATTTTAAGAAACACATTTACCTTTCCCATCATAGATACATTTTCATTAGGATAACACGATCGCAATTCGTTAATCCGAAATCCGATGGTCATCCTTACCCTCGGCCGTAAGGGGAAGATGGTATTGTGATCCGGTCCCTGCGTGCCTGATTGCTTGCATGCGTGTATGCATGCATGCACAATTGCGTGCATGCTTGCGTGATTGCATGCACGCTTTGTGTGCGTGCGTGCGTGCGTGCGTGCGTGCGAGCGTGCGTGCGTGCCTGGGTGTGTGCGTGCGTGCGTGCGTGCGTGCGTGCGTGCCTGCATGCATGCGTGCATGCGTGCATGCGTGCATGCGTGCGTGTGTGTCCGGGACCATAACTAAAAAACTGCTGATCCAATTTTGCTCAAATTTTAACGCAATGAAGGAACTTGTTGTGCAAGAGAATTTCCTCACATTTTCGGTGAACTGGATGAAAAACCTGGATGCGGATCGGATCAAATTCTGAATCTATGGATATCGGCTAGAACTGTTTCTCCGATTTCAGTGAACATAACGTAATATATTAAAAGGGACTATGATGCGGGTTGTTAGACCACTTTTCAGTCATGGTACGGATAAGTTATGGTGAGATAGTGCGAGTATACTGAGATAGTTAGGATTTTTTGTAGCTATGCGCCGAGCAGACGATTCTGGTACACTATCGGCTAGCTTTTGGTTCAGCTGAGGTCGGCACTAGGAACTGCAGGAATTACTCAGCTGTCGATTGCGTTATCTGCTCGACGCACTGCTTGGAGCTTCAAATGTACGTCCGTTCTGAATGACCACTCTATCTCGACTGATTTTTATAGGCCAATACAGGTCCTTTTATACTTTTTGGTGTCCAATGAAAATACAACCGAGCAAACAACCGAGCAAAACCACACAGTTACGTGTTATCACGTCATATGTACTATGGGGTCTACACTAGTGCGAGTATGTAGTACATACGCCTATTTTATTGTATGCGGTATCTCTTTTCCGATTTTAATTTAGCAGGCAGATTTGGATTCCTGAGTGAATTTGCGAGATGGAGCGATATATATATATATATATATATATATATATATATATATATATATATATATATATATATATATATATATATATATATATATCCATCCAGAGTATGAAGCTAAGGAAAATGACGACCACTTCGTGGTGGCGAACCATGGAGGAAAAGTAAAATCCTGGGATCACTGCTTTGTAGTACTGCTGAGATTGATTTACACTACGTTATGCGAAACAGCTTTCCAGTCCTTCTAAAAGTTATGGATCAGCCTGTGTAATCTTGATGCTGATAACTGTATCAGCTGGGCAGCTCCAAAGGCAGTTCTAGACAACCTTGATGCCCGCCTCCACAAACACCTCTGCACCATCAATGGACACTGATGACCAAATGACCAGACACAATCCACACTCAATTTACACGAACAGAAAAAGGAAAATAATGAATTACAATAGCAGCGCATTCCTCTAATAAAACTATGGAACAGTACCGGTACAAAAAATACGCAATAGCCCACTAAATCATAAATCCTTTAAGAAGATTGCCAATGATTATATGATCCACAAATACTAAATTAATATGTTTATATCTGATGGTCATAGATTCTCTGCTAATTAATGATAAACAATACAATCCTGAGGCATACCACCAACACCATCACCACCACCACCGCCACCACCACCACTATAGATAAATCAACCTACTCTAATAATTGAAGTCACAAATCAAAATATGATCATAATTGTAGGGACTGGCATAGCTCTTGTCATATCTGCTACATACCACATCAAAGAGAAATTTCCACATACGGGTAAGTATCTCCAGGTAACTTTTTACAGTGCTCTTGAGTAGATATGGGAATCCACCCTAGTGTCTGAGCCACCAATGACAAAAACACAATCATTGCATACTCATTCACATAATAACATCCCCAATATCCAGTACTAACCACATATGTGCTGGATTGATCTCTCAACCGATGTAATCAAATACAGAAGAGTAAATGAAAACCAAAACAAGAAAATCCGCTATTAACAATATACCTAACAGTTTCCTGCACATGTCAGGGCTGTTTGATTGGGAGCTGTTTCTGAGCACAGCAGAGGCAGGTTTTGTTCAACCAGCCCAAACATATCCAGCTGATTATCAGTAGTTGAATTGAAAACAATATGTTGTACTCTCAGACGTGATAGGAGCAATGGGGGTTGAATGTGTTTTAGGCAACCGAATGGCTGGGGTCTAAATCTGATACCAAACATCAACTCGGATCTCGATGAGTCGGATAAAGGAGACGTTTCAATAAATCAAACCTACTACCTCTAAGAGGAAACTTGTAAATTACTTAGGGGTGGCAGTCAGGAAATGTCTTCGACTTACATATAAGTATGTAGCAGATTCTAGACAGCTAGTCGTAATATCTTCCTTCACCTACATGCTAAAGGCCATCAATTTCTTGAAAATATTCCACAGAAAGAGAAGGGGCGAGAAAGTTAGGATCTGATCAATTGCCATACTTGAAACAAATATCAATATAACTATCACATCACCAATTGGTAGACCAGTTTGTTCATTGGATAAAGCAGACTTTACAGTTTACTTTCAGAACAACTCTTTACACACCGTCCACACACCATATCACATCTACCTAATCTTTAACAACTCCATTTACCCCCAACGTCATACTACAGTGACGAGCTCGTCCTTCACCCATCCACCTCCCCCACCTACCCCACCCTCAGTAGCATACAAAAAGTCCCATATACTAATAGACCACTCCAAACTAAATTAAAAAAATAGGATAATGATGTAACTAGGGAGTACATTAATATATGTTTATTTATGTAGGTACGCATGTATGTGTATCCGTATATGTATGCCACAAATATGTGTTTGAATGATCTGTGTTGTATGTTTGTGTATATAGACAGAATCATCAGTATCATACTATAAGATCTATGTAAATATAAAAGCAGGGAAGACCTAATCCACCCGTCGGTTAAAGTTTAACTCTCGTCGGACTGCTGCTAGCCACTAAAGAAAATTACAATATGTAATGATTCTGGATTTTCACACCTTTTTCTTTTGTTTTTTCCGTTGCTATTTATTTCCTTTGTAATTTTAACACTTTTTTCCCTTTGATCTCCGACACATTTTGTGTAGGTTTTCCTTTGATGGGCCCAGCCCTCCTCCATTCTGACTGGATGTTAGACGTAGAGGGTATCCATAAGTCCATCCCGTCATTAAATCACGTGACTCCTGCCATCCAATCAGGTGAGTTCAAGGGAAATTGGCGCAATGATGATTGACAAGGGTTAATGCATTGTGTAAAGATGATTGACAGGGTACATGTATGGACTAGTCTTTTGTGACTTCTTTCATCCAATTAGCCGAGCTTAACGGCAATTAGTGCTATGATGACTGACAAGGGTTAATGAGTGTAATTAAGCACCGATCTATTCGTGCCAGGACAAACTAGCAAGGATTAATGTATTGCGTAATGATTATTTACCAGTTGCATGTCTGGACTCGTCATTTTCTGGGCTCTGGGAACTCATTCAATCGCGAAATTCCGCCCCTCATTAAATCATGTGTCTTCCTAGCGCCCTATTACATAATGACTATTGACATGTGGTAATCGGATGGTGAATCATATAAAAGATTATAAAAATCTGTTAGGTTAGGATTTAACTTCTGGATTTTGTTTAATCGGTTTGTTCAACGTTCATTATAACTATGAATTCAGCATATTGTATGGGTTATGAAGTGCCAGTCACGCTCAATAACAATGTATACGTTCGCGTCATGAAACGCAATGACGAATTTGGAGTAGACATAGGAGAACCAGCAGACATATGGAGCCAGGAGAGGACGTCATTGCATAAATTTGCTAAGCGTGCTACGAGGTGACCTCAAGAAAGCAGGATTAGGTACACTCAAGTCAAGAATGGCCCTGAGGAAGCTAAGGATTTTGGCTGAGGACAAGACACAGTGGGCAAAAGCGAAGATCGACTGATTGCAGCGGCAGGATGTTTCTACTACCACAGCCGCAGAATACAGCAATCATACATGCATACAGACTCTGGAGTCAGAGTACAATAGGCGTAAAAGCCTAGGATTGAATTGTGGCAGGTGCATCCACAGATAGTCCCATATGAATCGTCAGTGTGTCAGTATATCAGACATGTGCAAGCTGGTCGGCCAATCCTTGACTACCAGTCTTGGTGTGGTGGTCCAGTGGAAAGATGCCTGGTTGCTGATGCTATGCGGAGTTGCAGAATGTTGCGGTTCGATCCCCCGACCGGGAGATGGTGATCAACAAATTAAACTAATGGGTGCATGACTGTCGGCTAAGTTAGCACATGGAAATTGAAGCCGCACGTTGCCAGTGCGTCAATAAAAATAAAAATACATACATACATACATATATACATACATATGGGAGTTTAGTGTTGGTAGCGTTTACCACACCAAGTGCGGGTTGTTTATGTATGGCAATACGTTTCGAAAGTTTGCAACCATTATTCCAGCATTCGAAGAAACTGTGCTTAAGGGTTAGGTGTTCTGATAGAGTAGAGCTGATTAATTACCTATATGAATTAGAGCCTCAATTAAAAGTTACTATCAGCACTAAATATCCGTACATCAAGCTAACTTGCTACTTTATTTCGCGAGGTCAAACTAAGATGAAACTATCGTTCAGAAGTGGAACATTCCCTAGTGGCTTGTGGAGAATCTTGAAAGGGAACTTGCATGAAATTCTCGGCGCTATAACGAACTCTACATACGTGTAAGCATTTTTTATACTCAAACAATTTTAACGTGTGTTGGTCGGGCCATGCAATACTGAAAAAATCTACAGCTAATCGTCAATATTGTAGCGTGGCCAGGCTGGGTCCTATGGTAGTGTGTTTGAATATGCGGGTGAAAATTGTATTCTATTTAATAGAAACCTTGTAAATATCCCTGATTAACCTCAATCACCAGGTAAGCGGCTCAAAATGGAAGTTGACTAGTTGTCATCACTGATCTCAGTTGTCAGATCAGTTCGAATTTCACATATACACTCTGGCCCTTTATATTGGACTTAATACAGATCCTTAAAGTGACACCAAGTCAATGGATAGATTTATTAACCTCAACCACCCTTGATTATTAGGCTTCGTATTAACAAAAGACATGATCTACAATTTAAAGCAAGTAGCAAAAGGAAACTACCTAATTACCATAGGAAAGGAACCATCCTTTTTTCTTTATCACACGTGTGTTTGAGGCAGGATGCAGGACATATTATCTAATGATTTCTTGAATACATGGGCTACAATAGGCCTATACACATTTTAAAGGAGATAATGCACAACACACATATTTGCAAATCTGAAAGGTAATTTCAAAATAATTACATGACCTGCTAATTCATGCTGCGTTTCCAGTTGACATGAGGTGCACGTACAGCTTGGAAACGGGCAGCCCAATTAGTTGCCGATAGTTGCTAGTAATCAAATCGTAAACGACATGAGCGCACATTTTCAAGTCAGTTGCCGGCAGTTCTAGCACCACGCGGGTCATCGTATCCCGACATGACCACAACTTTATATGTCTTCTTCTTCTTCTTCTTTTCGTTCGCTGATCATGTCGCCAGTCCTGTAAGTGACTATCGACATGATCATAAGCGTTAAGTGCGTGGATCCATGGTTTTTTAGAGTGCGCCGTGCGGCCTGGAACCTCCGTCTTCAGCACTCGAGGTTTCTGTCAGGGTTACCTCACCCTTACCTCCTTTAGTCGCCTCTTACGACACGCAGAGGATACGGAAGGTGTATTCCAAGCCCCACCTACAGGGCAAGCTTTATATGTATTTACGGCAATTGTACCGTCACCACGGAATACTAACACGCACGCACGCACGCACGCACGCACGCACGCACGCACGCACGCACGCACGCACGCACGCACGCACGCACGCACGCACGCACGCACGCACGCACGCACGCACGCACGCACGCACGCACGCACGCACGCACGCACGCACGCACGCACACTATGCAATTGTATTTTTGTATTTGCATTTTTTTCAATTGAACCGCTTTTGACTGAAAGTTAGCATGAATGATAGGATTTGCAATTCTCCATGTCTTCTTTAACCACATAGCAATGCCATCAATGCACTCATTGTTAACCCGTTCATGATGAAGATGGACGAAACTGGCTTATACAGTAGTCAAGAGGAATGTTCATTTGTAGGCCGAGAGATGATATTTGCAAATTTACAATTTGAATGACTGGTAAATTTTCAAAAATATTCTTGTCTCTGCCTGTAAATGAACATTCAACAAGCAAATATTTTAATTTTCTTGATCAAATTTAGCAATTAAAGGGATATAGTAACACGAAAGCCAGGATTACAGCATGGGTACAATGTTGTTGGAAACTGTTGCTGTCTTAGAGAGAAAAAGTTTGCAGCAGCATTGTTTCGAAAAAAACAACAATACTTATTGTATAAAGTGGAATGTAATTGAGCAATATAACTGTATAACATCTGTATCATTCGACGTAATAGAGGGATAATAATAATAATAATAATAATAATAATAATAAGTACATTTATAAAGCGCTGAATCCATGACAATGCGTGCTCTAAGCGCTAGTGCGTATAGCTATATCTACTGAGAATATGCTCGTTTGAAAAGGGTGGTTTTCAGTTGTGATTTGAAAATATCTAATGATGCTGAGTTTTTTAGACTAAGTGGTAGATTGTTCCACTCGGTAGGAGCTGCGTAAGCGAAAGTTTTGTGGCCATATGTAGTAGAATTTACTTTTGGGATCCATTTAGTTAAGTCACGCCCACTTCTAGCCATGGCCCGCCCATTTCTATCTATGCCCCATCAATTTCTAGCTAAGCTCAGCCCACGCTTTGCTCACGTTGGTGTCAATTTCTGTACTTTGAACCCGGAATTTTTAGAATCCCAATTTCAACATAACTATACAAGGAAGTAGTTGAATATTTTGAAACTAATTTGACTGGGCGCAGTTGCTAACAGCGTTCAATCCAATTAGATTCAAAATTTCCACATTTCAACATTTTATTTTATTTTACTGTATTTTATTTTATTTTATTTTATTTTATTTTATTTTCAAACCAACAATAATTTATCCTGGTTATCATGTCAAATAGATTGCCAATATCCTGTCTGTGTCTGACATAACGTCTCTGGCGGTTACAACTCAAATGCTTAGGGTGGGTGGTGATTCGAACACCTATGTCAGCGTCAATCGAAGCTAAATTGTACGATGTTTTCATGTAGTCTATGCAATTTCTCCACAGCAATTTCTACATTTCTTCAAATTTTTAACATACTTTTCAAGTATCATCATAAATTACTACTATAACAAGTCGAACATCTTTGCAAAGCAGATTTTATAACGTGTTCAGGGCATATTTTTAAATAACTGAGTACATCTTTTAAGGTTATATAATTTCCGTCTAAAGATAGCAGAAATATATATTTTGACTATTGGACTTTAACAATTTTTGATGAAAATTACGAATTGCTTATGTTCCTGTCTTCAAATGAAAAAGAACGCGAGAAAATTCTTCCTACAAATTAAATTTTGGTATAATTCGACTCAACAGTAAACATAGATTCTAGCCTATAGTGCTAATAGTCGCCTGTAAAAGTCACCCAGGAAAGATGATCCATGTTTGGCCATGTGCTAAGGATGCCAGTAGAGACACCAGCACAGAGAGGCTTGGAATTCTCCCTACTCGGAGCCAGCAAATACAACACCAGGAGAGGTCATCATTGCATAAAGCTGCTAAGCATGCTACGAGGTGACCTCGTGAAAGCAGGACTCGGTACACTCAAGTCAAGAATGGACTTGAGGAAGCTAAGTATTTCGGCTGAGGACAAGACACAGTGGGCAAAAGCGAAGAAGGACTGATTGAAGCTGTAGGATGTTTCTACTACTACAGCCGCAGAATGCAGTAATCATACATATAGTGTTAATTTGTTGGCAAACATTTATTAATGGGAACGACTTTGATTTAAAGTTGAGTAATAAACCCAGTTTTTCCACCTTCACATATATTCCCTATAGGGCAGGCACCTGTTATATAACGCATAGAAAGGACATAATTTTGCACTTACGATGATCTGATCAGATTATTATAATTTACATCATTAGAAATCGAATAGATTTTACTTTCTGGTCATATGTGTGTTAAATTCTAAACGAATCATAAATACAACGGAAAATGCCAATTTTATAAACGTTTTATTTCATAGTAAATATCTAGACAAATCATACTGCCAAACTAGCGCATGCGCACTGGGGTTTTGTCTCCATTGTTGAGCATGACCGACCCAACCCAGCCCCACACCTATGAACAGTCTACAGCTGTTACAATTCAATTCAATTATAATATAATACTATGTGCATCTGTAACTGAGTAAGTTTATCATTTATACATTAATTTATATATTCGTGTACTTCAAAGAAGTTATCGAAATAAACTTGAAATAAACTTGAATTGAATGGGTGTGGCCTCAAGCTGTACACGTCGTCCACCTGGCTAATGACCCCGTCAAACTTAGCTATGTAAGAAAAATCAATAATGCTGAATACGACACATATGTCTGAGTGGACTGCATGATTGTTATTCATAACAATGGTTGAGGTGAGGTGGGAGGGTGCGTTAGTGAATAGAGAAACACGTATTTTGTCTGGCTTAGGAACCAATTTCGGATAAAATCCAGCGCAGAAATAACCTTAAATGTTTACAAAACAAAATAAAATGCACTGTTGAACATTTTGAACATAACTGGATTGAAAGACATTGCTGCCTACAGCAATTGTTTTTTTAATTAAATTACGCCCAAAATGCACAACAGTTCTTACTAACATGTTTCTGTTCACGTTTATAGACATGTTATCGTGCCCCTGAGCTGTACTGTATATAGGTAAGGTTATGGAACAAACTTAATGAATTAACCCATGACACAGCTGGCTAATGACCCATCCCAAATCAAAGGTCGTTAAAAAATCAATAACGCTGAATATGGCACACCAGTCTGGGTGGGCTGTGTAATTGTTATTCATAACAATAGTTGGGGATAGCGAGCTGCTATAAATATTGCCTTGGGTGAATGCTAAGCTCGTGTACGCCTCTTGTCATTACATTTCTTTCATGACTGGAATGTACACATTGTTATAATGACCCGGGAGATGGCCTACTTCAATAAACTTGAAACTTGTTGAAACTGGGTTAGCGAATATACCAATTTTTAATATCGGTAATACATGTGACTGGTAATTTCCAGAAAACTATACGGGTAAGCTGTTGAATATTTTAAAAGTAATTTGACTGGATAATGTTATTGCTTATGGCGGCAACAACGCCCCGTCAATTTACTTTCAAAATATTCTACATAATGTTTATTAAATAGTAAAGACATACAACTCGTACAACTTGGCGGTCTATTAAGCAATTATAACGGAATATCCGATTGCCCACAGCGTGCTAATGGACGTTTCCGATTTAGCCCATCTCTAGCTAAGACCTACCCACCCCTCGAGAATGTTGGGATCGATCGATCTCTGAACTCCTTGACTAGCAATTTCCAGAAAACTATATGGGTAAGCGGTTGAATAGCTTGAAACTAATTTGACTGGTCGATGTTGGTTTAAACAGATTTTATTTTTTGTTCTAATGGAAGCACGATAATACATGCATCTTATAATCATGTCTCCCATACACATAAACATATTATTCAATAAATACATCAAGGTGGCTGGTTGTGTAGCATAATTAACACATTTTAGCCATTTAACAATTAAACCCACAAGAAGCAAGAGCTTCTCCAGTCGACAGGAGACATGACTGTTTCCAGACCAAGAGAAGCCCAGCCATGGGCTTTTAACCGTGAAATGACTTGCTAGGTAACCTAGCCAGTCATTTACCATGGCAATTCCCGAAGATAATCCTCTCCCGATCCGCAGAAGCGCTCCATAACAGAATTGAAATACGTATATACAAATCTGAGTGCAAAAGTGTAAATATAAGTGGAATATGTAACAATTAAAAATTATCTTAACGAAATCTTGTCACAAATTTATTAGCTGTTATGGCCATGCATTATGCATCACGTTAGGCATTTCACCATAGTGTGCGTGCGTGCGTGCGTGCGTGCGTGCGTGCGTGTGTGTGTGTGTGTTCACGATTGAATGAGTTCTCAGAGCGCAAAAGACGAGACCAGATATGCAACCGGTCAATAATCATTACACAATACTTTATTCCTAGCGCATTTGTCCTGGCTCGAAGAGATCGTCGCTTAATTACCCTCATTAACACTTGTCAAGTGTTATTACACTAATTACCCGTAAGCCCACCTGATTGGATGACAGTCACGTGATTTAATGGGGGAGGGAGGTGGGCTTATGAACACCCTCTAATTTAACATCCAATCAGAATAGAGGAGAGCTGGTCCCATCAAAGGGAAAAACAAAAGAAAAAGGTGTGAAAAAATGGGCTCCCCGCTCCTCTACATATATATATATATATATATACACCAGTTGCTGGTAGTTAAATTAATGTAGAGTTCGTTAAAGTACTGTTGATTTCATAGACATTAGCCTTCAGAATATGTCAAGCATTTCCGAAATGTTTAAAGCTATTGTGAGGACCAGCTACCCGATTGCTCTGATTAACTTGACAATGATAATATATATTCTTCTTTACTAAAAGAACAAAATGCTATCTACATTTTTTTAATCTGTCCAGCCAAAGATGAGATAAGCACATAGCAACCATCTTGACAAAAAACGTTTTCAGATATCAAGCTAAAGTTGTGAGGTCACACCGGGAAGTGGCCATCAATTCCTGCCAGATTACTAATAATACCATGTAGAGCACGCTGAGAGTGAGGTAAGCGCAACCAGGAAGCAAACTTTATTTGGGCCTGATTTCCTGTTAATGGGACGAAAAAAAAGTTTGGTACCGTATTGAGACGTCTTGCGTTTGCCAGATATGGGCATGTTTTCACTATGGGGTTCAGTGCGTAATTTGCTGGTATTGGAAATCTAAGGTTTGTCAAGGTATTCTCCATCTATGTCACTGGATACAGATTTTTCACAGTATATTTGACAAAGACAGCGCACAAGACAGGAGGGAACCATAATTCAACTTTGCAACAAATAACTATGCTGCAAATCCTAAAATTTTATGATTTAGCCTGTATTGATCAATGCAACAAAGCAGTCGCGTTACTTACTTTACCGTAGTCTGTTGATTTTGCTATAATGATAGTACAAATGCGTGTTAAAAGACTAAAACACATGTGCTCACTATGTATGATATCAACTATATAGATAAAGCATGAGCTAACCATCCATGAGCATTCACATTCTTAAATAACAATTCGTAATAAGGAAAATTCAATAAGAAATGTCTTCATAATGTTGTCAAATGAATCGCTGCCATCAACATTATACATGTTACCGCTACAAGAACGCCAAGAGAAATTACATTTATTCCCTAAACTAATTACATTACTATATTTGTATTACTCATAAAAATATAAGCTTACCATCTAGGGTCATTCAAAATTTGTAAACACAATTCATAATAAGGAAAATTGTTATAAATTTCTTGCACATTTTTCATTGATACGATCTTGTTGTTCAAAAGAATGGCATCCCCTATGACCACTTTTACACTTTCAAAATCACCAAACATTGCTTCTCTAGTGTCCACATCGTACGCAAGTGCGGTTTCCTCAAGGCAACGCACCTAATTGTTATAACAATGCTTGTGAGTCATGCATTCTTTAGCAATGAGATCTACGTCTCTAATCCCAAGTAATGTAATATGGTCATCTTTTGCTTGTGCTGCGCTTTCAATTTTCGATTCTGCATTCAAAGTACTAATTTCATATGGAACTGATGTCTTGTTCTTCACGTTTTTCTCCGCATCCCACAAAAGAAACATACTTTGGGGAACAATATGATGGAACTTGTCGCCTGATCAGTCTTTCGGTGCCTAGATCGACATTCATATGGTTCTTCATCTGATTGTCGCTTCTTAGATATGATAGCAGTGAAACGTTTGTAACATGGTTCTAGATGTATTCCGTATATGCATGTATCATGATTAATAGTAGGAATCCCATTGCATTGCTCAGCGCATCTATTTACATCTGAATAAGACAAGTCTTGTCGTATTCCCTTTGCGTGCAGATGCCTCTCATACTGATTCTGTGATAATGGCTGCAATTTCGAATATGTTTGATTCGGGGAATGGTAATGTGCAACACACTTCATCTTCTGTTAGTGTCGTCGATTGTCTTATGGAAGTAATTATGGTTGGTTATCAAAGAATGTGGTTATATGTTATAGGCAGTAGGTTTATCATCATCGCATTGTTTTACATATGATACATGGCATTTCGCTCACACAGCTGGTGTAAAAACGATAAAATGCAAGTGTAGAGAGCAGACGATAAATTGTCTGACTCAAGCAGATGTTTTGAATGAAATGCACTTTCTAATTTACTTCAAATCAGAGTTTATAAAATTCCCCCCCCCCCCCCCCCCCCGGCAATATAGTATAAGAATTATAATAACTAATATAATTGTTTTGTCTTATGACGTATTAATTATGACGCAAGCTATATTTACATTGTCAACACATCATTTTCGAATTAATATAGTGACATATAGATCTTTTAGTCTCTCAACATGCATTTGTAGCTAAATCAACAGACTGCCGTGAAGTATGTAACTAGACGGCTTTGTTGCATTGATCAATATAGGCTAAATCATAAAATTTTAGGATTTGCAGCATAGTTATTGGTTGCAAAGTTGAATTATGGTTCCCGCCCGTCTTGTGGTGCTGTCTTTGTCAAATATACTATGAAAAATCTGTATCCAGTGACATAGACGGAAAACACCCACCTTGACAAACCTTATATTTCCAATACCAGCAAATTACGCACTGGCCCCATAATGAAAACATACCCATATCTGGCAAGTGCAAGACGTCTCAATTTTCCCTGTAACAGGAAATCAGGCTCAAATAAGGTTCGCTTCCAGATTGCGCTTACCTCACTCTCAGCCTGGTCTAATGGCGAACATGGGCGCATACTATACTGTGTGTATTAGGCACATACGCACCTATTCTTTACACATCGGTGTTGTATGGCAATTCATTGTTCACACATGGACACTCTATATTTTTCAGGTTGCACAAAGATTCAGTAATACCACAAAAGTTGATGATATTTTTTGTCGATTAAAGGACAGACCTGTATTGTGACTAACATCATAATGCTAACATACGCCAGTTGGTGGTGACAGTAACAGCGGGGTTCGTGTACGTGAATTAGACCTGAAATTACATTGGTTTGAGAATTCCAAATTAGGCTATGCAAAAATACCAGTGGTATACATTTTCAGTCATCTCATGTGCTTTAGACGTTATTCTAATAGAGCAATTATCAATATAGCCTATGGCGTGCGTGTAGGCTACATGGGCAGATGTGGGCGTATTTCATGAATAGTATATATGATCGGTGCGAAATTCAGGGATAGGCTATATCTAATCAAACATCACCCCACACTTTTTGGAATGCATATATATCTATATCTTTCTGGATTGACTTCAACGATTTTACGCAGGATATAGACACGCGTGTAGGATCCTCATCATGTATACACAAATCCATAGCCTAGCTTTTCTATGTTAGTAGCAGCACACCGTGGCGTGTACGATCACAATTTACCATTGTATAGGCCTATGAATAAATTTTCGATTGTAATAAAGCAATAGGTGCTTAAAATTAACTAAAACGCTAATTAAATATAAATCTATTAATAAAACCAATCTATTTGTTTATAGCTACTTAAAATAGTGTCGAGAACACACTGTTTGTTTACATTTTAGGCAGTGACAGCGCGGCTTTCACTGCCGTCGGCATGAGTTGAAGGGTCACATACAAATGTTCACTAGACTACAGTACAGGTTAGAAATAACTTAGAACATAATGTTTAATATTTTGAACATAATTGGATTCCAACCAAATTCTGTTCAAAATATTCACCAGAACGTTTCTTACATCATCTTCATATGGTACTAGTTAACATATGTTTCTGTTTTTGCTTTGGAAACATGTAAAGTTATTTATGAGCTGCACTGTACGTAAAGACGATACGCTCGCGATCTCTAAACATTTGGTTCACCTACTTATTTAAAATTTGTTTATTCACTAAAGATTTGCTTTTTCACAACATTGAAATATTTGTGTAGGCTACTAACATCACACGAAAGAAGTTGTTTTGGAAACGGTCGATGTGGCCGTGGTGGTGGTGGTTGTCACAGGCGTACCCCACCCACCCAACCCCCTACTCACCCCACGCACTTTGTTCGATCTAACGTGTAAAGCCATGTCCCTGTCTCATGCAAACACCTTGTTAAAATATATAGCACATAGGTAAACAATTACGGTCAAATCACGGAAAGACTCACTCCTGGAACTCATTTAAGACACACAATTTTACATTCATCATTTTCAGAAACGATTGTAACTGTACTCTGTAGCCTACATCTTCTTTCAGATATGAACAATGGCACTATTTTAGCAAAATTATAGATTACATTTACGCATGGAAACAATGACCAAGGAATAATGTTTCACTACTTTACATTATTCACGCCAATATGGGCATATTTAAATCGGAGAGCAGCATTAAATTTATGTAGGCCTACCACATACAGCCATCTTCAACCTCTCCCAACCACCTCATCACTCTCACACCCATTCATCTCCGATATTTACCAATCCGGTTGTTTTCAAGGATGGCATTATTGGATCAGCAATTAGGCCGACACTGTTAGTCCCTAAAGATTATTTGTCCCCTACATTGAAATATTGCCGATTTTGTTCATTATTTCTTGCCCAATGTTTACTGGTTGTAGCCTAGGTCTATTACTATGCGAATATAGCTACCCTTAAAACCATTTATTATCCTAATAGATTTTCAAAAATCATAATTTTTTGATTTCTTGAAGAATTAGCTTCAACCTGAGATAAACTATGTTATGGTATGTGAAGTCTATCCCGCTAATTGCACGTTTTAAAATACGGTACCTTTGTACTAAAGACACAGCTGATCCAGCTCACAGCGCCGTTCCCCGTGTGACGTCATAGCAAGCGGTGACGTGTTTTAGACTGAGGCGTCATTTAATCTTGTTATTGGGCTGTCTAACATATTTTCTTTCACTCCAAAGTGAGGCTATTGTATTTAAATAGTGCAATAGATCATAAAATTAATTGAAATTCGTTATCGATCTCAAGTCCTCACAAGACCGTTAACGTGCCTAAACGTAGCTTTCATCTCAATGCTAACTGGACGCCTAGACTATTTGATTTAAGGGGTTTTAGTGCTGATAGAAACTTTTAGCTGAGGTTCTAGTTCGTAAACAAGGTTCTCTACTCTATCACTATTCCTATCTTTACAAACAGGCATCATGTCAGTAATTAGTAGGTAAACTGTCTAAATGTATTATAATGCAAAAACACTCCACAACGGGAACGGGTGGGATAAATGCTAAAACACTAAATTCATATATGTCAACTACACGTTCATCTTTACGTTTCATATCTCTTACAAATTATATACAGGCACTTCGCAGCCTAAAATGTACGCTGAATTCATCGTGACTATACATGTATGTCCTGTTATACAGTTATTACACCAGGGTGGGTGCGGCTGGAGCTACGCGTCAGAACACTCACTTCTGAACACGCTGCACCAAAGCTATGGCAACGATATAGGCGGCCGTGCTGTTGTGCATACAGACGTCACGTGACGTAATAAATTCATTCATGTTATGACAGTCAATTAAATAGGTAGTGTTTGTCTTTGCGTGGCCGCTCGAGCGGTCACGCATATATGTGCTTGTGTCTAGAATTGCCCATAGGGGCGGCCATTTTGCGCAAGGGATTGTGGTCTCCAACCGCTAACGAGAGAGAGAGAGAGAGAGAGAGAGAGATTTCGAGCGTCTTTAATTTTAGATTGTAACCATAGATTTAGGATATATATTGGCTAGATCGCTCATTCGCATACGCTCACTATGGGGGCTGGCGGACTGACTGACTGACTGCCATCTGACGCAGACGATTAGCTGTGTATATAGCCTTCAAAAGTAAATAAATCATTTATTGGTAATTGGAATAGAAATTCCGCTTAAATAGCATGCAAAATACGAAACTACACAACTGCGGTAAAAAAGAAATTGGGGAAATACCGTAATACGGAGAGACGTTAGGAATTACAGAAATGTGTTTAAACCTAACTCATACATTGCTGAAATTCCACATATTTCTCTACATATAGATATATGATAACTTCTATTCGTTTTGGAAACTGCTGCCGTAAGCTGTTCCTGCACACGTGTAGACAACTTAGCATCAGCATTATTGCTAACATAATTTACACAAATCTTTCTTGTACTGGCCGTGAAAGAACTAGGCCTTTGAAACCAGCAAGATAATGGTTAAAGCGAGTTTTTCAATATCTCGGTTTCCTCGAAACCTGACACCGTTTGGTATAGAAGACCTCAAAAATAAATTAACACGTTTTCAAAACAAGGTAGAATTTATCTTTATCTTTGTTAATATAGTAACTCATATACATGTATGAGCTGTACTGTAAAACCGCCGAATCGATGATATAGAAAAAGTTCATCTAAAAAATAAAATAACATGTTTGCAAAACAAGACAGAATTTCTGTTTTTGTTTTGTGGGTATATTAACTTATTTATGAGCTGTAAAACGTAGCCTACGCGTTCGAATCGCTGGTAATAAGTGAGCCCATATTTTAGCAAGAGCGGTAAAATATTGTAGGTAAGCTGATAAATATTTTGAAACCAAGTTGAGTGGATGCTGTTGCTGCTTACTGCAGCAACATCAACCAGTCAAATTAGTTTCTAAATATTAAACAGCATGTTTATTAAATAGCAAAAACATACAATTCTTACAACATGTTGGACTATTAAGAGTTAAAGACTGGCCAAATACAAGCATTTATGACATAATGGTTATGATATCAGCATGCATGTCACTTAGTTGGTTATGACGTCATATGACGTTATATAATCGATTGATACACTTGGAAAGGTCCATTGAAGATGGACTACGCGTTGTTGTAAGAATTGCGTGTCTACTATTTAATACATATTCTGTTTAATATTTTGAAACTAATTTGACTGGGTGCTGTTGCTGCCATAGGCAGCAACAACACCCAGTTAAATTAGTTTCAAAATATTCAACGGGTTACCTGTATAGATTTCAGGAAATTGATAGTTATGGCATCCATGGATCGATCGATCACAACACTACGAAGTGTGGGCGGAGCTTAGCTAGAGGTGGGCGGGCATAGCTAAAACTGGAAAGGCCCATTGCCTATAGGCGCTGCCATTTTGCGCAAGGGATTGTGAGCAATCTCAAGTTGCATGCCAGGAGGGGACAGTTTTTGGTAATTTACCACTGGAATGACTCTCGAGACAGTCATTCCAGATTCCAGTGGCAAATCTGCAAAAAACAGCCTTCTCTTGGCCTGCAAATGGACATTCAATGTCTAAATATTTTAACAATCTTTACCAAATTTAGACAGTAAATGTTTAATATATTATGACGACAATACCAAGTACTGTGTCTGTTTCATTTTTTCGTTATGTATTATAGCATAAAACACTAGGCTGAACATTCGAGATAGTCCATACAATTCCATTGCCATGTCTTGTAGAGCGTCGGGGCAATGATTTTAATATCGTGGACACATTTTACTAGTCACGATATGTGTGGTAAATTTTCAAAGTAAAACATGTATAATAATATTGTAGAGCATGAAAAAGTAGACAAAATTCGCTAAAATAATGTATGTATAACTTTCATTAGTAATTTATTGTCCTTAATCCTTCACTGGGAAAAGAGCTATGCATGCAATTATTTACCACTATGAATAGATAACTGATGTTCTGAATTTCCAGTCAAAACGGCTGTCAATAACATTGTAGCAGGTGGTTTAGAGACAGAAATCAACATAAAGGGTATGAATCTGTTAAGTTAGTAATGCCTGCAATGCGTTCAGTCCAAAATTCCACCCATATGGTTAGATATGTATCTGAATATGCTAATGAAGCATTGAGTTAAAAATGTTTTCCATGAAGCAATCTACTTCGTTGTACACAATTTCATACTGAAAATTAGCTGAAATTTTAGCCGATTCACATTCTTCAATGCCCTATTGTCTGTAGGTTATGCTCGGCCCCAGATTTTCATCCACATAGACTTGAGTTTGATTATGCTAGCTATATAAAAAGATTTCTAGATGAAGTAATTTCATAGTATGCAAATCCATACTGAAAACTTGTGAAAATTGCCTCCAATTCATGCTTTTCAGTACTCTACTGTCTGTAATATATTCGGTCCCAGTATTTCAGACATATAATATTGCCAATTCAAAAGAAATTCTACAGCAACGTAATTTGTCAGATTCACAGTTTTCAGCATGCTACTGTCTGCAATAGATTCTGTCCCAGAATTCCACTGATGTGTTTAGATAGGTATATAAATGCACTTTTAAAATGTCGAGTTTAAAAATAGTATACCATAAAGTAATCTGGCAATATGTAATTTAGTTGCGTCCAACAGTTATCAGATGTCAATAATTTACTATTTTAAGTACCAATATCTGCATAATCTGTTTTCACTCTGCTTTCAAACATATTTACATATAGAACTCTTTATAGTGTTGTACGGAATATTGCACGATTCTACCACCAAGTAATTTCATAGTATGTAGTTATATAATCGACATATGCCACGATTGTAAGATAGTTGGTTCACATTCATCACATTCACCACATTCCGATAGCTGTTGGTATGTCCTGGCATATTGCATGTAACAGCTTCGACCCCAAAATGACAGCCATATGTTTACATATGTATATGAATACGTTAATGAAGTATTGAGTTTAACAGATTTATACCATGAAGTAATTTCGTAGTGCACAATTTAATCTAAAAGCTCCGAAGGAAGCTCTAGACAAATTCAATGCCGCCACCACAAACACCTATGCACCATCACTGGGCACCGATGGCCAGACAGCATAATTTCCACAGATGCACTATACAAGATGTGTAATACGTCACCACTGTCTGTAAAAGTCACCCAGCAAAGATGGTCCATGTTTGGCCATGTGCTAAGGATGCCACAAGAGACACGTGCACTACTCGGAGCCAGCAAATACAAGCCAGGAGATGACGTCACTTCATAAATCTGCTAAGCGTGCTACGAGGTGACCTCAAGAAAGCAGGACTTGGTACACGCAAGTCAAAAATAGACTTGAGGAAGCTAAGGACTTCGGCTGAGGGCAAGACACATGGGTAAAAGCGAAGAAGAACTGATTGCAGCTGTAGGATGTTTCTGCTACTACAGCAACAGAATACAGTAATCATACATAGTAGATTGTGTGTGAAATCACACCGATCTGTACTGTGCCCAAAATATTAATATATGTATATATTGCATTACAAATAGATGTGCGGAAAGCCACCATGGTCCATATTGTACCAACAGTATTCTATTACAAGTCAATTATGTGTGGAATCACATCAGTCTATATTATACCACATACAATTCTACAGGTCTATATTATCACTATTAGGCAGTGGGTCAAACAATACCAGTCTCTTCCTTTAGCCAGACTAAAACTTACCCTAACTTGCACTACATACACTATGAAAAATTATGACTGTATATAATACTACCGATATCTTTACTTTTCGGAATCGCTGGGACCCATCTGTTTAAAAAGCAATCTAACTAAAAAGTATAATTCAGCCAAAATTTCCTCTCAGCTGTGAACAATATGATATCATATCATTGCTAGCTATATTCATAATTAAATCAAATTCTACAATGAAATAGTGCCATAGTCCGCAATTCCAAACCAAAAATTGGCTTAAATTTTGACAGATCAGTGATTTTCAGTACCATACTGTCTGCAATAGGTTAGGCTCCTATTCGGTTCTAATTTTATACATATGGTCAGATCGGTATATGAATACGCTAATAAAGTATCAAGCTTAAAAATGTCCACCATGAAGTAATTTCATAGTACACAATTCCATGGCAAAAATTTGCACAAGTATTGGCAGATCCACGGTTTTCGGTAGCCTACTGTCTGTAATAGGTTCGTTCCCATAATGTCAGATAGATATAAAAATGAGCTAATAAAATATTGATTTTTTTAAATTCCACCATAAAATAATTTTATAATACACAACTTAGTAATGACCAAAAGTTGTCAGATGCTAATAATTTATGTACCGATGTCTATGTACTCTGTTTGTAACCACCTTTCGAACATCTAGCTATACAGAACTCAATATCTCTTATTATGTACTAGTGCTGTACGAAATATTGCACAATTCTAATATCAAATCATATCATAATTCACAAGTACGTCCATGGGGTTAATTATTCGCAATATGTCCCGATTGAAAGATAGTTGGTTCACATTAGCCACAATGGGATAGATGTCAGTATGTCCTGGCATATCGCTTGTAATAGGTTCGGTTCCAGAATTTCACCCATATGTTTAGCTAGATATATATGAATGCGCTAATAAAGTATGGAATTTTAACAATTTCTACAATGGAGTAATTTCGAAACATGCAATTTAGTCACAACTTACAGTTTTCAAATGGTAACAATTTACTATATATTCTGTATCAGAATCTCTGTACTCGGTTTATAACCAGGCTTTCGAACATAATACCATCTAGAACTCACTAGATATTGCACGATTCTACTATCAAATATTTCTTGTAATAATGTGAAAATCTTTCTATATATCCTATAATTTAGCTCCGGATAGAATCTGAATTATCAAACAAAACTCCCAGAATTTACACATATCGCCAGCAAGATGGATGGAAAGATGGCCGAACGGCACCAAAATATAATCTGCTTCTTCCAATAGCCCATAGCTAATCCTATCCACGGCTGATGTCATTACAGCCATCTTAAACATATGGCACTACCAAGAAACTATCATTATCATGATCGCAGTCACCATCCACACTACATGGCACAGGTAAGAAACTGTAAATGATAGTAAGAACCAATGTAACATTGAATCTTAATATAACAAGATAAAGACACTTCTCTCTGTCCGGAAAATATGTTGTCAATTTATCACATTGTCTAATGGCTATGTCTTTATGATACAGTGACTTTAACTCGAATCCCATGTCTTCTTATTGTGTATAGTGACTGTACCAGTTCTACATGTATAATTTATTTTGTGTTCTATGTAGGGGCCCAAGGTCCAGATATAATCACTGTCTTTGAAGCTCAACTTGAATTTTAATAATCTCCGGCCACGCTATTTACCATTGATGCCTTGCATCAATATGTGTACAAGGTTTGTGTATTCTTCATAACGTATTACGAAGATATTACAGCTGGCGTCCCATAAGTTGACCTACCCCAGAGTGACGATATGCCCACTCTAACCCAGTGCGACGATATGAGCGCATCTTAGACCACGCCCCAAACCTCAGGCCACGCCCCTTTTGCACGGGTTATTAGACCCGGCAACAAGGGTAGCTGGCGTCACGTGTCCCGGCGAGGGAGATGATATGAACGTGCATTAGGTCACGCCAATTTTTCGCTGATCATTAGGCCTACAATGCGGCAGCTGGCGTCCTATAAGTTTACCTACGCTTTGGCGACGATATACTCGGCCGTGCTGATTGGCCTATATGCGTCACATGACCTGGCCACGCACCCCCCTAACACCTGCGAACTTCATTACACAATCATTGGCATGTGTCTCATTATACCTGTCAATCATGGACACGGCGTCAGGCATCACCGACAACAGCAAAGAGATAGGCAGCCGCTTCTGATTGGTCCAGAGGTTATGACGTCATCAATATTTGAACTAGGCTACGCTCCCTTTTTTACCCCGCACATAATACTCAGGTTTGATTGGTGTAGCTCAAGATCAAATTGTGAGATCTCCTTTGATATGACCTATGTATCTTGTGTGTATTAAATGCTCATGGGCGTAGTAATTTCACCTGAATTGAGGTGATAAATGGAATTGACTATAAAGGTCACTAGAACTACTCTATACCTATCAGGAAATATAATTATATTTAACATAAAACGAGAGCATTTAATACCCATAGACATTTATGCAAAGAAAAGTTAATAGAAAAATAAGTCCCTGTTATCTGGTTGGAGACATCGCCTAACTTTGATATCACAGAAGCCATTGCATGGATCTGGTTGGAGACACCGCCTAGCTTTGATATTACATAAGCCATCGGATGGATCTTGTTGGAGACATCCAGTGCTGTAACTTAGAATTCTGAGGTGAATGTCATTAGGTCATTCTAATATTTGAAGCTTAGTGGCCTCATTGATATTAGGATACCCACATTATTTTGTTATCGTGCAGGCGCAAAAATAGTGGCAATGTGTGCTCTTGATATCATACAAGCCATTACTAACACCAATTAAAACAGGACCTGATGGAATAAGCGATGAACTATTCAAATATGCAAGTGACATTATCTCAAAACCGATCACGCACCTAATCAATTCAGCTTTTATGCACCACCTTCCCATCGACGTTGTAGGCCAAGGCGCCCTTATCGCACTACCCAAGCCCAAGAAGCCACCTGACCACCCAGCCAATCAGCGGCCCAATGTGCTACTCAACAGCATACGGAAAATTCTATCCGATGTTACTCTATGCCACATCCGAGACTAGATCGATGACTTCACTGGATCATGTCAAAGTGGCTTCAAACGTGGACGCAGCTGTGCAGACATTGTATGGGCTCAACACAACTTGTGTCAGTAGTCATGTCCAAACACTGAGATTTCCACAAAATAGGCATTGATATGTCACGAGCCTTCTACACAGTTACACGCTCAAAGATCCTAGATGTACTACGCCAGACCAGTTGCAATGAAGATGAGCTACGTTTAGTGAGACTACTGTTTGCAGACGCTAAGCTCAGAGTACGAGTCAAGTCACTGAAATCTGTAGAGTTTGAGACATCAATCGGATCCCCACAGAGAGATGGTCTATCTCCAGTGCTTTTCACCTGTTACCTTGCTGCTGCATTGAAATCCGTGCGGGAAAGTTCCACAAGGCCAAAACCTCCAGTGTTAATACTGTGTATGCCGTTAGAGATGGAATATGCCGACGATGTGGTCTTCATAGACGAGGAAAAGAAACCCTTTGATGAACTTCTCCCGATAGCTGCAAGCAAACTAAAAATTGAGAATCTCTTTATGAATGAATCCAAAACAGAGTTCACCCACATATACCTATCTACAAAGCTATGAAACTAAGGAAAATGACGATCCACCTCGTGGCGGCGAACCATGGAGGAAAAGTGAAAATCCTGGGCTCACTGATTTGCAGTACTGCTGACATTGCTGCACGTTGAGTCATGGGGAATATAGATTTGCAGTCCTTCTAGAAGCTATGGATTCGTATGGATTCCTAGATCAAAGACACCCTTCATTAAAAGGCTACGTTTATGCAATGCAACCTGCGTATCCTTGATGCTGTATAACTGTAACAGCCGGGCAGCCAAAGGCAGCAGCTCTAGACAATCTCGATGCCTGCCACCGCAAACATCTACACACCATCACTGGACACCGATGGCCAGACAGCATAATTTCCAACGATGCACTATACAAGATGTGTAATACCTCGCCGCTCTCTGCAAAAGTCGCCCAGCAAAGATGGTCCATGTTTGACCATGGGCTCAGGATGCCGAAGAGACATCAGCACAGAGAGCCTTGGAATTCGCCATATTCCGGGCCAGCAAATACAAAGCAAGGATAGAACTTCATTGCATACATCTGCTAAGCATCCTACGAGATGACCTCAAGAAAGCAGGACTCTGTACACTCAAGTCAAGAATGGACCTGAGGAAGCTAATGATTTCGTCTGAGGACAAGACAGAGTGGGGAAAATCGAAGAAGGACTGATTGCAGCTGTTTGATGTTTCTACTACTACAACCGCAGAGCACAGTAATCATCATTGTTTGGATCTGGTTACAGACACCCTGTAATCTTGATATCACACAGGCCATTTTATGGATCTGGTTGCAGACATCACGTAATCTTGATATTACACAAACCATTGCATGGATCTCTTTGGCGACATCGTATAATCTTGATATCGCATGAGTCGATGCATCGAACATATGGTAAATTGGTGGTTGTGATTTAAAAAATAACACAATGAACAGTGATTTCCGATATAGAATCATGTACTCGCTATCCCCAAATACATGTCCGCATTTTATTTATTTTTGAAAACGGGTTTTGTCACTCTGATGGTTTAACAAGATGGCCGCTGATTATGTTGAAATTCAAGTAGATCTAGTGACACCACATGAAAGAGGGAGATAGCTTATAGAGTTCAAGGAATTTTAAGGTAGAAAATTATCAGAGACTGAGGGAGAAAGAGAAAGAGAGAGAGAGAGAGAGAGAGAGAGAGAGAGAGACAGACAGAGAGAGAGAGAGAGGAGAGGGAGAGGGAAAGTAAGGGGGTGAGGGAGAGGGAGGTAGAGGGATGGAGGGAGGGAGGGAGGGCGAGGACGGGACAAAGGGAGAGAGAGAGAGAGAGAGAGAGAGAGAGCGAGAGGGAGAGAGAGCGAGAGAGAGAGAGCGAGAGAGAGAGAGAGAGAAAGAGAAGAAAAGAGAGAGAGAGAGAGCGAGAGAGAGAGAGTGAGAGAGGGCATAATTCAAAGAAATCCACACTAGTATCGAAAACCGAGATAAATCAAATTGGAAACCAAATTCTTAAAGCAGACTGAAACTGTATTCAGCAACTAAATTATGTATCCCAGGCAGGAACGGACACCGACATGGAGGACGACATCAGGCATTAATGATTCCACCTTACAGCTTCCTTGTTGAAAAGAGATGAACAAAGGAATTCAACATCAATATCAGAGTTGATCTGCATGCTATCTAAGTATCTATAAATTGATGTTGCGGCTGTTTTTGACTGAGGCCTGTGTAGTCATTGATTGGACATGCATTGATCCAAGCACCAGGAAAACATACATCATGCAGGGCATTTGGATTTTAATAAGATGCAGTGATGTTGGTAAGAAGTCTAAGCTATGTGGGACATTGATTATAACACATAAATGATTGTCTGCGTGACATGATGGTGGCTTAGCACTATCCAAACTGTCAGTAATCTGTAACGCGACCACATTGAACTGTATGCATTCCCTGATAGCTACCGCACTCACTGAAATGACATCACAATTCTCAGTGGTGGGGTGATTGCCCTAGTCCAGAATACCTTAATATTAGTCAACACCCAGATTTTGTCACAGAACGTGAATTAGAATGATTAGAAATTGTATTATATAAACGAATGGGCCCAATGCCTTCTATATCTTACACTGCAACACCGCATATCTGGCTGATTACCTCACCTCGTGTGATCCAGAGATAAAATATTGAAACAGATTAATCTAGACTATGTCTTCAATTTTCCACATATCAATTGGGAAAGCTGTTTGGTAAAGCAGAATACGACAGACAGATCTATTCAGCAAATACTAGTTATCATCGCTTCGAACGCACATTAAACCTAAATCTATAGAGCAGCAGCTCGGCAAAAAATACACCAAAGCAAATATTCTCGGGGAATCAAAAGGTTGTGATGACGTTTGCGTCAACTTCTGAAATTGCAGACAACAATCTTTTCATAGCAGTCAGCATCACGATGCCACACTACATAAGGCAAATACAAGAGAATAACTATCAGCATCAAAACCAAACTCGTCGGAACTCTTGAAGGAACCTGGATGCCTAGCAAAGAAACTGACATCCAATCAATAGCACGACATATTCAACAACTGTTCATTGTTTTCAGCTGTCCAACAACACTAAGCTATTCTGGAGATATTATGTGAAGTGGAAATGATCGGATATTCTAGTTGTCACCACCCCCTCAAGGCAAGGCGTGCATTACTCCGTGACGGTCAATCAAAGGCATGCATTATGTTAAGACAATTTCAATATGTGTGCCCACCACACATTATCAACACAGATACTCAATCCAGGCCATCCGTCAATATTCTACATTAATAATCAATCTCAAATATCACTATCAACCGTGAAGCTGTGTTTCAATTAAAATCCGTTAAAAGATCTTAAAGGATCTTAAAGAAGGACCAAGCACATATATATCCTAACAATGTTTCTAAGGAATGTGTTGAAAAGATTAGCCGTGGACTGAACCTGATATTAAAAGTAAAAAACCCCACCAGTGTTCTACCCGATGAGAGGTTTATTGCAGATATATCTAGTATCTACAAGAATCTGACTAATCGTGGTGGCATCTGGCGCATCCAAAATTCGAGAACACATCATATGCAAGAACAGCCATGATCACATTGAGCAAAACAGAATACGGATGATTCGGAACCATGGATACTGTTCTAGTTGCTCTGGCAAAAATGCTCATCACATTTTCTGATCTACTCAATTCGTGTGAAGCTGCAACACAACATGCCATCGACATCCTACAATTTTCGAAAATGGTTACCATCATAGTCATACAAACTTGACCTTTATGGCATCAGATGGATCACACATCAGTGGTTATCATGCTTCCTGACTGATCGCATTGTGTACTTGGTCTATGATGTTGAATGGTTAGAAGAAACTCCTGTTATGGCTCGTGTCCACTGAGTCACTTCTTTAGCACAGCGCCTGTTTGATGCTATATAGATTTCCTACGAAGCAGAGTTAGAGCCCAGATCCACCCATATGTAGACGACTGACTAGTATAATCAACAGGCGAACGACCATTCCAATTTTTGCAAGAAGACATTGATTTATTTACAAATCACAACACCACTACACTCTCGACACCATCTTTTTACTCGCTATAGCAGGCCCCTTATATTCCCTATTTATGTCTAGAATACGTTAGTGATCAACATACGTAAAACTAACAACGAAGCCAATGCAATGAATCTAAGGGATTGCACAAAACCATGCATAAAAAGCACGTCTATCACGCGTGCGGTTAATGCTTGAACATTGTATTGGCAGCTGGGGCCCACATCTCAACTCAGATATCGTTCAGTTAGAAAGAACCAAAAGACATGCAGATACAGACACAGATACAAGATTTAAGTATTCTATCCATCTGTGTCACATATTTGGGTACATCAATTTATAAGTGTAATCAGAAGGTCAAGCATCGAGATCATGGGGTCACTTAATGCATACTGAAATACACATTTGGGCCGTAACTCTGCAAGGCAAGAAGTTAGAACCATGACATCTGTAACATACATTCATTAATACTTTGGTTGGCTAGAACCAGAATTTTGTTTCAGATGAAATGTTCAAATGTGGAGGTTAAGGGATCAGTTAGTACATTGTCAAAACTGTGGGAAAGGGCTTGAGTCAGCGGTTCCCGCGAGTGCATTCTAGCTGTTATTTACATTTGTGTATTCATAATCGCCCCTTAGTGATTTAACTGCTAAATTCTACTGTATCATAGGTTCTGCCCAAATGTCTTCTTCGTCCTCGTTGACGCTGGTGTACAAGCCCGCATGTACACATCCGAATCCAGCAAGTGGCATCCCTAACATATTTGCATTTTGGTGTCAATGTGACTTTAAATGCTGTTAGTTATTTAATACTTGCCTAATGATACTACTCTGTGAGACAATAACTGTTGCCCTCCGTCGCAAGTTGTTGCGCTTTAGCTGGCCTCACATGGTTCGATTTTTTCTACGATTTCCTTCGATTTCCTTTGCTAGGCATAGATAAGATTACCAACTACAAACGCACACAGTCGCAGGAAAACACAGCCTATGACATGATAAGATGCCACCCTCACACGCAACGATTTCCTTAGATTGTCTGCAATTGTTTATGTTTGGTAGCATGAAATTTGGCTTTGTAAAAAGCGTTTGGGTCTGATTATGACCAAGGTATGGATAAAGTCCTGGCTCTTTCTGCTGTGGTGATTGTTCGAAGAAGAAAGAAGCGAAGAGAGTCACAGAAAACGCTTTGGATCCATAAGGCCGGTTCCATTACACGCGTTTGTAATAAGTTGTATGGGCAGCTGCATCCCTGACTAAAATACAAATTAATCAGAAAATACATTATATATGTTTTATATTCAATTCTAATTTACATGCACTTAGTCATTAGTGAGTTCACGTTTGGAATACTTCATGTACGACGTATATAACTATATTACCATTACTGGTATAAATTACTGTGGTTGTAGAATAAATAAGGCCAGTGTTATTTTGCATCATATCAGAACCACATTTAAATATTTTGTGTGTGCCAGCAAATTCACAAAGCCGGTTTCATTTCCGCACCTTTATCTAGGTAAGTACTGGTTGAGTTTCTATTAAATCTCTTGACTTTTGGCATTCACAGGATGCTGCTAGTTTAGGACAGTCTTATTGAGCCAATGGCTTGTTGTCACATAAATGTTGTATCGTATTTGAGAGATAATTGTGCGCTAATTATTCCGTTTCACCCAATAAAGAGATTGATTAAAGGAAAGGAACAGGGAACTAACATATGCTCTTGCATGACAGCTTTATATAGCAATCAACCTATACCCACCAGTGAAAAACAGAAATAAATCAGAATAATTAGGAAAAAAGCAGCTAAATACTGTTTATGGCATTTCTGGCGAGAACCAAATAGTAACGAAGTTGGACCCATACGCTCTGGCGTATGATGTGCGAATAAATAATATCGGATATAGCCGGTCATATAAGCGCAATTATATTCGCGCTTAGCTGATTAGGCACTGCATCCTACAGGTAAAATACTGTCTAGTTTTAAAACAATTTGACTTGAAAGCCGTTGTTTCCAGAGACAGGGTCTACATTCAGTCACACGAATGTCAAAATATTCAGTAGGTATCATATTGCGACCTTGGAAACCAGCAGTGTACTTTGAAATCATTTTAACCGAAACGTGTTGCTTCCACCAGAAAAAGTGACTTTCAAATATAACGTTTTCAAAAGGATCAATAGTGAATTAGCAGCAACGAGTTGAGTTAATCGCTCTACATCGGCGCCTATAGTGAATACTATTCATACCGCTTAAAAAAGCTATATTCAGGTGCGCTTTCGTTATATTCAGTTTGGGCTATGCGGTATACCTGCACACACAGTTGACACACGGCGGAGTGAGAAGCACCAGCTTGGGCACTAGTTGGCTCCAAGTTAAACACCCCTAGATTTAGTAAATGCTTTTTCGCAAACAATCCCGATTCATTTCAATTTTTACCGATGGTAGTTTATTTAATATTGTATGAGATTACCAATAAACATAATTTGTTATTTCCCTTTTCCGTTCCTTTAATATAGATCTGATCACATTTTGTACAGGGTAGAGTACATGTTCTAATTCACTATATTAGAAAATGCTTTTAATTTATAGCCAGCGTCATGTAAATCGTTGTTCATTATTATTTTCTTCAGGTTCTTTTCTTATTTTAAAGACGACGTGTTTGTTCTCTGGAGAAACTATGTCCTTCAAATTGTGTTATAAGTCTAATCTGTGGGTATCCACTGGACACACTTCAAGTTTATTAGATTTATTTTGAAATTGACCACTAGGAACCAAAATCTCAATTTACCATAATCGGCATAGTGCTAAGCGTATAATCCGGGTTCAGTTCGGATATCACATTTATTACATGGAGCAACCAAACTAACTAAAATCGACTTAGATCACATTGGTTTAATGAAATTTTCCAGGTATATTCCAAACCATCAAGATTTCAGTGTCATGAAATATAATTAGTAATCTATTAATAGACTGATGGAAAGATTGAGAAAAGATCAACATGCCTATTTAATTAACAAGATAAGCGTATGTTAGGCTAAGCCCACATATACGATTTCCTCCAGGCTAAAACCCGCATATACGATTCCCTCCAGACAAACCCTGCATATACGAACGATTTCTCCAGGCTAAACCCGCATATACGATTACCTTCAGGCTAAACCCGCATATACGATGCCCTCCAGGTTAAGCCCACATATACGATTCCCTCCAGGCTAACCCTAAACATGCGATTCCATCCAAGATAAACCCGTATATATGAACGATTCTTCCAGGCTAATCCGCATATACGATTCCATTCAGGCTAAGCCTGTATATACGATTCCCTCTAGGATAAACCCACATATCCGATTCCCTCCCAGCTAAATCCACATATACGATTCCCTCCAGGCTAAGCCCACATATACAAACGATTCCCTCCAGGCTAAGCCTGCTTATACGATTCCATCCAGGTTAAACCCGCATATACGATTCCAGCAAGGCTAAATACATGATTCCTGCTAGGCTAATCCCACATACACGATCGCCGATATGCTTTGAGCGTCTATACAATTCCCACCAGGCTAAACGCGCATACAAGTTTCCCACTAGGCTACTCCCGCACATACGAGTCCTGCTAGACTAAACCCACATACGCGAATCTTTCCCTTACCAGATTAGGTATCTTTATGCTATCTTCTGTTTTGGCTTGCATATTGCTGGTTGTATAAATGCAAATGAGAAACACGTCCACCCAACCAAGAAAAATTAGAGGCATGACTGAAACTTGTCGCTGATATTGTTGATGCCATTATAAAGGGCATGTGTACCTAATTATTATGGAACATGTTACTATATCTAGTTCTTTAGACACCCTTAAGAACTATATAGCGGATTTTCTAAGCTCAAATCTATCGAACGTAGGCTAAGGTTGAATGAAAGTATTAGCCTAGTTTAGGATACACTAGGATTAAAAAGCTATGTATCCCTATACCTATCTCTATCCTAGAACAGAAACATGTCAGAGTTAGCATATTGGATCACGCCATATACGAAAACCTGAATTGCATGTGGGTCTTCATAGAGATTGTTACACTTTTGACAGATGTGTATATTGGTCCTATGTTTTTCCTTTGTCGACTTATGTGTGACAGTTCTGTAGGATATACTGCTCATTCCTAGCTCCTGTCCCACATTGACATTCCTCTGTGATTTGTCTAAAATGTATTGAACAAGTCTATAATGGTTTGTTCATAATCGGAATATTGTCGTTTGTTATTTGCGAGTGAGTTGATGGTGTGGATATATAGGAGTGCAGTTGGTATGGAGACTCGTCCATCTATGGCTCCTTGCAGCATTATCAAGAGTTGTGTTTAATTGATAAGGTATAGATCTTGTTAATTGCTAAATGTCACCTCCACCCTTGGTTAACAGGTCAGCTCATCTATTACTTGCTGTATCTCATTAACGGGAGATTAATCAGAGGACAATTTCATTGTTAGAATTCTTGATTTCTGTCAATGAGCTTATAAAAGTTAGTCTTTGTCACTGCTGTGTCTGTGCATGCGTGCACGCGTGTGTGTGTGCGTGCGTGTGTGCATGTGCATAGGTGTGCGCGTGTGCGTGTGTACACACCTGCGTCTGTGCGTGTATGCATGCGTACGTGTTTGTGTATGTGTGCCCAAACAATAGCGGCAGTATTATAGGGAAGGGAGACATCGGCACCCATAGTGAATTTCCAGATGTCACGTCTTCTAAGGCTACTAGCACAAGAAAAACTGTCAGACCAAAATGCTGACTTGGTTTGCCAGTCTAATCCAGATGAATTCTACAATAACTCAATGACGGACCCAACCGTGGAGCTCATTCCAACAGAATGGGGATAATCACAAAATATGTACCCTCAGCCGTAACCATATCAGTGTTGATGGTGAATCAGCAAAGGTAGCTCGCGATATTGATGAAGCGCTGCTCTGGTTTGATGGGGACGCTGTCTTAATATATTTCTTTGTGTCCTTCACTGTGCTCAAGCCTCTGGTTAGATCGTACATGACGTACACGTTGGTCAGGTCATAACCATATGACTTCGTCACACCACTTGCTAATCGGTCGCTGCTGTCACTTAAGGAGTTTATCGAGGTGTACTGGAATGAACTGTGCTCTGACCCTGGAAGAAAATTTTGGCAGCTCATTGGGTGTTGTTCAGAAATCCGGCGAGTATCTTGCTGACACGAGTATGGATGTGTCGATGCACTCGATCGTGAGAGTTTCCATGGGATTGGTCTTGGGACGCTCGAGTAGGGCTTCAAAGTTATAGACAATAAATGTGCATAATGCATGTTCGCTCATTGTGGTAGCGGTGTCGTCGTGACTGCGTTGTTCTTCCGATGGGTGCACTCCAACTGTACCATGAGGATGTATCCTGATGCTTGCAACTCCGCGTCTCTCATGAATGTGTTCCTGTTCGGCTCTACAGCCCTCCCATGTTCATGTTGAGGTTACTCATGTCACAAACAGCCATGAAACTGGACGCCACTTTTGGTTGAAGTGTCATATCCATAAATTGGAGCTCCACTGATCCAGCGCTTTCGACTCTGGACGCACAGATCATACTTGATACAGCGTGTCTTGTTGTCGTGACTCTTGCTCGAGCCTCTTGCTCGAGCCAGCAAGAGGAAGTTGTGCTAGATAGCAAACGTTCTCCTATGTAAATTGTGGTACATCACCATTCTCCCCAAT
The DNA here is from genome assembly GCA_034401795.1 of Chaetoderma sp. LZ-2023a. Taxonomy (NCBI): domain Eukaryota; kingdom Metazoa; phylum Mollusca; class Caudofoveata; order Chaetodermatida; family Chaetodermatidae; genus Chaetoderma; species Chaetoderma sp. LZ-2023a. Next base: position 141,283,093 of record CM067369.1, on the reverse strand, counting down.
TTTACCAGCTGTGCAGAAAACCAGCAATATGTTGTAGATTGATTACTTTAGTAAACTGTTGCTGGCTGGGCCTTCAGATGAATGTTTGAGCCAGTCTGATGATGTCCTTGATGTGGAATGTGTGGTGGTCATACACTCTGATGATCATGCCATTCGGATAATGTGCGAGCTGCTATTTTCTGTGAGTTCATAAACATGAATCTCAGTCTTCAGGAAGAATAAAGCTTGCCTAACTTGTCAAGGAAGGGCTTTGGTATATCGACCACATGCTTGCTGTAAAACTGTTTGGCGAACTCAGGAGCCGTACTTCTACCCGGTCTCACCTCCTCGTGGACTGCTTAAACATCTTCAGAGACACTGATAGGTCCTTTTGTTAAGGGCCATCGCACCTTTCTCCTGCCAGAGTCGGTCGACTGGGGGTCAAATCCCTCGCAATGGCTGGCGATCGATTACAGTCTTGATGTCTATGTTGATTGACTTGACGAAGGTCCACTTGGTGCAAGATAGAGCGATATTGTCTACGTCGCCATCCTGGTCTGAGTTGCTCCTAGTGTGTCCATCCAGGGACTCCGCAAAATATTTTTGAACATGACTCTACTCTCCTCAAAGTTTCGGATACGCTAGGTATGGGTATGCCAGACATAGAAAGTATTCTGTACAAGCTGTTGGATATTTGCCATAATCGGGTCTATGATCTCCTCATTGAGGCCTTTAAGGATCTCCTGTTCGTCATCCTATCTACTCTGCTTCCATTTCGCAGAGGCGATCATTCACAAATTGCGCACCCGCCCGCCTGATACTCTGGGTTAAAGGCTCATACCTTGGGTACCTATCGAGCATTCTGCAGTTCCTCCCCAGGGGAGCCAGGTGGTCCAGTGGATCGTCTTTCTATAATCGGAATTTGGTTACTGTCTTTTAGCTTTTAAAGTCATCATGTCATAGCATCCGCGTCTGTAGGCATATAATTATATGGCCATTCGATGAAGATGAAAATGGATAATCTCTTTCAAGAAAGTTTTATCAGCATATATTGCAATGGCCAAGACTGATCACTGTGACGTATTAGATTATAATCAAGTTAATTGCACAATAATGACGTTAATGCTTTATGCCATTTGTTTATAACATCTATTTATTTCTGGAAAAAATATTTAACTTGTTATATATTCAAGCAAGACAGTTGCATCTGCATCATGTGCGCTTCTGCATTTTTTATTTTCTTATTAGTTTGTCAGAGACTAAAACCAGTTTCTTCAGTTAACAAGTTTGTTGTTATTTTATCTATATTTCCAGTGGTGGTGATCGTTGCGTTTTCGCTTGATAGTGCATTTTCCATGCATGGTGTGGTAAGAGTTTTAGAGGAGTCAAACAAATAACCAGAAGACGCATACTGAAGCAACTGTAAATCTGCGATGTCTAGCCATTAAGGACTAGTATAAGGCTGATCTGATAGAAATTCTATGTTATGGTCGCAGTTCAAAGAACCACAATTGAAATTCCCATAGGTTTACATTAGGTATGGAAAAGGGAATTTCTGGAAGCCTGATAGCATTGATCACTAAACGGTCACCTTGACCCCAAAGAATAAAATAAGGTGGCTTCTAATATGCTCTTTGAAGTTGTATGATGAAAGGGCTGTTACTTATCACAAATATGAAAATTGGAAATTTTGACACGTGAATGACCTTAACCCCAAGGGGGATATTAAAATTGTATTATAAATTATTTAGATCTCTCGAGGTTTCAGAATCTGACTAGGATTGAAGAGAATCGGACTAAACCTCTAGGAGAAGATGGAGTTAAATTTTTGCTCTCACAGGTTTACAATCCGGATATGCGCCACGGAAAAGCTGATTTCTCATAAACAGTTAAATTGAGCCTCTTTAAAATCAAGTCTATGTATGACCTATAAGATCACCGAGTTTCAAGTCGATTAAGGCCATTTCTGCAAAAAACCGAAAACTGGTATTCTTTTTACCAAAATGTACACCTGGCAGTCATTTTGAAAAAATAAAGTTAAAAAAAGTGTTTCATCATTTTCCATCCTGAGTTCATTTCTGCGAAAAACGAAAACTGGAATTTGTTACCATAATGTGCCGCCTGGACACTATTTTCAAAAAATAGTTTTTTTCAATTATAAAATACCAAGTATAAGTGATTATACAATGATAACTCAAGGTGTAGCAGAAGTTCGAAGATCCATCCTGAAAATCCCCATTCATTCCCTATTGGGCCATATTCAATGCAATGGCGGCCAAAGGTCAAGGTCACCTTTTATTTGGGCAGGCATTTTTAGGCCCCAAGGTTAATATCCTGACCAGGTACATTAGCGATCTGATCAAAATTCTAGGTGTTGTCACACTTCATAAATGAATGAAAATCCCCATACATTTCTTATCGGACCTTTTGGCCCCTTGATTATCAGGAAAACTTTACTGAAGGTATGTCACGTATGCCGGATCCGATGGTGATAAATCAGAGTGATCCGATCACAAGGTCATGGTCACCCAGTAGAGTCGCAAGCTACCCATTTTCGTTCCTTTACCCATACAAGACGATTGAAAGTCAAATGTTAAATTTTTAATCTAAGGCACCCCACATAAACCTTGTAGATTTCTTAGTCATTTGACACTTCATGGCATTTTCCTTGATTTTTGAAACATATATCAAGCATGCCAGATCAAATGGTGATGGTTTCGAAGTGATCCGACCTCAAGGTCACGGTCACTACTTAGTTGTCAAAGTAACCAGTTTTCGTTTTGCCAGAAATCAACTCCTCATATAAGAAGAGGCCTTATACTATTTCTTCATGGCCAGCCATCGCAGATTTATAGTAAGTGTCTTCTAGTTATTATTATTATTATTATTATTATTATTATTATTATTATTATTATTATTATTATTATTATTATTATTATTCATACCGCAGAATCCAGGATGAGCATTGTGATTGGTGCTGTGTGTGTGCGTGCGTGCGTGCAGTCAGTCAGTCAGTCAGTCAGTCAGTCAGTCAGTCAGTCAGTCAGTCAGGTCGGTCGGTCGGTCGGTCTGTCAGTCTGTTGGTCAGTCAGTCGGTCTGTCGGTCGATCGGTCGGCCCGCTGGTCGGTCAGTCGGTCAGTTTGTCGTTCAGTCGGTCAGTCGGTCGGTCGGTCGGTCGGTCGGTCGGTCGGTCGGTCGGTCGGTCAGTCGGTCAGTCAATCAGTCAGTCAGTCAGTCAGTTAGTCAGTCAGTCAGTCAGTCAGTCCTGTCTGTATGTAGATCTGTCTGTCTGTCCGTTTGTCTGTCCGAAGCATATCTAGAGAAATTCTATGAGGTGCAATCACCAAATTTGGCACATACATTGATACTGTAGAGAGAATCCGCTGTGTTTAGGCTTGGTTGGTCGTAAAATCAACCAGAGATGCGTTACAAATGATAAAATACGCTAACCTATAAGCCACTAAAAACCTCGAGTATCCGGATAATTATATCGATTCCTAATCGGTTTATAAATAAGCTAATCTGGCAGACTCAGTTAATGCTTTGCCTAAGTGCGCCCTTGTGTTTTGCTATAAGATGCAAGGCTAGGTTCAGTAATGAACACAACATTTCACAAAGTAGAGGGTACAAAGCACCTCACACCTTACCCCCTGCGCTGTGCCTTCCCAGCAATGCTGAAAAAAGCACTTAACCTTAGTACTCATACTCCACGCTTGTCTTATGTGACGCGCGCCAAGACTGACACACAGTCATAAATTCTCATAAAAAAACCCAAAGTCTACATCGTCATTGGGACTCTGTGCAAGAACAAAGCCTGCGATGACTTTGAAACTTTCATGGAAGTTCGCCCATTGGCACCAAGCCAAAAGTGCCAGAAATATGCCTTGTAAGACATAGCCGAAATTATTACAAATCTACCAAGCAGTTCCACAAACTATGTTTGGCACGTAGAAGTTTTAGCAGCAATTAGCTGTTAGAAATCCTAAGTCGTTCTTGTCAATTCTTTAGGCCCGCGGCGTGTACAGAAACACTTCTACATACAACCAACGTCAGCAATCAGTGCTAAATAGATTGATAGCACTTCCAAATTGATATTTCATAGAGAGCACATTTGAACATTGTATATTTCTCCTTACACTTACACCACAAAATACACAAGTTCTCAACACGCCAACACCATCTACATTCATTACAAGCGCCAAAGCTGCACAGGGAGCTGTGCATGTTTGCTGTACACACATACCATCCGCATACATACAACTGGATGCGGAGATGGTAAGTAACACGCCCGTGATGCCCATCAATTCTAGTGCGTCACGAGTCAATGAGACTCTACGGGCACCACCATCCACCGCACTCACACGAATAACAATATTCACAGCTAGATGCCTAGCTGGTACTGTGGCGTACACCATGCAATTTAACAGCATGGCAGCCAACATATCCACACGAATAGAAGGAGAAAGTGCTGATGATACTGAGAGCGAAATTCCACACACTATGCTTTCAACCTTCTACGACTGGGCGCTCCATTCGATAACTTACAAAGTTCACTACGGTGTCAAATGGACACCAGCGACCGCATCTTTTGCCAGCTTTGTCTGAAACAGCGAAGGTGTAGAACCTCAAGAAGCCCGTACATAGACTTTATCCTCTTGTACGGGTACACTGAGCCTTCGGGCACCCCGAATTACAACTACAGACGTGCGCAAATGACAAACAAAAATACCAATCAGAGAAGTTTAGAAGCCAGAGAGACAATGTACCCAAAACCGGGGACAGTAACTATCAGATATGGTCTTGACGCATCTGTGGTGGCCAACGAGGACGGTCTCGTGCCTACACAGCAAAAGCAGGTCGAGGAACAGGCCAAGCAGATGCAGCACCTTTAGGGAGCTGATGGCGCAGCTACAAGTGTATAAAGTCACCCACTGCGAATGCCGGCTCGAGGCGGAGGCGAACGCTGATCTGCTACCGGGCTCCTCGGCGAGCCAGCCGCAATCCTCATCGTGCTCAGCTACAATATTTTGAGTGGCTAGAAATGTTTTTAGCTTGGGGTGAAAAGGTAACAAATCGAGGTCACGGAGTCACTGAGTTTATACCAAATCATAGTTAAGATCAGTGATTTATGATTTTGTATTTGCCACACATGAGGGAAATACTACACAGTATCCCGCACGCGAACATCGTGTTTTAGTCTTAATGCATAGATGATTGTGACTAACAATAGCCAATAACGAAGGTCATGCCGTCATGATGTATTGACAATATTTAATTTAAGACACTCTGGTATAAATAATAATGTTTTACCTTCTAGGAACACAAGAGCCTCCAGGTAACTGAGGTTTTGAAGGAGAAGTGGGGTATTGTGTATGACGTGATCAACAATGATAACGATGGTATCTCCACTGTGGAACAGACCCACATATTGGCTGAGCGAATAATAGATTTCTGTGATGCTTCGGAAGATCTCATATCTGACATCATGCAGTTCTGGCATTTATCTATAGATGCCATATATGGTTATTATGGTGTGGATAACACAAAGACACAACCAACCAGATCAGAGTGGGTGACAGCATTCGCATGGTACTGGAACACCCATTTCGGCTTGATGGAGCGAAGAATCAGTGCATTTTTTACAGCAGTTTTTCACGCTATAGATACCGACAATGATGGTGTCGTTAACTTTAATGAGTATCATCATTACTACAAACAGTTTGGAGTGAATCAATCTATCAAGGCGAAAGCAAGAAAGGTTTTTCAGGTTATGGATGCAGATAATGATGGAGTTATTAGTGAGGATGACTTTCATTACAAATATCTGACGTATTTCCTAGATGCCGACGTCACTGCTATGGAACTACCTATGTATTAATCTCGGCCATAGGCATGGCCATTGAGAGACTCTCAATCTAGAGCATCCATCTAAAATGCGTAGAATCTAAAGAATGGTCAGTAACATAGTATCACATATGATTGAATAGCACATGCTTCTTGCACTCTATCTAGCCACTATTGTATCGTTTGCTAATGTAATATTAAACAAAGAACATTATGGTTGGCCATGCATTTTAGCAACTGTCCTTGAACACCAGCAGTAAATGTGACCGGTGAACGAGACCGTAACTTTCAACCTTGATATTGTTTTTCCGGTAATTGTTATTTTTTATAGTATTAACATATTGTTATCAGTCGAGGCCAATGGATGAATCCGATCTGTCAATAGAAATGGACCGGACATAGCTAGAAATGGCTGAGCCTAGCTAGAATTGGGCGGGGCATAGCTATAACTGGATCCCTGTATTGCTTGGGTCGATTCATTAAGAAGGTGACCATGTTTAGCAAGCATGCTGCTCCTGAATATATCCATTTCTTAGAAGCTATTGTGACAGAATGTATCGGGAGATAGAGATGATATCCTGAGAGATGAATCAGAATACAGGTTCAAGAGATAGAATATGATGGCAGTGCAGAAACAACATTCATCTGATCATTGGGTGATAACCATTAGATACACATAGAAGGGACTCTTCTTCTACAGGTAGAAAACTTGAGCGTTAACATAATTCTAGTAAATGTAGCCGCTGCATAGGTTTCTTTATACTAGAATATCTGGACGTTGATGGTCGCCTGATAACCGATGAATGACATGTCAAACATAAATTCAATCAGAAATACAATGATATTGAAGCAGACATGGAGTAATCCATTTCTCGCTATGTCCTGCTTGTTTCTATCTATGTCCTGCTTGTTTCTAACTGTGTCCTGCTTGTTTGTAGCTATGGCCTGCATATTTCTAGCTGTGTCCTGCTTGTCTCTAGCTATGTCCTGCATATGTCTAGCTATGTCCTGCTTGTTTCTAGCTATGTCCTGTTTATTTCTAGCTATGTCCTGCTTGTTTCTAACTATGTCCTGCTTGTTTCTAGCTATATCCTGCATATTTCTAGCTATGTCCTGCTTGTTTCTACCTATGTCCTGCTTGTTTCTAGTTATGCCATGTTTATTTCTGGCTAAGCTCCGCCCAGCTTTTGTTCGTGTTCGAATCGGTGTAAGACTTTGAAACCTGAATACCAGAATATAAATTCAAAGCTAACTATACAGATACGCTGCTGAATATTTTGAAAGTAATTTGTTTGTGGTTGTTGCTGTCTATCGTAGTAACAGATCACAACCAAATAGGTTTCAGGATAATCAACAGAATGTTTAGAAAATTATTAATCCATCAGAGAATACAATTTGTACACTTGACGGACGTTTCCAATTTTCATGACGGAGTTACAGTACGTCATAATGCGTGTGATGTCGGCTAGCTTGTGATGTAATGCAATTATAACGTCAGCTATTTGAGTAACAGGTTGGATCCTTTCAGTTTTCAGATTCAGTTGTCAGATTCAGGATGGATATATGCTGAATCACAGGACACCACACGATAAGATTGGGTGCGACCAGCCATCTGCTCAAGAGTAGGCCATCTTTAATTTGCTATGCTGCACATTATAGCGCTTGGTCTAAAGTCATGTGCCGATATGACGAGTGGACTGGACGTCAATAATATAAATGCCATTCTACACAGTTGCACGACAGTTGTAACAGTTCATGGTCGAGGACAGTGGTGAAAGTAACACACATGTTTTATAGGCCCTTATTCATAGGTTTTAATCCAGCAGTAGTTAAGGGTGGGACTGGTCGTTATTGTTCTTCCCAGCAGGAGGTCTTCGAGAACAATGGATTTTTCAGGAGAACAAAGGAAAAGCATGTGGATTGGAACGTTGAGAACAATGCCGACTATAACGCCACGTTTTCTCGATGACAATGGCGACTATATTCACATCTTTTTGAGAATCTGCACCACTCTGGAATGTTCTAGTATTTTGAAGTGGTTAACCCTTAAAAGTTGTGTATTTTATGTTTTAACGTAGCGGCGGCGCGACCCCCCCCCCCCCCTCCGTGGTTATCTACTGTGGTAGATAATGTAAAAATAACAAGAGATGATGTTTGATAATGTAAAAATAATAGAGTTTAAGAGGTGGTCTGATAATGGGGGTTGTATGAGTCGTAGTAGTGAGTATGAGGTTGAGGATGTATGAGGAATTACGGTTCGCTATTGATGTATATTTTGAAAATAATTTGACTGTTTCGTCGCTAACGTTAATTTATTAGCAAACTATTTTGTAGAATATTTAGAGACTAATTTGAATGTAAGATGTTACTGTCTTAGTAAGCAACAGCTACCAGACAGATTAGTAACAGAATATTAAAAATAATCTTGTATTAATGGTATGGAGTGTTCAGTTGGAATGGTAACCAAGACTTGTTTGTGATGGATTCATTGGATTGTATCATGGGTTAAAAAAGTTAACCCTTTCACCGATGAATTCCCCATATCTCATTTTCATTAATACCATACAGGAAAACTGTTGAATATTTTGAAATAAATTTGATGTTGCTAACGTTAATTTATTAGTAAACTATTTTTGTTGAATATTTTGTAGACGTATTGACTTTTAACCATCATTACGCACAAATTGTTTTTAAATACTTAATATTTCAATAACGTCAGTTGCTTTAGATGTTGCACGATGGTTAAAATGTGATCATTATGTCTCTGACGGTTCCATGTGTTTATAGAATTGTATGTCGAGCGTACTTATGCTAAAAAGATTATTTGGAGCGTATGGTTTTAATTTATCCATACGTCTTGAATAGCCATAAGATCAATCTTGAATCACGATACAAACAAACCATGTGTTAATAATGAAAGAATGTGTTAGTACCTCATGTCTCGTACTACATGTTTTTTTTAGAAATATTCAAAATTACTATTGAATTATCACCTCTGTTACTCGCTAGGTGATTTCACTTTGTAGTTGCGAATGCATACAGCTTTGTGCTCTGGATACAATATCGTATATCGTTTCCTAGTTCTTAACCGAGTGGACATATGTACTAATTCCCTTGGGCAATTATTAGAATATCACGTTTTGGTGCGTGAGTGCTTTATGCATATTTATGGTGTGTTCGCGCATTACTCATATTACCATTAAACATGTCCGCTTCATTCGCTTTAAGTTCATGTGATGTTAGATTTTGTCTATGCCTGTTTCCTCGCGAACTAATAATGTCATTGGTATGTACTACGATGAAAGGCGTAACTCATGTTGGAATATGTGGTTGAATGTGTCTGTATCGATGGAAATCTGTTACTGATCCATCATCCACAAGGGTGTCCTACTTTTTTTCGCATACGTACCCACACACACGAACGCACCTGATGCACCAACACACGCACATACTGCGCATACATTCATGCATGTTATGACATGCGCATGACGATGCGTGCATGGTGCTACGTGGTCGCCCCTTGTCACCCGTGTTCCCTGTCCCCTATGCATGTACATCGTGTGTGCGTGTTTGCGTCTTTTTTTTATGCACGCGTTTGTGTGTGGGTGTATGTATGTAACATAATTTTGGTTTTTGGTGGCCCCTTAAAACAGAGTCTATTTTTTATTTTTTTATTTTGCTAATGTAAATATTTTTATCTCAATTAATGCAAACGATAACTTCTGATTTGTTTGCACCACACATACATAATACAATCATTACGAAGTTGGTACTTTGCATGCAACCATTTGTTGTAATTGCGTTCATCCGGATCCACTAGATAATCTCTCCAGCGGTTACGGATTTCACGCAATGGCATTGCAAATGGTTGCTGTACTGGAACCTCTTTATATTGGTTCCATTCGATGCAACCGCAATTAATAGGCATAGAACCTATCGTTCTCCATCGATCGCATAATTGAGATTCCATTTTACGTGTTTTGTTAAATTAAAAAAAAGGTGTATGCCTTACTAGTCGTGCGCGTTTCACTTTTATAGCTAAAATATGAGCTGTCAGTAAAACTATCTTTCCAATCTGAACACACCCTTATTTTGGTCATGTGTTTTTTTCTCCACCGCTTAAAATTAACATCATCGATTTACAAAACATTACTATTGCACCATGTTTGAATGACATTTTTTTAAATAGAAAACTGGAATTGATATGCAGGGTTCAATTACAGAGCATGTCATATGGTTTCCTCTGTATTCAAATATGTTCGCATTTTGTCATTGCCACGATGTGAATACGATTAATTACGGATCTTTGGATCATTGTGGTACGCCTCATGTGCCTAGTGTACCATTAATATTTTTGTATCCATTATTGGCATTCATCCATCGCGACGTATCAAAATAGTGATAATTGGGGATGGATGGGTGAGAGGTGAGAAGGGAACACGAAGAAATAATAATATATTTTTACAAAATAAATGTATTTTTTATTGACACGTGCATTTTTCTTATGATAAATATTAACTTGAACAGATTTTTATGTACCACACCATTATAGGCATCATTAGGTACAAAAGCGAATAATACTCTAGCAGGTAGCTGACCAATAAAACATATTATCTCTATCGAGGCTCATAACACCGCTAGGTGCTGTAAAAGTCTTACACACTACCCTGCGAATAGGATATTTCACGCTTGTCTGTCTCAGAGTAACGGCGTGTGCCACTAGCAGATCTGCTGATGGGATAACTTTGCGAACAAATAAGTTAGCCGACATTATTTTCAAATTAGGCCTCACTCCTTCCATGGCCATAATGGTAAATGCATCTTTACTCCTCTGTAGGCGTACTCTTAAATCAACGGAACCGAGCAGGAATCGCTCCTGCAGAAACATATCGCTGTGTATGTGGCCTATAAATTGCACCATTTTACTCTGCGCCATCATTCTTCTACGTGTTTGAAATCCTAAGTTAGTATCGGCGATATTATCAAATTCGCCGGCATCATCTATTTTCCATCCAGCAAGTTGTAGATGCGAGGATGCGGCATCGCTGCCATAATTTCGTAACGTCTCGATGTACGAGTGGTAAGCATAATTTTTGTTCAAGTCACTGACACGCTTTCCATTCAAAAAACATCTAATTGCGAGAACATCATATGCAAAAGATTATTCGCAGGCGCTATCAGGTCATCGCCTCGAGTGTCTTTTCATCACCATTTCGATCTAGCTTTACTAGCTTAACTTTAATCGAAAGATAAGATTGCGTAATATCTAAATATCTATCGGCAGACCCACTGACGTAAAACTTGATCGGACCACTATCTGATAAACTAGATACAGGCTGAAACTGTTCCACTTTTGTAGACTCCAAAGTCGTCACTATGGGACGTGTCTGAAAAATGTCTAATTCGCTCTTCGAGCACTCGCAGATCTGATTAAGTTCCATGTTGATTGCTAATTAAAGATATCAGCTTGTTTTCTCTGCCATCTATTGCGACCATTCCTCTTCAGTATCGCACGCATTGACTGAGCATTACCTGTATTATTCCTCTTTTTACGTTTAGGTTGAGGTGGTCTTAAACCACCTCGCACCGCTGTTACAGCTTCCAGTATCAAAGACCTGGCAACACCACATGCTCTCGATTTTAATGCCGTTTTAACATTTTCTCCAGCTATTACGTCCTCAGCTAGTCCGATTCCAGCACTAAGTGCTTGTTTACATACAGATTTAGCCTCATTTTTTGCGAAAGGTATTGCTGAACGTAATTGGTATCGTGCGCCTACAAAAACTGGAATACGTACATGACCCGCTTGACTCACGTAGTAACGAGCCAGCACTGGTGCATTCGTTCTTCCTCTAATCATCGCTCTCATTATCGTTGTCGTCGTCGTCTGAAATGCAAACAGAGTACACTCGGCGATTCTCCATCATTGAATGGGACATTGCCGACAGTTCTATCTGTTATAAGTATTCTAATAGTATCGATGTAGTTCTTTGACACAGTATGGTATTGAATATCAGGAAACGTCCATTGACATATATCTTTTCCTCCATCTGTACTAGAAACGGGTATCACTCTGAGTAGCAGTGCGGAAGTATCGCCTACTACGCTGTGTGAGACTACGTCGCAGTATATATATGTGGTCGTTGGACCACTCTCACGATTTGAACGAAATGATTCTTTAAAGTCTATAGGTCCCATATGTATTTTTCCTTCTTCGAATCCGATTAAATTTGCTACATCTCCACCTAAACGTATAGCATAATTATCTTTAACTGTGAGAGAAACTAGATTCGTGCGATGCAAGTAAAAATGTCTAAACCTTGTCTTGCTCTCTATCTGGCCATTTAGATAAGTCTACCATATTTTTACGGCATAGTACCCTTTTGGAACATTGATAAATGGAGCTTCTGATTGCACATAATAATAATTTCGCTTCTACGTGAACGTTTTTACCGTCATTATTTGTTTGATCATTTCGCACATCTTTTCCACGAGCATTTCGTGACCGTTTTCCCCGATCGGCAGGACGTGGATTACCAAAACCATCTTTTAAAACTCATGGAAAAGCTGTTGTCTTTTCTATTTCTGACGTGCTGGCGACATCTTTGCTAATTTCTTCTGGTGCATCACTATCTTTCTTCTTCTTCTTCTTTATCTTCTTCTTAGTAAATGCATATATTTGTACAAAACTTTCCTCCGCAATAGTAAGCCAAGTCCTCGGATATAACACACTCGAGAGGCCCACTTGCCATTCGCCATCTAATGTTAATGGAGTTTGCAGATGTGTTCGAAATTCTGATATCTTATTTTCTGGAAAGAACTGGGTACTACTATTGCTCGGAAGCGTTATGTAAAACTGATCCTCGTTCATTCTGAGTTGAATGATGTATGGACATCTTTATGCGTGGACTAGGCAATATATACCCTAGACATCCACTCAAAAGCGATATCCATATGCCTGATTGCCCATTTTGTATACTCAGATTCACGATACATGTAATGATTACGATATAAATTATTTTAATTTGTGCTAGGTATACTATTTCTTCTTTCAGTACTCGCGAACCCATCATTCACCATAAGCTCTGATCCGATCTTCTCTCCATATATTCATCCATTGTCAATGTAGTACTGAGTTCATTAACCCACATGTTAAACTTAGCCGGGTAACCGAGCCACTTTACCAGATACTCGCGTTGTCCCTTTTTAATTTTTCTACTTTTAAGTATTTTTTCCACAGCATACCCTTTATCATTTTCTTCTATCACGTGCTGTATCTCATCACGATAAAAAAGTACCAAAATCGGGTCACCTCCATAGTCTTCTAATTTATATAAGTATGGATATTTGTCTGTAAGCACCTCACATACCTTAAACAATTCGCGACTCCATTGCCCGCGATATGCTTTTTCAAATCCTCTTATGGCTGGTGTGCGTAGTCAAATGGCATTTTTGCTTGTGATATTCTAACATGGTCGCCTTGAGTAGGGCTGTTTTTAGATTTCGAACGTTTCTTCGTCTTCTTTCCATATATATTTCTCCATGCGATTAACTCCGTACTGCGGTCGACTTCGGAAGGAGCCATGCGCTTACTGGAATGTGTGGTGTTATTGTACGCTGTGACTAAACTAGGTAATGCATTGATATACTTTCGTGTACTTTTTATGGATCAGGTATCTGTGTATTCGACCCGTCAGTGTGCATTGAAAACGCTCTACCATTGCTGCTTTCATTTCATTTTGAGAAGTGTAGAAATGTATTCCATTATCTTTCAAATATTTGTTCATTAAACCGTTTACGAACTCGCCCCCCTTTGTCTGTTTGAATAGCGTGTGGGCGATGCTCAGTGTGCTCCAATATTGTTTCTAACCCTTTCTTGACTGCTGACGACGTTTTACTAAACAGGCATTCCATCCATGCATATTTTGAAAAAGGCATCAACTACGCATAGCAAATATAACACATTGTTGTTGTTATCTTTTGCCAGCATACCCATCGAGCATAGATCTGCCTGCCATAGTTCATCGACAGATGAAACTCTTATTTTTTGCCTGTCAAACTTTGTTCTCCGCGGTCTGTGTAGGGCATATACTTCTTGGTGTTTTAACCATTTGTCGATGTAGTTGTGAGGTATTTTACCTTTGAACGCATTATATAGCTTTTCTTTCCCACCAAAAGACGCATAATGTTTCGGATCAAAATATACTTTTGCCAATTTAGCATCATTCATATGACTTATCTAAATTTACCTACACCGGAATTGAATGCCGCTTTTTCTTCCTGATGCCAGCTAGAGTTTCTATGTATTCTGTTGCTCATGGGCGTAGACGTGTACTCACTGGCGCTAACATCCTTTTCTGCACCATTATATATCTGTCTCATCATTTTCGCTAGCCCTACAAATCTGCGGGGTATGTTTAGGTCGCGTAACACATTAAGAAACTTTCCCTCCACTTGATCACGCACACCAGCCATAAGAGGTTTATGCCCATGCTCTACTACATTTGTAAGCAGGTTGAGTACATTGCTTTTTGGGGGAAATGTACCCTCTATTGTCACTTCTCCCAAATCATTAACGTGAAAACGTTCAGGAACCGAACGTAAAATATCAATTACTCCACTGGCTTTTGTCTTGTATGTTTTTGGTATTCCCCTCATCGTACGTTCAAGTATTTGTGTGGACAGTGCATCGTAGTTAGTTATGGGCTGTATAGGTAACGGTTGATATTGTTGTTGTCCTTGCGTTTGCTGATAGTAATGCCTATACTAATCCAATACTTGTGAATACGATTTTGCTTTTTCATTTTCAGTCAGATCATGTCTGGTTAATATATTGGATATCTCGTTGTCGAGACTAATAGTTTTACTTATCGATGGATCTGTCTGTAGCAACAAAATTTTACACTGTTCATTTAAATTACCTATCAATTCATGAGGAACTAGCGCCATTTTATGTATATGTTCCATCTTTTCACGTGAACAGTTTACCAATTAATGGCACTAGCATACGGATCACCACTTGTAATAAGGCTCCTACAAATCTGCCTGTTTGTAGCAATTTTCTTTTAGGTGCATATGGCACGCCGCGACTAGTCAGCATATGCATTTTCGCTTTATATTTACTCAGCTGCTTGTATCGTATTTTTGTAAATAGGTCAGCTACATTCTCGTCGCATTTATTCATCAAATCGTCGAGCACCACCAATGTTCTGCAACTTCTGTCAAGTTCAACATTCACACCCTCTTTAACTTCAACTTCTTTCGCCAAATCGTTATACCCATCTTGCCACGCACCATAGCAGTACACAATCCTCTGTGGAGGGGGAGTAATGGCATAGGGATCTCTTATTAGTGCTTTTATCATCTCAGTTTTACCACACTGCATTGGTCCGCAGACAGTCATAGTGAATGGGTGACCTAACGACGTATTGCAGTCAAGCGTTGCTGCCATTGCATCGGCACACGTGTGTCCACGTATGACTAAGAAGGTATACACTCATGCGCATATATATATATATATATATATATATATATATATATATATACCTTAGGCGTATGTGGACACGTGTGAACCGTCACTATGATGTAATATGTAGTTACTCTTCTGCGAATACTATATCAATGCTTACAGGTTAGCGAGCATTATGAATTGTGACGTCAGATACTCGTGACGTAAAAGAAATGCTATGTCCATTTAAGAATGCCCCATAAATTAGGAGAAATGCTACGATTGCAGCGTCAGATACTCGAAATGTAGGAGAAATGCTATGTCCATTTAAGAATTGTGATGTAAAATTAGGAGAAATGCTATGATTGCGACCTCAGCTACTCGAGACATAGGAGGAATGCTATGTCCATTTAAAGGTTGCATCATAAAATTAGGGAAATGCTATGATTGTGACGTCGGATACTGGTGACGTAGGAGAAATGCTATGTACGTTTAAGAATTGTGTCGTCATATACACACAATGGAGCAGAAATGCTATGAACATTTAAGTGTATGATTATGACATCAGATACTTGCGTGACGAATCCATGACATCTTTAAATAGTTACAAAAATAAACACCATATTTATTGAATATTTTGTCATGAAATTGAACAAAAAAACGTCTAACGGAGTTTTATTTAAGTATGCACAATTCAGCTCACACTATCATTCATTCACCTGGACCATTCTTCTCTAAAGAATAGCAATGGCACGCGCCATCAAGTGCCTCTGTCAAGTCAAAAGCGGGCATTCCAACGCATGCGGAGGAGGCGGGAGAGTGAATAGCAAGTCGCTAGCGCCAGATAAAGAGAGCGAGTGAGAGAGAGAGAGAGAGAGAGAGAGAGAGAGAGAGAGAGAGAGATAGAGAGCAAGGTGCTAGTACTGAACAAGTGAAATCCGATTTTAAAACTTTTTTAAATTAATACACTCATCAATAATACATAGCGTTACAGAGATACGAAAAAACACACAAAATGCAACATATTTTCCAAAGCTACGATTGACGAAATAAAACAATTAATTATGTTATTTAAAAAAAATAAAATAAAATACGTATATGATTTTATTAAAAATTATCTGTGTGTTTTAATGCTTAAAAACACGGTTAATTTTAAATAAAACTAAATAAATTAATACGCGCATAGAGAAAGCATTAATTATAGTTTTGGCACCAACATCTGTTTTTCATATATTACATCCACAATGTATCTATACCATTCCGTCATACACATATGGTACAGTTCAGTACAATGTTCATATATATCGTAATGGCAGGCTAATTGAGCGCAATATTCGGCTTCGTCCATTTCTAATAATGCTGCCTCATTATACAGTTCAAAATTGTCAATTAGATTAAGGTCAACATCAATCCCTAAACAAGAATGTTCATGTTGACTCGGATGATTTACTAGACATCCGTAACAATCTCGCACAACCAATGAATGTATCTTTTCAGACAGCATGCATACGAATCATTTCTGACTAATCTTTTGCACATGATCCATAGGACAATAATGGTGTGATGGCCCCATAGTTTTACAATAGTGACACAATTTGACGGTATCGTCGTCATCGACGAGATTTAGTTCATCATCGCTTAAAACCTCATCGAGGTATATAGCGTCCATAGTAAGCGTGGTCTCGCTTTTTCACCCCGTAAAAGCACTGAGGTATCGGGCTAAACAACATGTCATCGCTCACATCGGGAGGCATGTAAAAGTTAGGCAATGCTGCCAGCAAATTACTCACGTTCTGTTTCAATAATTCCCACTCATTATCATGCAGGTATAATCCACAACGTGTGGCGCAGAAAAAATAGCATATGTCAATACACAGAAATTCATCACAGATAGAAATACGAACAGAATTGTCCAAAGAATATGTAAATAGTATGCCTTCTTTTTTGCGTGCACGTTTTACCGCATCCTCAAGATCGGGTATGGTCTGTAACAGCTAATTAAATGCTGCTATGCTGAGATATAAACCACGTTTAGTAGGATAACTGTCAGGATGAAACTGCCGTAGATCGATACACCACTTTTTGCCAAAACGTGTTGTTTGCGCTTTACGCAAATTACCAAGATCACACCAAAACGCTGAGCAATTTAAATATTTAAAGCAAGGATCAGACGACATCGTGGAGAACGAATAATCATAGTGTGAAACTGCTGCCTTTATATATCATTAGTAACAATAACGACCAGCCGCACATGGATTGAACGCCATCTGGCATAAATACCATGCACACAATGGCGTACAGAGGGGCACATGCATTACAATGACGTGCATAGACGCGCTTAATTTGAATGTATGGCGCGGGTTTGTTCGATCAATAACGTACATATTCATGCAGGACAAGACACACCATCTCTAATGCTCAATGCGCACTTTATGAGCAATAACGCGCCCGACAAACTTTTAACCATTACACGGCTGAGAGACTCGGTACACTAAAGACGATGTGTATTATCGCTGGATGCACAAAATATTTTGAAAGCTATCTGACTGTAAGTTCATGGTGGATGACAACAACTTTCAGTCATAATATTTTTGCGGTAATATAAGGCTTGTAATGCGTGCGATAACTAAGCATAAGTTATGAATGAGAAAGACATTGATTAATGTAGCTTCGCAACAATAATACGCGAACCCAATGCACTATGTCTATCCCATATTCGGTTAATAAACCCTTGTTAATTTCAGACATGAGTATAATTCTTCAATTTTGTCATCTCTTAAAGTGAACCGCATGCTCCTCATAATCAATGCACGCATCTTATCCTTATCAGTGTTACACAGACTAGCAATATTTGTTATCATAGCGTGAGCAGCTAGTGCGGCTTCGGCGGACATGGATGACACCGACATTGTTTATGTACTGACTGAACTGTTACTATTTATATTACGCTAGTGTAACCATATGGTACTGATGATAAATCTCCAAGTTTCAAAATTCGTTTTTTAAAGACGGGTATGAAAATCTTACTGCTATTTACTGAAAGAATTCTAAAATGATCAGTGCGCGTGATCTTTGATGGATAGCTTAATAGTACGCTATTACTATTACGTAATTCCACCATCGTTTATAATTAGTTCAATGGATTTTTTCATTGTATAAAAATTAACTTGTTTTGATTGTTGGGTACCAAGCGTTAAACCTTTAACCTTCGTCACCTGTTTAACGATCGATGGATCATCATGACGCTTCATTTCATAACTATAGTTTTTTGGACCAAGTGCGCAAAAACGTTAATTCGTAATCGGAGGGGATTTCACTCGTCCAAGAACCTAGATAGCCACTACATTCTTGAATGGTCGGCTCACCTTCACGGGTACTAAATACCACCGAATCCATATCGTGATAGGCTATGCGGCGTCCGAGTATGGACAAGACTTCGTACAGTTTTATTCGACCATAAGCTGTCACGAAAGATGCAAGAATACAGTTGGTATTTAATGGTGACTGAACGTACTTGTCATTGACTGAATAGTAGGCCATTAGAAGTCTATCATTCAGGAAAGTAATGGAGCCTACAGTTTTACTTGTATCATCCAGAAGGGAGAGAAGACCTTTACGTGTTGATATCATGCTATTCTTTTTATGATCATGAAGAGAAAATCGTCCCCACAAAATAATCAAACAGGATTTAGCAACAAAGCGCAAAGCCAGGTCATTCGATATTTTGGCAGGGTCGAGCTGTATTCCTTCATGTTTATAATAGTTAGCCACGTAATTCGGCTTTTCACTTTCACTACCGACACAATCAGGATATCCGCTACGTTGCTGTTTAATTTTCAAAAAATGGTTAATGTATTCTGAAAATAACCCATTGTCGCCATGCAGCTCATATTGCGATGACGCGTGATAATACCATACTTCATACAATTTTTTAATGACATAACCGTTGCGTATAGCTAGCTGTAACTCTGGAGTAGTCCATGTTCCGCATAAACTGCGCTGTTCTTCCGTATGTTCGCATACAGAAGATTGTTAATTTTTTTTGCGCATTCGGCACATAGTACAAGCATGAGGCATGAATTTATTCTACCAGGTAGCACGGGAAAGTATAAATCATGAGGTGGAAGGACTTATCACTCAAGTCATCGCCTCTTAGAACCATATATGATGAGCCTTCTGGAAAACAATGCTGTTTCATCACTGAAGGATACATGGAAACGCAGTCTAAATATTCGAGTGTTGTATGCTCATCCGCTTCCATAAATAAATGAATTGCGGATGTATGGCCACCAAATAGCGCATCACGTGGTGATATTGGGTGTGCTAAGTCCAATTTGGTGATAAAATCGTTTAGCTCGGAGGAATCAGTGACTTGTTTCTTAAAGTCGCATTCCCACATAACTCTCAGCATATATCCATGCGATTCAAATAAAGAAATGTGACATTGAAGCGCGGAATATGCTTTTTCATATGTCTGATCGCCATATGGTATATATGTCATATCACGCTTATCACCGCAACAAGCAGACTCATGTCCGTGGAATTTACAACCTAAGAACTCGTAAAGAATATTTTCAGATACATCAATTCCATCCACATAATGTCCACATATTTTCAGTTCATCGACATTTAGCGCATGCATGATTTGGCGACCCTCGCATTGACTGACCCAATCCATCCATTCTACACCCAAAATGCTATAAGCACGTTTTGCTCTTAGTGAGAAATCAGGTATAGTCTGTATGCTCTCAGGTCGAAGCCATAAAGCGCGATAGGCCACATTACATGCTCCCGCTAGTGTTATCCCTGTCACAAATGGGTTTTGTCCATCCGTCAATTCAGAAAATAAAGTCTTAAATCTAGACATGGCTAAACGTAAGACAGTTACGCCATCATTACAATATTCGATGAGATTTTTATCGACATCGTAGCATTCATGTCTAGATATCTTCTCATTATACCAGCGATCAAATTCGATTAATTCATTTGCATTCATATTTTGTGGACAGAATATCTCCCTCTCGGGAAAGGGTATTACATCACCCCAATATTGAGGCGTGTTGAGCTGATGAGGAAATGTCCCCTTTCGAACAGAAAGATTAAAAGCATCGCCCAACTTTTGATGGAATCGATAAACCGAATAGTACCGATGTCAAATGAGAGAACTGAATGACTGCGCAGGATAATAATTGAAGGCTTAAGATGCAGGTTAGTGGTTTTGCAAATTCATTGGAGGAGTAAAAGAGAATCATAGGCACGCGCGTTGTGAGCGATCACCAAGTAGTCAGAGAAAACATATTTTCTATCGATTTTTTTACCGATACGCGCAGCCTTAACATTTGTCAACCAGCTAACGAACTGATCCACCGCATCTAACCCATGAAAGCGAACATATCCATAATTCGTGCCTCGATGACATGTAGAGCAATCATCTTCAAGCGGTTGCTCGAAGCACGCATCACAACATATGTTGGCAACCACGAGATTGACTTTATGCTCGGCTAGAATATTAGTATTGCTACTGTCAATAGGCGATAAATATGTTTCTGTGTCGTAAATGATGTATTTTTTAAAACATTCATAACTACAATTGTCGGCAGTCGCACGCATAGAGCGTGCATGGGATAATGACATAATAGGTTCTTCAATTACTTTATGATAACACGTATAATTTTCAGTAATACCATACATTTCTTTACACGTGTGACATTTTGTCATACCGCATACGTGTTCATCGTCATCTTTACGTATGCGACTGAAACAGTGGGGGCACGCCTTCGCCATTTCGCAGGTCCCATTAGAGAGGTGGTTCAACATACATTGATGGTTATAAAACTTATGATGACAATCAGTAGACATTATCTTATGCGTAGTGTCTGTAGAAGTACAATATCCTTTATCAGAATAAGGTGTCTGCCAACTACAACAGTGCGCAGTGCATGAGTGATCATTAGAGTATGATGCATTACA
Organism: Chaetoderma sp. LZ-2023a; assembly: GCA_034401795.1. Taxonomy (NCBI): domain Eukaryota; kingdom Metazoa; phylum Mollusca; class Caudofoveata; order Chaetodermatida; family Chaetodermatidae; genus Chaetoderma; species Chaetoderma sp. LZ-2023a. The sequence continues at coordinate 141,261,851 of CM067369.1, read as the reverse complement.
CCACGTACAGTAATTACGTAGCATAAGAATTGCGGCCATGGACGTGATTAAGGATATATGATTATTACGTTCTGAATGCATAAGATTTATGCACGGTAAACTCGGGGAAGCGCTACCGAATAGATGTTCACGCGTTGACTCTGAGTAGACTTGAATAGAAAATTGATTGCAAAAATGTTCCAATCAGTACTATTAATTTCGCGTACAGGAATATTACAAGCCATATGATATTCACACGCCATATGCATTAATTATGTTTTATTACGTCTAAAATGTTGCCATTCATTTGCAGAGATTAATTTGTTCATTTTCTCAATATATTTTATTCCTAAAAATATTCCTTCCGCGAAACAGAATGGATATTCGACGCATACGGGTATAATACATGTTTTTATATGCATGCACGCATCTACATCAGATGAATGTAAATTTAATAAATTTAAATGTCTAGTATCACCCGCGCCTATGAGAGTATCATTTTGCCCACCTGAGTTGTAGTCCTCTATACGAAAAATATGAAATTCAAAATCCTCTGATAACCGACAATCAGTATTTGACTGAATGACTTTTTCCACTGATTCTAAAATTATGTCAGGTGTAATTTCATTCCATAGCCTAAAATCCATCGCTATCGGCATTTCCAAAGAAGGGTGAATCAACTCGATTCTCATGTGATCATTCGGCTGAACATTACTATATTCGCTTTATGTATCGAGCAAAGATTGAAAGACACCTGACACGAACTCAGAATGAGAAAGTGGTGTATCGGCTATAGGATAACTTTTAAAAGATACATTATATTCAGTACCTTCGAGATGAAACTTTTTACTGTGGTATTTGCGAACAGTCTCCACAGATATATAGTCGGTATAATCAACTACTGACCATCCGATTTGAGCATGGTCATAGTGTTGCAAATAATGATTAAGTAGATCATCTGTGAGCCATATATTCTCTGATATACATCGACTGATTTCATCAGCGATAAGACTAATTTCATCTGTCGAATGATTTGCTTGCATGTCAATAAGAGTTTGATGAGTAGGAACAGCGATGCGATAAGCGGAATCGTTAGGAAGGTATGCTATATCCAGAGATAAGTCATTAGCCGAAGTCGCGATACAGTCAGACAAATCGTCACGTAAATTTAGGATGGTATCATTAGGAAGACATGATAAATCCAGCGATATGTCATTAGAAGAAGGCACAATACAGTCTGGAACTGTCGCAGCATCAAATAAATCTAGGTCGGAATCATTAGGAAGGTATGATAAATCCAGTGATATGTCATTAACAGAATGCTCAATACGTACATGAACTGCCACGTTATCAAATAAATTTAGGTCGTAATCATTAGGAAGGCATTCTAAATCCTGTGATATGCCATTAGCAGTAGGCTCAATTACATACCGGAACTGGCACATTATCAAATAAATTTAGGTCGGAATCATTAGGAAGGCATGCTAAGTCCAGAGATATATTATTAGATCAAGGCACAAGAAAGTCAAGAAGGGATGCATCGTCGAATAAATTTTCAGCGTAATCATTAAGAAGGCATACTAAATCCTGAGATAGGTCATTAGCGAAAGGCACAACGTCAATTAAATTTAGATCGTGTCTATCATGTACATCGGTCAAATAATTAGAATCAATTACGTCACATTCGTTATGAGGATAATTAACACATGATGATGGTACGGTACTCAGATCAGGAATAATCATATAAATCGTCCAAATGATTGAAAAAATCAGCATCTGTAACAGACAGTTCAGGAATGACTTCGCGTAATGCAGCGTCGTTATGTTCATCAGATACGTGCGGAATTGAAAAGTTGGGTTCATACAACATAGAACCCAGATTTAAAAGGTGATCCACATCTTCATCAGGTGAATTGGGTAGATCCACGTTTAATCTTACCACATCAGAGTCACGCATCTGCTGCAAAATCACATTAACAGCATCTTCGCATTCTTTCATATCGTTGCTTAAATTATCTGCCATTTTGTTATGTCTTTAACACACGCTTAATATTTAAAAAAAATTATTCTCTTAATATCTCTATACGATTTCTTTAAAAAAGAACAAATAGCGATAGCGAACTATACAAGCGCACTTAAATACGCACAGAGAACAGTGCCAGGTAGAGACCGGCCCGCCGCCATAGCATTCATCCTCAGCCTCCTCCTACTCCTCCTCCTCCTCCCCCTCCTCCTTTGACCTCCCTTATCAGACCACCTCATAAACTCTATTATTTTTACATTATCAAACATCATCTCTTATTATTTTTACATTGTCTACCACGGTAGATAACCACGGAGGGGGGTGCGCCGCCTCTACGTTAGAACATAAAATACACAACTTTTAAGGGTTAACTACTTCAAAATACTAGGATACATTCCAGAGTGGTGTAGATTCTCAAAAACGTGTGAATATAGTCGCCATTGTTATCGAGAAAACGTGGCGTTATAGTCGGCATTGTTCTCAACATTCCAATCCACATGCTTTTCCTTTGTTCTCCTGAAAAACCCATTGTTCTCGAAGACCTCTTGCTGGGAAGAACAATAACGACCAGCCCCACCCGTAACTACTTCCAGCTATATGAATGTTACTTACAGAATCGTTTTATCTTCCACCACAGGAGCTTTCTAATAGTGCACAAGTATGGTGATACATAAACAAGACGTGTGGTATCTTATTATAGATATACTTACAAGATGGCTGATAATTCACGAATGACTTTCCACATGACGAATCAGAGCAAAGTTTCACACGAATGGAAGGGTATACTTTGTTTCAGGATACTGATTCTCTCTCCATTAGTTAATGAATCCATTTCTATCTATACCAACTCCATCTCTCGCTAAGCTTCACTCATGCGTTGAGCATGTTGTTATCGATGTATATACATTGAACCCTGACTTTCCAAGAATCACATTTTCTATACAATTGTGTGGTTGAATATTTTGAAACTAATTTGACTGGGTGTGATTGTTGCCTATGACAGCATGATTGAGAAATACTAATGACATACAATTCGTACCACCCGATGGATTATTCCAGGTTCATGACACAGTATTTCTGTGAATTATGATTGCGACGTCAAACTATATGTGACATAGTGGATTATGAGGTCGATACTTGAGTGGCAGATTGGATTCATCCACTACTTGATTTATTTATGTTAAGCTATATTGAATGAGAGAATATCTAGGGCCAGGTACACATGGTTTAAAACAACTGCTAGTGGATAGTATGCATTCAAACACATTGCATTTATCAATTCATTCGAATTAAGCTCAAGGTAATTGTACGAAAGCTGCAATTAAAGCTTCTATATATTCATAGGAATACTTCGTTTATTCTTATCCGAATCGGTATAAAGATTATTCTCCACCAAACGTCTATCACTTACTGGCTTACATGCTTTATATAAGTGGACACTTAGACATATCAATATACCTTTCCCACATTAACGTCATTATGCCGGGATTCCCCTAAATCAACAACCAGAGCACAACTGCTGGTTGTTGCATTAAAATGCAGCGCAATTTAAACCGTATATATGATAAACTAAAATCCATATATTATTTAAGTCATACATCATTGGAAGGTGCATTCAATTGCTTTTTTTTTTAAATCTCCAGTTATTTGCGTATATAAAATATTGTATTACATTTTACAAAACTATTGCAACTAATACAGAAATGTATAGTAAATTGGTTTAGCTTTCTAATGATGTATGACTTCAATAATAGTATGAAATTTGATCTTCATATAAATTTCATAAAGTGCGTTGTATCTTATTCTAATAGTAAAGTAATGCTGTTTGCCCGCCAGCTATCACGTTTACCAGCCAAAAGTGGTATGCGCAAGGCATTCTGGGAAGCTATTTTCCCAAAAATACGTTAATGTGTGAAAGATCTATTGCAATGTCTGGTTGGTGCCATTAGTAAATAACATCGAGCTATTGTAAAAATACGAATTACCATACTTCAGAATATAGAATGCTCACATAATTGCTATGCCACTAACGGCTGTCAATTCACCTTTCCAGAGTATTCATCTTTGTTCTGACGTCATATGACGTCACAATTAACTAAGTTAAGGGCTCACATCATAATTGTGGCGTCATGAATGATTCCATACCGCCCCGCCCGCCTTTAACGCTTAATAGCCCGACACGTTGTATGAATTGTATGTTTTTGCTATTTAATAAACATGCTGTTGAATATTTTGAAACTAATTTGACTGGATGCTGTTGCTGCCATAGGCAGTCAAATTAGTTTCAAAATATTTAACAGATTACCTGAATAGTTTTCGGGAAATTGATAGTCAGTGAGTTCAGAGATCGATCGATCCCAACACGAGTGAGGTGTGGGTGGAGCTTGGCTAGAGACGGGCAGGGCATAGGTAAAACTGGATAGGTCCATTCTAAAGTCATGTTTGATGAACAAGATTAATATTCATTTTATTTTGAATTTGAATCTAATGTATAATGTGAAATACTTAATTGCTACACTTAAACATATGCCATTTATTTATATATACATACAACGAGAAAGCGCACCACCACTAAGCGTCGCATAGTCAACACGTATGGCCCAACTAATGAAAAAGCCAAAGCATTAGATTCCATCTATGCAGAGCTCCACCATTACAATTCAAGCCATATGGCAACTGTCCGTGTGTGAAGATTTCAAGACCTGGTTTATGCATGGGGTCATACGGAGAGGGCAAGTGCAACAACAATGGATACGCACTAGTGGAATTCCTTAAGTCCAATGACCTATTTGCTACAAACGCGGCTTTCAAACTCCCATGCCATCACCGGACAACATGGACAGGACACACAAAGGTCACAAAGGCCTAAAGGGCTCTAAGGCTACAACAGCAGTCTTCAACCAAATAAACCTCACACTATTCAAAACAGATGCAAAACGCCTACTTCGGGATGCCCATTCCTATGGATGTGCAGACCTCAATTCTGATAATAAGTCAGTCGCTACACGCTTTCAGATGAACCATCTCCACCTAATGTATAAACTCCATACCACACAAGAGGATAGAGTCACCCACCACCTGCCCAAGTTCATCGGCGACACGGATACTCAAATGTTATGCAAAATGCCCTCGTGGAGCAGAGAGCTACCATCGACGACAGCTTCGATCCAAAAGAAGTACTAACTAAAATATTGAAATATTTGGAAAGATCAGCTACCAGTACTATGGGAGTTCTAGAAAACCCCGAAATAGGTAGCCTATGCATTAGTAAAACTATCAGTAGAGCGGAAATAATTACGGCTGAGCATCTATTAAAGTGGTCAAAGTGAACACCTCTCCAAACTACGCAGGAAATGCAATAACATTCTGCGTCACATCAGCGGCTCCTGAGCCGTGAGAGTTACTGATTACACACCACCACTCACCGTACACAACTCTGAAGGACACTTTATCAGGACTGACCAGGGCAAGGCCGGGGCAATTCGATAATGTTTCAAGGAACAGTTCACTGATCACGATGATGACGCCATGCACTCGTTCTCAGGAGATCCTGACAGATGATCAAATATCCTAGATTACTACGTCAGGCCGGTTGCAATGAAGATGATCTACGACTAGTGAGGCTATTAGTTGCAAACGCAAAGCGGAGGGTACGAGTCGAGTCAATGAAGCCTGATGAGTCTGAGATATCAATCGGCTCCCCACAGGAAGATGGGCTATTCCCATGTTCTTTCTACCTGTTACCTTGCTGCTGCATTAATATCTGTGCGGGAAAATTCCACAAGGCCAAATCCCCCAGTGCCCATACTGGGTATGCCGCTGGGTATGCAATATATCGACGACGTTGACTTCATAGACGAGGAAAAGAAACCCGTTAACGAACTTCTCCCAATAGCTGCAAGCAAACTACAAAATTGAGAATCATTTTATGACTATACTGCTATACTATGTCCATTTAGAGACTTCTGTAGTAAACAACTCCAATGTATGCGTTCGATGAATAAACCTCGCATTTATTTTATTTTATGTTTTATGCTAATGAAAACGCCCTTTATTTCCATACACACATATCATACCAATTCCAATGTCTGATTGACGCCATTAATAAATACCCTCCAGCTATATGAATATGGTAGTTAGCATGCTTCACAATAAAGCAATGCTCACATAATGGCTATGCCATTAACGGTTGTCAATTTCTAAAGTCATGTCTGAGGATCAAGATTAATATTTATTTTATTTTTAATTCCAAGCTAATGTATAATATGATATACTTAATTCATACATTTAGCCATATGCCAGTTATTTGCATATACATATATTATATGAATGCTGATGCCAGCGGGATACATTAACAGCAGTTTATCTCATGCTAACAGAATATGACAACTAGTCCACACCACAACAAATTTATTGTAATGAAGAAAATAATATTTGTATTTATCTATGATTTCGGTCGCATGACATGTAATCATGTTGTTTTACATGTTGACGCTATTTGAAATGGCTATGATTAATGCCAGGTTGCTTTCAGCAATGCATTTCACTCAGTGTTCCTACCATGCTGATGAAGACAATCCAGTTTTGAGAGTCATTTGGATATCATTTCTTGATTGAGTTTGAATGATGGCGATGTCAGGTACATTGATTAACAATTTACCACAAGGTATTTGAGTATATATATATATATATATACATATATATATATATATATATATATATATATATATATATATATATATATATATATATATATATATATATATATATATATATATATATATATATATATATATATATATATATATATATATATATATGTATGTATGATTATAAATAGAGCGATTATAATGGTTATGTTATCAATCTCTTGTTGAAAGTTTCTCCACAAATATACAGCCTAAGATATCACGAGCATCTTATATGACTCTGATCGAGTCATAAAACATTATAATCGCTCTATTTATAATCATATAGATGTGTACCAGGAGAGACAGAATGCAGATCCGCGTGCTATTGCTAGTGTGATTACGTTATCATTTATATCATGGTGTCCAGTCAATATTTATATATATATATATATATATATATGATTATAAATAGAGCGATTATAATGTTTTATGACTCGATTAGAGTCATATAAGATGCTAGTGATGTCTTAGGCTGTATATTTGTGGGAAAACTTTCAACAAGAGATTGATGTTATCTTATTATAAACACTGTTATACCGTCAGGTACCATAATAGTTATGTACATGCTTAAGTACATCTACCTTTTGTGCGACGTGAAAAAATAGATGTGCACCAGGAGAGACAGAATGCAGATGCGCGTGCTATTGCTATTGTGATTACGTTGTCATTTATATCATGGTGTCCAGTCAATATTTATGCAGTAACTCACAGAGAAGGCCCATTTCAGGACAAACTTCTTTTAACATTAGCTCTTATACTCGCATACAATATCAGTCTGAATCCAATCGTATACTGGCAGCGTAGTCAATTAGAATCGATATTATAAAATTCGTGTTTCCAAAATTAAAGGAAGATCACTAAGGGACTACTTTATTTGCGCGGAAGGGCAGATTAGTGTATCTTAAATGTGCATATTTACACCGGAATACCTGAAAATAAAAAATGTGAAATTGTAAATCTTTAGAGACTTAAATTGTGTGCCTAGATGTAGTAAAGCGTAAAAAATCTTAACATGGATTCATTTCGGAAAAATTAATATAATTAGTTTTAGTTGTGAATTTGAATTAGAGACTCGTGTCTCTAATTCATTTTCACAACTTAGAAAATTATATTAATTTATATTGAAGGAAATCAGCATATGTTAATATTTATTTCACTTGCATTACACTGAGGCAGACAATTTAAACCTCTAAAAGTATACAATTTTTACACTCTTATTTTCAGGCATTCTGATGTGAATACACACCTTTAACTGATCTTTGTTTGTTTGTTTGTTTGCTTGTTTCTTTCTTTCTCACTTTCTTTCTTTATCTCGCTCTCTCTCCCCTTCTCTCTCGCTCCCCCCCCCCCCCTCCCTCCATCCCTCCCTCCTCCCTCCCTCCCACCCTTCTTTCCTTCCTTCCTTCCTTTCTTTCCCATCTTCCGTGCTCAAACAGGGTTCCATATTAATTGTATACATAGAATTTTTTTCAGAACAGTACCATCTTTTAATATTGTCATAGGTACATGTTCTTTTGGATAAACCAAAGAATCTAGACTCTGTGAAATTAAAGGAATATAGTTAATATCTAGATTAGAATAGTCCACTAGAGCACTCCCTTCATTCTGTCATTATTCACAAACATCAATTGCTGGAGCATCTAAGGTAACATCACCAACTGTTCCAGGCTGCTTGACCATGCAGAGTCTGACAAAATGACCAAGCTTTCAACATGAGTAACACGCCTTATGATACATTTTGCAATGATTGAAACAACCAGATTTCTTATTTCCAGATTGCCGATTATTGCCATTTGGACCAGTATTTGACCGCGAACTGGTGTTACACCCCCCCCCCCCCCCCCACCCCCGTCTTCCAGGCTGGTTATATCTGTTATTTTTAGGATGGCCGCTATTGTTAGATTTGATAGAAGAGTCATTACTATGCTGATCAGAACGTGAGATGTTTTTCACAATGGTTAAAATAGAAACTTTGAACGCCCATGGCTGTGGAATCAAGAATATTCGCTCCTTGTGAATCATCAATGCACTGCACAGTAGCTTGTGGCACGTTCTCCTCCATGAGCATCAACAATGAAATCGCTGAAACAATGAAAAGGCCATGTCTCTTGACATTTTCTATAATGCCAAAAACGCCTTCTCTAAGCTTCAGGTAAAACTAGGATGGTATTTAATATAGCCAATTTGATGTATTCAGAGTCATCCTTTTCCTGCAGCAATGGTTCGAAAAGCATCCATAGCTTTGCCAGAGAGCTTGCTTCTCAGAAACGCTGACAATTTATCTTTTGGCCATTTTAGATCTGTGTCTACTTCCTCAACGTCATCGAAGTAGGCGTCCACTTTATCGTTTTCATGGAATAGTTGAACCATATGCATCGTTTTATCAAACCGTGACTTAGCTTGAGGAGGGGTGGCTGATATTTGCTTCAATGCAAGTTCATATTATTCTCTGCCACTTAGAATCTTGAGCACGGGATTAGGACTCAGTGATTCAATGTTTTGCTTGAATTTGGTAATTTGATTACAAGGTTCACCAGCTGTCAATGATGACGACCTTAGCTCGCAGCAGAAACTATGGTGAATTTTCTCTGAGTGGTCATAGATTCCTACACAGGCTTCTACATTATTACGTCCTTATAATACCGTCACAATGCACAGGTATTTGAGTCAATCTGATTGAAAAGAAGGAACGATTCCACCAGGCGATATAAGGTGCTCGATCTGGAAGTTTGGCTGAGTGTGACATAGAATACAAGATATTACACTGGTGTCGCTGGTGTTGACTGTCAGACTATGAAAAATGAAGTTGTTTTATAACAAGGTAGTGACTTTGGGTAAGTTTATAAAATTAAAATAAAACAAATATTGACATTGTAAATCAGAGAAATATCTATTGAAACAGGACTATTTCAAAATGATCGAAATCTAATAATAATAATATGAAAATCACCAAAAAGAGCTATTAATCGTTATACTCAGACATATTTGCCTGATTCTAATCAACCAGTAAGAAAGAAATTTAGGCAAGAAAATCTTTTGAAAAAATTGGCTTCAGCCAAAAGAATCATGCATAACTATTTTTCACAGAATCAGATACGAAGTTATAATTTTTCAAACAAAAGTGTTCTTAGTAAACAATCGCACATTTCAAGCTCAAGTTGTAAGCAAACAGAATTGCAAAGCCAATTTTTTAGAAATACCAGTGTTAGCTTTCCTGGTACTGGCTTAACTGCTTTTTCAAATGAAGTAGTGGCTATAACTGATACTTTTGTTGTGAACCAGCGTCTTGTCGCTCATATCTTAGTGAATTAAGATCGTCAAACTATAGTAACGTGAATTGTATATATGAAATCAGCCAACTCATAGAGGTAGCACGATACGTTCATAGGTATGGAATTGGCACACCTTTGGTAAATAACGCCCACTAGACAAATAAAAACTGCTTATATGATGTCGCTACATGCAAATACATGTTTAATATCAACTCGATATTACAATTTTGACACACACACATACATTAGACAATGAGCGCAGAATAGTTTATCGTGTGATTCGCCCCCAAAAATGGGTACGGCATTCCTTGTGTGAGGTCACGTGAAGACTGGGTAACGTTTTAATTAAAGGATGTTTGAAGAACTTTGAATTGAGCACCGGCTGAGACACGGAATTCTTAAGTCAACCGCTAGAGTTATCGATGTTTTATTAAAATCCTGGGATCCGTGCCCATTTGTTCATGGAGCTGTCATAACAAGCTCAAGGGTATGCATATCCGATTCTTCACCGTTTTATTATATCGACTTAAATCGTTGACATAGTCTATTCTCCCAAGAAAGCATTGTGCACTTCTATATTAAACCGGTTCCAGTTGAATTAGTTTCAAAATATTCTAAAACTTTCTTGTATTGTTGTCATGTAGGCTAATAGAACACTGCAGTTTCATGAGCTAAAGCTAAAGGATATTCATGAACACGGTCTTCCATGAATAACTGCCAATATGGACGAATGATTCATTGAATGTTATGAATGCATGACAGGCAGATGGATTGGTATAGCACATACTGCTGATCCGCTCATAATAATAAATCCAGTGATTTATATCTAGATGCAGAAATAACAAATGGAGGGATATGATAAGTCACTCAAGTATCGTACTTTGTATGTCTTTGCGATGAATATAATATTTAATATAAATTCTGATGAATAGCTTTAAAATAATTAATTAAATTAATTTAAATTAATTGGCAAATGTTGCTGCAATAGGCAATAACACCACCCCCTCTAATTATTCTCAAAATATTGCCCAGATTTCCTTTAGGCCCACTACCTTGAAATATAGATTATGGAAATTGAGGTTTCAAAGCATCAACTCAGTTTCAACACGCATATCAAATGGGCGGACATTGGATTAACGTGGGCGGGGTATAGATATTCAATGGATCCTTCTGTCTCAAATTTACATAAATGGATCACTCTGGGATTTCTCTGGAATAACAACACCAGATTTCGATCAAGAAATAATATTCGTGTCAAGATTTGGTAGTGATGTTTCACTTCTGCATATTATTTACCATGCCCCCACATGGCTAGACAGTGCTTCTATAAGACATCGACAATATATTGCGAAGATTATTCCCATTTGAATAATGCAGCTGGATTCTGTTTCGGTGGTACTTCAGGGACATTGGGAAGGGTAGTTGTATGTTAAGATCGATGCCAAGAGAATTAGGATGCATATGATGTGCGGTACTGACTGGACCAAGCCAGCTGTTCATAATGTCACCAAGGGTAGACGCAACCATTCATACTTACGGTGCAGACATACTGAACAACGTCGGTTAATTTCCTGAATAATTTCAAGAAGATAGTGCAGAGACAGAGATAATAAATTTTCCTCGATTCCGACATCTCATTGGAAGCACTAGACATCAGAATATTCCCCCGAGAGACCTGGCCAAATTATAAGAGCACCGGGTGGACAATTAATACACAATATAGACAATACTCGAGACGAATAAAGCGATACCAAGAGGCAATTCCAGACGGTAATTTGGTCCCATACTCGAATCTAATGAACTATCAAACATCTGTTGCCTCTGTGTCTGGTTTGTGATAATTTTGCCGAGTGGAAGAAGGGTTCGATTCTGCACAATGAATGATTTATCAGTCAAAGCTCAATATGGTCCGTCATAGCTCACATATTGCTGCAAGCAATTATTAGTATGGGTGGTAGTTCTAGTAGCAGTAGCACTGGTACTAGGAGTATTAGCTCTGGGAGCGGTAGCACTAGTAGTGTAGTGTTAGAGGTAGCGGTATTTGTAGTGGTAGTGGTACTGGTAGATGTAGTAGTAGTAGTAGTAGTAGTAGTAGTAGTAGTAGTAGTAGTAGTAGTAGTAGTAGTAGCAGCAGCAGCAGTAGTAGTAGTAGTAGTAGTAGTAGTAGTAGTAGTAGTAGTAGTAGTAGTAGTAGTAGTAGTAGTAGTAGTAGTAGTAGTAGTAGCAGCAGCAGCATCTGCGTGCATGCAAGTCTGTTTGTGTCTGTGTGTCCGGAGTTATGGCTAAAAATCTACTGGTCCAATTTGGCTAGATTTTAACACAGCAAAGCATCTTGCCCTGCGAGACGATCTCCAAACTTCTATTCAAAGTTTACGACAGAAGAGCCTGCGACCTCACACTAAGATTCCCCTATTATGGTCGTGATGGAAAACAATTTTACCCCCCCCACCCACACACACACACAGATCCACACAGATACACACACACACACACACACACACACACACACACACACACACACACACACACACACACACACACACACACACACACACACACACACACACACACACACACACACACACACACACACACACACACACACACACACACACACACACACACACACACACACACACACACACACACACACACACACACACACACACACACACACACACACACACACACACACACACACACACACACACACACACACACACACACACACACACACACACACACACACACACACACGGATAATCCTGCTACCTCTTTGCAGTTCTTCACTGTCTTCTCTTCAGCGGTTTTCGTGACTGCTATTGTTGCATTCCTAAAAAACATGCAATGCTAGACACTTTCGCGATGGATAATTGCCACATTCATGTCTGACTTACTTAATTTTACATTGAAGTCAGACCATTGAGTGAGAAATCGGATTCTCCATTCTACTTACCACGGATCATTGCCACCGGATGGTCAGCCTTTATTTTGTCCATTCATGCACTATGTTTGGTTCCTGGAAATCCGCCTTGTGGGTCGTGTTGTAAATGTAATTATGCTTATTTCGGGCCCACCATTAAGATTTTGCAACCTTATCTCCTTCTTCTCTGATCATTCGTGCATATATGTGCATTCGTTCTGATTTAATGGCATGACACACTAGGCAGTACTTCGGCACATGATCATGTATTCTCTTGTCCATTTCCATTGCCCAAGGAGTTATCGAATACCACATATATGCTAGCATAAAAGCAGAGGATATCGCTGAAAACTGCATACAACCTTTGATCAAGGAAAACCCAGGGCACTTGCTAGTATTTACAAATGCCATCATATATAACCGAGTTTCGGAATTAATATGAATTCTATCAGGAGTAGCAAGATGGTAGTTATGTCATAGTGTAGTAATTAGAATGACGATTACACCACAGCTTAAATATCTGCATTGTTAGTATAACCAGTTAACCTATCTATTCATTACTCCTATTCGTTTGCTAAAAAGGTATCTATCGAGAATGTAAATCCTAATCTATTTTTTATTCATATATAAATTTATCAGTACTCAATGGTACACGAAGATATATATCATACACACGATGTAAGCATGTCCAATTAAGGTCACGAATTCAATGCAACGAGTTGCAATAACTTCGGGGATCTACACTCCTGTTATAGGAAATTTTGTCTGTCCAAAGAACTGTATGTATTGATGAATTGAGAGTGATTTATACAACCAGATCCGTCATGAACCATAGAATTTCACGACCTTTCATAAATTAATTGGTTCGTTTGAATGCGAATGCATACATCTTAATTTGAAAAATTGAAATTAAATTCTAAATGTGGATCTAAGATGACCATCATTCCAATTAAGTGTTTTAGTAGTTCTAGCCACGAGAACCTGTCAACAGTGTATTTAATTGCTAGAGCCAAAATGGACATAAATTTATATCCGTGCATGAACCACAATTCAAGAGGATAGCTTATCTAAATCCGTAGTAACCAATATACCTAAATCTTGAATCAGAATGGCATACGAGTTAGGATACTTCTGATGCTCAAAATAAATTTGATAACGATTTTCTTAATCTTGGAATATTACGTTTCCGTTCTGTACGTTAATAGATAAATGTAGTTTAAGTGGATATAAACCTGTTTATCCATTACCGGTAAAAAGTCAATATCTGAATAGCGACAACCCAGAAAATGCTGATTATTGTGCCGATGCTGGGGCGATACCAGGTTCAGTGTCGGACGAGTATTAACCAATCATCAGCCCTGTAAGGTGCGTTATGAGGGATGGTTTCGTGATAAAGCTGAAAATATTGACCTGGTCGCATCGGTTAGCTTATGAAATTCATAAGGCAAGCGATGTAACCAGGTTGATATTTTTAGATTTATCACTAAACCATCCCTCATAGCACATGTTACTGGGCCGATAACGGGCTAATACTGGGCCGATGCATTCAGTATTGGCTCGATATCAGCTTGTCATCGGCCGAGTAATCTGCGTTATCTGGGGTGTCTCTATTTAGATATCGACTTTGCTAGGTTTGTATTAACCCTCCACCCATTGCTGACAAGACATGCTCAATTCTGTAATTGATGTAATGCATATTCTGTTGAATATTTTGAAACTAATTTGACTGCGAACTGTTGCTGTCGCGGATTCGAGTCGAATTAGTTCCACAATATTTAATACCAGTCCTGTATACTTACCTTGAAATTGAAATACCGGTATTTCAAGGATCAAAGCGTCAAAGAGTTAAACACAGAATGTAAACCTTCTTTTTGAATTCGAGCCATGGAGGTCCACAAGCCTCTCCACACATTGAGCCACAAACATTATACAAGGCAGCGGTACACTGTAAGGTAGCACCATTGGATTGCCTGTAGGCTGCATCACGTTGAGGCTACTCCGCAAAGTATGTTGCGGAAAGGACAGATGGGTCGCGTCGGGTGGAGTGGGGGCTTGAGTTATTGGTCATTAGACGAGTAACCTAACAAGATATAAGATGTTCTAATGACGATGATCCTCTTACCCCATATTGTACTTAATCTCCCATGAGATAAGGATAACCAGAGAAAATTACAAGCAAAATATACATTAAATAAGACGCAAAAGAAAGAATATGTCCTAACCTGAGAAAGTTAAAAGCAAAATAGCCATTGAATAAAACGTCAAAGAATTGTATCTAGTTTTTCCAATTAATAATAACATAAGAGAAAGTAGTAAGTCAGCAGATGGATTGGCTGTCAAATGGATAACATAAATGCCTATCCTAATGACTCTGTTATGCAGCCCTCTGAACTCACTGATTGACTATTTTAGTCCAGGAGCTAAAGCTATGTCAGAATCGTGACGTAGCACACCCAGTATTCGGAAGGTCTGACACTTGCTGTGGCTTGGGGGACATGTCCCACACATTTTAAGCCCTGTTGTACAAACAAATTGTGGTAGCACTAATTAGTTATCCTGATTTCTTTGCATAGGGGGTCTAGGCTTTGGCTGTATCCACAGTGCACAACGAGATAAGCATGATCGTGTCATAACTCAAAGTAATATCGTATTAGATTCACCATATATGATATTTAGCTGTTATTGGAAAGATGTTTGATGACTCTGGCTTAGAAGATCTCCTCATAGAGGCCAACACATATGGTAGCAGCACGGCTGATGCTCTACTTAAAGGGAAGTCATATAATCGAGGAGTGAGGGCTCACAAATTGGTTATGGAAGCACTGCTGCGATTACAATGGCAGTCTTTTTCCAAATGGGTTCAACAAAATGGACAACATGAAGACCACATTACTCCAACAGATTTGGAGAGTCTGGATGAGAAAATTAAGATGTGCCGAAGCAGCATTGACGACTTAGACGCACTGCAAGAAAATTTCAAAGAGGTGTGTATGTACGTGACTAAATTGCAACAGCTGTTCAAATCCTTTAAAGTTGAGTCAAGCTCGAAATCACACCTGTTCGCATTTTGGAACTCATATATTCATATGGTAGAGCTGCTGCTTGGATTCATAAGAGCTGAGAGAACTGGAGATTGGCAGGCACACCTATCTGCTACTGCTGCTATGGCGCCATATTTCTACAGCATGGACAGAACCAATTATGCAAGATGGCTGCCAATATATCTTGCGGACATGAAGATGCTTCCAAGTACACATCCCCATGTACATGAACAATTCTTGAATGGAACTCATTCCGTAAGTCGCTCACACCATCCATTCAATCAAGTGTGGACAGATATGGCCTTAGAGCAATCGATTAATTTGGATTCCAAAAAGCGAGGTGGTATTATTGGAACAACACAAAAGCCAGGAGCTCTGGAGAGGTGGTTTTTAACTAGCCACGAGAGGGCAGCCATAACAACGGTCACAAAGCAAATGTGTGGGTTACAAGATAGGCACATGTTTGGAGTACATAAGGAAATGGGGACTAATCGAATGAACAGGGATGAAACCGATGTGCAGAAGATACTTTCGATGTTCTCCTCAGATATAATGACCAATCCCTTTAATATTGCGGAAAACGACGACAGCGAGTGTCTTCCGCTTGTAAACATTGCAACTGGCGTGGTATTGCCTAGTGAAATCGCCAAGAGACTTGTTTCCGCCTGTGACATTGGTAAGGAGATTATAGACAATTTTGTTCAAGAGCGGCTGGACACTAACACGAGAAGCTTTTGGGACACGTTGCCACACTTAAAACTTAAAACATTTGCCAGCCTAGCACAGAAGAAAAAACTCAAAACAAATGATGAAAAAATTCACAATGTGAGATCTGACCGCGAACTATTTGGTCGATTAATTATTGCCGCAAGGTCCAGAGATGTTGATTTAAAACTAGTGATGACGTATGAACTGTCTGCTGTTCCACTATCATTGTCACATACGGATGGGACTCTAAGAAAGAATGTGAAAAGTGTTTTATTAAGTGAACTATAAAAGGAAGTAAATGTTGATGGACGGCTTCCACCTGTTGACAAGACAGGCGCAACAGCTTATGTAGTAGATGGCATGGCAATTGTGCAAATGGTTAAAACTGGAGGTACGTCTACATTTGGGGAATTGGCTGATAAATACTGGCACATCTTTACAGTTCCACTGAATCAAGAAGACTGCAACAGGGTAGATATAGTTTTTGACAGATATGATAGACTGGAATCTCTCAAAGCGGAAGAGCGGCTAAAACGTGGGTCATCAACAGCATTGGAAGTAAAGATTGCTGGAGAAAATACTCCCTTTCCAAAGCAATGGGCCAAGTACATCAGCAATCCAAGCAACAAAAGTAACCTGGTTGCATTTCTCAGCAAGCGGTGGCGTGATACAGGTCCAAATATGCTATCTGCCGACAATTGCGCCATTCTTGCTGGTGGCTTTAACGATGGAATGGATGTTGTTGTCATTTCAGCGAACAATTCGTCGTATTTGGAAGAACTTCGATCAGATCACGAGGAAGCAGATACGCGTATGATGTTGCACGCGCTACACGCTTCAAAAGACCACATGCGTGTTGTTATACAGTCTCCTGATACAGACGTGGCAGTACTTAGTATATATACGTATCGTTCGCTTCACTGTTCTGAACTATGGTTCCGTACGGGCACAAAGGACAAATTGCGATACATACCAATACATACAGTTGCTCAAGTACTGAGCCCAGCTATCTGTCTATCTTTGCCTGGGTTTCATTCTCTTACAGGTTGTGATAGCGCTAGTGCATTATTTGGAGTCGCTAAGAGAAAATCATTCAATCTCTTAAAGTCATCTGAATGTCATCAGCTTAGCTTAGCCCAACTCGGCGAACATGTTGACTTATCACCAAATACTGCAATTCTATGTGAGAAATTTGTCTGTGAGTTGTATACCACCAGGGATGTGGGAAAGACAGCTGATGAAACCCGTTATTGGCTCTTTTGTCAAAAGAGACAAAGAAATGAAAATCTTCCACCTACATCGAATAGTCTAAAGCATCACACAGAAAGGGCCAATTTTCAAGCTCTTGTTTGGAGACGTTCATTGCAAGCTGTTCAGAATCTTCCATCTCCAAATGGACATGGCTGGAGTATAGTGGATGGTCTACTCAAGCCTGTTCTAATGTCAAAGGATCCTGCTCCATTTGGATTAATTGAACTCACATCATGTAGATGTCAAAAGTCTGCCTGCAAAAGAACAGATCTCTGTCAATGCACGGCTAACAATCTACTCTGCACTGGAGCATGCCTTTGTATGGGAGGTGAAAAGTGTGACAATGTTCAGCATACAATTGTCGAAGATGACTCTGACACGGATGAGTAACATTCTCTCATTTGCTCACGTGATAAATATGTCCTACCAGCTTGTGTAGACATGCACTGCATGTCAGTTAAAAGTTTAATTATGAAAAATGTAGAAAACATGGGCATTGTTGTAGCTAAGGTATTGCTAGTCACAAGAAGACCTAAGTGCCCCAATATGTACAAAGCAGCATACGGGTGTCTTAAACGAGGTTGGTTATGTATAAATCTGCGATATACGATCACTCCTTTCCATTTTGGTTAAGATTGTATTGATATAACATGCGCTTAAGTTTGTGAAAGATTTACCATTGTGAAAATTGTCTGAAAACTACATTCAACACCTATTGTAAATGGGCTTCTCACGGGTTAGTGATACCACAATTTTCTTGTACAGCACGGCTCAGAATATACCCAAGACATCGGTCTAGCATAATATAGAGACAAACCTTTTGAATACTGGGTGTGCTACGAAACCATTCTTCTAGACCCCTTTTGAAAATTGGCTCCCGGACTATTTACTTCGATTTTAATCTGTTAGGTGCACCGCGTGATGGGTGGCTGACTCAATCTTTGACAGATTGATTACAGATTGAATAACTGACTGGTTGACAGATCTGTTGATAATTGTTTGACAGAGCAGAGCTTAAGCAGTCATTAATTATGAAACAAATAATTCAGATATTTTTAATAAATTGGGTTTCAGCAAAATATCACAATTCAATAATAATCACATCAACTTATATATTCAGTAGTCACAATTGTATCTACTCCTTCTAATGTTGTGAAGATAGCACCGACGCACTCTATATCCGATCACATAATTTTCATCTCACTTTTATGCAGAAACTTTCTTATTCGTAACATGTCAATAAAAAGAAATATATTTTGTACCTACAACAACAGGTACACATTTAATAGAAATATTTCTTTTTTTGCAAAATACGATTATCCTTGAAACAATTAAATAAAATATAACTTAAATTCTGATGAATATTTTGAAAATTACTCAGCCACAATTAGTTGCTGTTTTAAATATCGAGTGTGGAACGTAGCGAATGAAAGGGTTAATATTGGGTTGACAAAAATATGTAAAATTAAAATATAAAATGTGTGAAAATTCAACGTAATACTAATACAAGTAATCTTTTGTTATTAATTCCATGGAACGGATGAATCCACTTTTAGCTATTCTCCGCCCATCTGTAGTTAGCCCATGCTTTGCGCGTGTTGGGATCAATTTATATACTTTGAATCCTGAATTCACAGAATATCAATTTCATGGTAATTGTGCAGGTAACATGTTGAATATTTTGAAACCAATTTGACTGGCAGATGTTGCTGCCTCTGGTAGCAGCAATAGCGCCCAGTCAAATTAGTTTAAAAATATTTGACAGAATGTTTATTAAATAGTAAAGACATACAATTCGTACAACTGACGGGATATTCCAGGTTCACGATGGGGTATTTTTGCCAATTATGATTGTGACATCAGCCTACATGTGACGTAATTTAATACAACGTTATATACTTGACTGACCGACAGATCAGTTTCATCCATTATCCATTTATAAACTCTCAAATCTATTTATCAACATAATAATTGTACACCTGACTCATCAATTGTGGTGCACTCGTGTTTATTTGGCAGGTGACTAGACAATTGATAAATCCAATGCTTTGTGGGTGTTGTGACCGATCGGAAAATGCATTCCCAGAATCCCAATAGCAAGGTAACAACTATACAGGTAATCTGTTGACCATTTCGAAACTAATTTGACTGGGTATTAGCTATACCTTTTACTGACGAGTGATTATACTAAACTAGTCAATGTCGTATTTATTGCTTAGCTGTTATTGTTTGCTGTGTATCTCGCCAGGTAGTGTCTGGCCGTTCCGGTGTATCATGTCGACTCGCCGCACCGCAAGTGCACGACGAGTGATGAAGCTGGTTAGCATCCGGTCTCAGGGTGATGGACCGTGTATGAGACTGCCCTGCGGGAAACAAAAACTGGCTCCTAAGGCCGGTGGAACTCAATCGTTCCGGTGGTGCCGTGCGACCATCATCGCGAACATTAAACACAACTGTCTCATCTCAAGAATTTGTGTCACCAGTATGCCTGTCCATAGCAATTTCGTGATCTATGGACTTGCAAGATTTGATTTGGTGACCTAAAAATATAAGTCTATACAATGCGTTTACCTAAACAATTATAAATATGCTAGATAATACTACAGTA
Source organism: Chaetoderma sp. LZ-2023a (assembly GCA_034401795.1). Lineage (NCBI taxonomy): Eukaryota > Metazoa > Mollusca > Caudofoveata > Chaetodermatida > Chaetodermatidae > Chaetoderma > Chaetoderma sp. LZ-2023a. The sequence continues at coordinate 141,241,355 of CM067369.1, read as the reverse complement.
AGAGCATACAAAAATACGAGACATAGAGACAGGTAGATGAACTTTTAAACATGGGGCTCCCAGAGGTACAACACAGACTCGTAGGTCCGCAAAGGTATTCCCGCGAGGGAGGCTCCAGTACACGAGACGTAACTAATTAACTTAATATAAGTTATTATACCTCTAAGCTGAAAGGAAGACGGTTATCTCGGACGAAACGTTATGTGCCTACGCGGGCACTACTCTTAGTGCTAGTTTGGGTGAGGAGTATTATCCTGGCGTGGAACGTCGTCGCTGAATCCTTGCGAGAGGCAAGTGCCTCATGTGGGCCTCCGTCTTGGAAAGGTGTCGCCACTGCTTAAAGCGGGAGAAGAATAGTAGGCAAAAATGGGCCCCACTGTAATATTTCAACCACAAATGCTTTAGAAAGACAAGACCATACCTAGTGGGATTATGACTATAGGGGTGCGTACTGTTTTACAATCAAGACGGGACGGGCGATTCTTAATGGATTCGCTTGTCACCGTCTTATGTGAGTCTTGGTATGCTGAATTAGTAGTTGCCGCTTTATTTATGCGGGCCTTCTGCTTTGCTTAATTAGCTTTTGGTTGTTTTCAAAACAAGAATTATTTTTGGTCGCAACTGGCTTGTATCTACCTAGCTATTAGACACGGCTGTCACTGAGAACAGATGCCCTAAGACATCAATACTGAAGACAGTGCTCATACATGTTACGTAGCAAGATCTCCGAACTGGATAAGAATCCGGACATCCCGCCCCGTAACCAGATGAAACGTTATAAGACATGGGTTACTTTTTATGAAAGCATTATTAGACCATGGTTCTATCGTTATGGTGGGGGGTAAGAGAGACGAATATCCACCGTAAATGTCATTCCCACAAGGGCGGGGCAGATCTAAATATCATGCCCAGACATTCTTATGGAATTCGGTGGGGATACCTATCTTTCCCGTCACAGGTCCTATGGAACTAACCGTTTAACCTGTCATTAGGTTTATATACAAGTTGCCCAGTTTTGTACTGCGGTGCGGGAGGTTTGTTCAGTAATAAAAATAATAATTAATATATGTTTTCTCAGTGCTTTCCTACATTGGCTAAAGTGCTAACTACTAGGTATCCAAGAATACAAGGGAAATGTATGTGACACCACACCCTGGACATCACTGCTCGTAAAACCCCAATAGTTTCCCAGAGTCGGATCATCCCATGGTGCGGATAGGGACATCCAAACAATTAAGAAGCCACAAGGCTGAGTGGAACATGAAGAGAGACAACATCTTGGAGTTATGAGTCTTACCAGAGTGCGTGTCTAGATTATCGCACTACCAGAAGAGAAGAGTATATTACAAAGTATGCAATGAAGAAAGTGTCTCTAATCATTTTGAACCTATCCTATTGAGCTGAATAGAAAAGGTTTAGTTGGTAGCATGCCTGGCTAAACAGGGTTATAGCATGTACAGCGACCTCAGTGAAAAATTGTTGACGGCAGGGGAAAGTGCTGCATATATAAGTGTTGCTGTATACTGTTTCCTACGTGCACTGCAGTCCTATATTTTCTATGAATAAGCAAAACATATGAACGGATGGCCACTGGCCATATATATATAGTCTAACCAGAACAATCAATATGGTATTAAATGATCAAGGTATACATATCAGTACAGGTTAACGAACCTACTATAGTGCGGTTAGCAACACATGGAGGAAAATGAGAATTACTATAAACAGATACAGAAATTATAACTAGCGGTCCTAAGACCGTTACCGTTACTTTTAGTCATCAGGACCGTTCTTACGGATACAATATAATTAACGAAATACATATAGAGAGATAATTAAACTGTGAAGTATAGTTACTTCAATACTCGTTAGTCATTCTTAAGTTAGGCTACCGTGTTACTGAAATTGATACGTCATTCCGTAGTTTGACGTATATTGATGCATTCTCAGGAAGCTGGAAAGTTCCCGCAGGTTGGTTCCCGCAAGCTGTTTTCCGCAAACAACATTTCCACAAGAATACTCATGGCGGGAGGGGTACATCGCTCAGCACTATAAGCCTAATAGGATGTCTAATAAGCAGTCAGCAAAAGATACGATAGTACTACTGTGGTGAAGAAAGTTTCCGTACACCGATGGCACAGATGGAAGGTGTAAACAACCCGATCACAAACGGGGGTTGTCAGAGGCAAACGAAGATACAAAACAAAGCTTCACGGTGCTGGGTACGTCAGCCAGCTCTGAAGATGCACCTGGCAGAGTTTACTTGGTGCGGTTGAAAGTTAGAAGAACCTACACGATATTAGTGTGGTGATGGTTGAAATACCACTTTTAGGCATGGCCGGCAGATCCGGCGAGTCATCCATCAAAGAACATCCTGCCTCTACATATGTAGACTCACATATTCAGGCCATAAAGGCCTCACTGCAAATGTGTGTTCCGAAGTAGATATTGATATGTGTGAACAATTATCAAAAGTTCCAAATTACTCCCGTAAGTAGGGAGTTACAAAATTGTTATTACTGCGGTGGGTTGGCTACTGCTAGCTACGGGAGAAGAACAGAAAATTGAAGTCATATGCATAATATCTGTTGATCGCAGCTAGTACAGGTCCAACCTGTTCGGCCCCTGGCCAAGGATGCTCTTGATCACTGCATCACCTCTCCTTTTATACTCCTCGTGACGTCACATGTGCAGGCTCCAACCAATCATCGTTCGAGCAACAGCCAATCAGCGTGTAGCTAATAATAGTGTAGCCGAATGTTCTAGAGCATTCTATAAGTTTTGCGTCCACATGGTTATGACGTCACGGCAATATTTTGAAGTTAATCAAGAGAAGTTTTCCGTGGATAACTCAGCCATTTCTCAACCGATTTTGAAATGGTTTTACAGATTTAAAAAGCCCTTTAAATTCTGGTCTTGATCAATGACAGATTTAACGGGAACAAGCAATCAATAAGGATTACAGGGTACCATCTCGGTACACTAAAAGCACCATCCTATCTTGGTCATAACTATGCGCTCTATCAAAAACAGCATCATGGCGCGCGCGCATGCGTATCATGCGTTTTAACGAACGTAGTCATTTTCGCAACACTATCTCTCCCATAGGCCTAAATATGCTTATGGCTCTACCCAGGGGGGGGGGGGGCGGCGTGTTCAGGAAACCAATCCAGTACGGGTGGCGCATACACTGCTTAGCTGGTACGGCCGGTATCCGAATGGTCGATCCGAACTACACCACCCCCTCCTAGTTTGACATCCGTGGCAAATGATCGCGCATGGTGGATCGATGCACGGACGTATGCTAGGCGGGAATTATAGACGTCCCAGGAGGGCGCGTGGCCGGAGAGGAGTAGTGACGCAATAGACGGGTATTCAAGAGACAGAGCACATAGGGGTGCCAAGAGGAGGGGGCGGGGGGGGAGGCACACTTTTAGTTTTAAATTTTGACCTGGAATTATTTTTCCAGGCCTTTTCTTTTTTTTGTTTGGCTTTATTAATATTACGGTGCATGCTGCAACTTTATTTAGTAGATGATTCTAAACAATAGCTCGCATGGGTGTTCTCTCTGAGTGCGGATAATCATTATCTCCGCAGAGAACACCCAAGCTCCAAAGTACCACAATTTAAGTTTAAATATATAAGAATTTAATAAGAAGAAAAAGACAAGGTATATATAAACCATGTAACATACCCTCACGAGGTATTTATTAAATCACACCGAATTACTTGCACACGCCGGGTAAATAAAGGGGTACGCAACACGTATCTCTTATTATTTATAAAAATATATATTTGCGGCCCGTTATTGCGGGTCTGCAATGGGCAGCTCTCGCGGCCCCATATCCGTCCTGATGTCTGAGACAGGAAGAAAAATAATAAGGAAAATAAGATATATATAATAATAGCTTAAAAGTTGGTTTATCAGGCAGACTCAGCGCGGCTGAGACTGCATGACGGGGTTGTGACATTATTGCACTGCGGGATGTTGTATTCTTTACATTGCACACGACGTTCTTACAACATCAGAATCCGCAGTGCTCATTTTGTGTGGGACACAGCCGGGCACTGAAGTGTGCAGCTGTGTCGGATAACCGTAGTTATCCTAGGGACGGGATTCAACTGATCTAACATATATAATAAGAAGAGAAGTATTTAAAAAATAAAGTAATAATTAATACATTTCCATGAATCGCCTATTGATATTTCTGCTGTATCACAAATGATCACACCTCAGCAGCGAAATTTCCCCACTGAGTCTGGGTCCCGCGACTGATGGTGGTGGATCGCGGTTGATGCACTGTCATTGCTGAGATGCTTTCACTATTACCGGCACTGTCGGAAACATCTGAAGTGATGGTGGCAGAAATATGCGCATCCGTAATGTCTCTCACAGTTACTGCCGGTTCTAATATATCCGTCCGTAAGGCAGCGGCGCTACTAGTGGCTGCTAATGCCATTGCTGCTGTAGTGGTGGTAATCGTCGTGGTGGCTGCTGTAGCTGTCGTGGTGATGGCGGTAAGCTGTACCGTAGGCTGAGGCCGTGGTGCAGGAGCGGATACGACAGGAGACGACATCTTCCGAAACTTAGCATATTTTAATAGATGACTGTCGGTGATGTTAGGCACTGGCTGAATGTTCTGTGTGTGGCCGATCCGTCCCTTTCCCACATATGGACGTTGTGACGTGGTTCCCTTTCTGATTGCTGGGTCAGAATGGCGAGGAGGCGGATGCTGAATAACATGGGTCGGAGTTACACTAATCGCCACAGGCGGCGACGGACCGGGTCCCTCGTCTATGGTAAGTTCTGGTGGAGATGGTGACTGCGGGTAGCTTGGAATGTTTATTTCCGCAGGGGTCGTAATCACTACCGAAATCGGCTGACTGGACAACACTGTCTTAGACACTATGGTGGTGGGTGTAGTGACTGTAGCCGGATGGCTAATAACTGATGCGGGTGCTGTCGAACAGGATTTTGCGGGAGACATTTGCTTCTTACTCCGCTTCAGGACTGGTGTGGATGAAGTGACTGGTACCGACGTAATGCTTCCAGATGCGGCTGCGGGCAGGATATCACGTCTGGCTGCCGTTACGTTGCTTACGGTAGCTGCAGGAAGACGATGACTAACGGGATATTTAAAAGTAGTGTTCTTCGTGCAGGCCATTTTCTTGGTTGGAAGAACCTTGACCGGGAACCGAGATTCGAAACGGGTGGATAAAATGGCACGATCATCATTCTCTTCTCCAGGAACTAATGTTACTTCTAACATGCGGTGATGATAATGGAGCGCATGGGTCACCCCATAGCGAGTAGCGGTGTAGAGATTCTGGCATGTCACACAAAATGCTGACTGGAAGAAATGATCCTTATTGACATGAAGTGTGCGGTCAGATTTTCTAGTAAAAGTTCTGGTACATGACTCTCCGCTAGCTAATAACGAGTTACATGGGAACCGTTTTGGAACTGGTACCGATTCTTCTTCAGAGGAATCCGATAACGCTAAATCTTCAAGGTGTGACATCTCATTCCCGCATGGTAGTTGGCTGCGGGAACCTTATTCAAAACCTTATGCCCTATCTCTTCATTGTTTTTTTTAACTTTCCAGGCCAAGTATAGTAATGAAATAATAAGAAAACAGCAGAATTTGGTTCGCGACACAAAAGAAGCCTAATGCTATCTGTTATTCCCTGGTGTCGAGTTTTGATGGGAAGACAAAGTTTCAGAGCGCGCTTCCTCCTTTTATAATATTTGGTGACGTCACATGCGGCGGATGACCACACCTAAAAGTATTAGCAGGTGATTCGGTCATTCTTATGTCAAAGTTTCCTCTTTTTCTGGCCTAAACGTCTAGGGATTAATTCTTCCCATACAAAGGGAGTACTTTTAATTATAGGAAGAATGGCTCGTTAAAGTTGCCTTAATTTTGCGCATTTAGCAGCCCTCGATCAACATAGAAACGTGGTACTACTTTTTCTTGGCGGTGTCTCACCTTTTAATTAACATGAGGCGGTTCTCCAGATTGGAGTCAGCGGTAATCTCCCGGACTCACCCTCGCCACTCCTCCATCACGCTGTGGTAGTCGCCTCTTTGGGCGGCTCTTTTGTTTAAAGCATTTGATCCAACTTACTGGAAATAGCAGTAAATGTCACGTGACTCTAAAAAGCATGTGGTTGATCAGAAACATATATGCTGTTTATGGCGACGGCCAAAATTCTGTTGCTGACGTGTAGTCTGCTGTAGAAGCGAGAGATAGAATTATATATGTTACATCAAGATCTTTATGATGTCCCGTATTTGCGCGAGTTCTTTAACATGCGTCTTGGTAGGTGTCTGTAATAGGTAGTTCACAGCCCGTGTTGATTTATAGACTGGAATGCAAGGAAGAGAATTTTTTAAATGCTCTCTGTAATTTTACTGCCAGATTTTTGATGCCACTTTACCGGACCGTGCGCTAATGATTTGTAGCACGGTAGAGCAGTTGTGTTCTTAATCAAAAATTTAACAGTAAAGTTGTAAGTAATTTGATGTGTGGTTTAAACAGATCTATTCAGGCGGTAGATCAACGTTACTGATCCCGTCAAGATAGCTGTGTTTTCCGAGCGGGAGGGCTGGCAAGCATTCTCCTCAATGGGTAGAACTAGCTCGGTACCGGCCTAGACCAAACACATTAATACCATTTAATAATGGTTAAATTACAGTACAACTCGCAAAGTGTGTGCGACAGTTATTACAATTTACAATGCCGTCATTTTGAGATTGTGAGTACAGTCAACCTGAGTGTCTGTATTTCTGACATGTTGGTGATTTGAATCTGATATGCATGACTGGTTATCTGTGGATGATACTCGCGCTGTGGTGAAGGTGACATGTTTATGGCCGCCAGGTGCGGGAAGGGGAAGGGAGAGGCGGCGTGAAGGTAAACTTTATCGAACCCTGAGGGTATTGGATTCTGTAATGGCCGAGCCCGTGGGTGGGACAGAGTTACTTTAGAGCACAGATGACCTGTTGGATGCTGTCGTAACTTTGATCAATCCATTGTCGAATTCAACTTTTCGGGAGCAAAATCCTACTCGTGACTGACGACAATGCGGGCATCTTGCTTTCTTAATAATATCGACTGTATTTACGTGTAGATGAAGTCTGTAGATTTAGCTGTTTCCGTACGACGTTGGGAAAAGGGAAAGGGGAGGAGCGTTGGACAAATGTCCCTCCCGTGACGCGTACTGTAGATAGCTGTAGTGCATTCCTGATATCCATATGATCAGTTCCCCCGTGACTGGATAAGAGGGTGTGTGTGGGAGATTTGTTGACTGTTGTGTGTTGATGATTATGCTGATGTCGGGATGTCCGGGATGCTGTATGATGCCAATGTTATAAGCGAAGAGGGCGCATTCCAGTTTTCCACGCTGGTGAATGCCAAATCTGTTGTTATTTGCGGGAGGTGTAGTCTGCGGGAGATATTTGTGTGGGAGGGATTTGTCGCGGGAATTTTTATGTCTCTACCGAGAATTAATTAATACCGGTAGGTGCTGCTAAATGCTGTTGTTGCCAATGTTGAATATCTCTGTTATGCTGAGTATAACCGAGCAAGTATGTGATGTATGCGCAATGATGAATTGACGTATCCAGTCTTGAAACCAGGTTTGTTCTGTAGGTGTTGACGTTCTGTCTGTTGTGTGATGTTCTGACTGCTCATGGGGGAGTATGGTAGACCATTTGGATGTGGTGGCCTTTGGACAGGGGGATGTGGTCATCTCCCTTTACATGACGGTTGGTGTCCTGTTGTAGTTTTTAGACACCAGGAGAATTCGAGTCGAGAGTCTGCTGAACAGGCTGCTTCCCTGCCTACCGCAGGGGGTTAATGTTGGTTGGTGCGGTGTGGGATGCCACCTCCTCTGTTGCAGCAGTCTCTCTCATATCTGAAGATTGACGCTCAACAGACAACGAGTGGAGTGTGAAATGATCTGGGTTGGTGATGTCCGAACTTGGTGTATGGATGAGGGACGCCAGTTGGATTTGGGGTGGGGGTGCGGTAATCGATATGGGTTCCGCTTGGGGGGGGATTGGTTTGGCGATTTCGGGAGTTGGTCGGGTACACCTTGTTGTATGGTTCTGCGGTTCTAGACACGCTAAGGCTTAATTCAGCCTCTTCACTTCCATGCTATTCACCATATGTTCCACCCCACAGGAAGCATGTCTTGGGTCAGCCTCAGCTTCCGCTTGTGGTAACTCTATGATGCGGGGCATAGCATGAAGTGGGTGGGAATGGGAAGAGATCGGAGGAACAACTTTTCCATCTGGTCCCTTGGACAAAGCAAACACGAAATTCGTCAGATACGACTTCCCAGATCGAGTAGACCCGCGCTGAGGAGGGAGAGGGCAAGTACGTAGCTCGTCATCGTCGTCAGCGTTAGCTGCTTGTTCACCCATGTTCTGGCTTGGTAGAACTGGGGCTGAACTAGCACCACGGTGCTCTGTGCTAACCATTGGAATGCTAATTTCCATAGAAATATCTGTCTGGGTACCAGTGTCACGAGAAACGCCCAGTCCGAGGTCTGGTGCTGGGTCATCACTGACACAGTGTTTAAGTCGATTGAAGTGGATGACTGAGGTCAGGCCATCTGAAGCACGGATACGGTAGGTCACATCCGACATCTTACCTACTACCACATAGGGGCCTTTCCACTGGTAACTCAGTTTACTTGGCATGTTTGCAGACTGTCGTGAATCGTGTACCCAAACCATTCTTCCTGCTTCATACGGATCTCCATCCACTCTCTGGTCATGCCATGTCTTTTTCCGCCGCTGTGCAGTGGATAAGGTTTCTCTCACTAACTCATGGCCTTATTCTATCCTTTGCCACAAGAGTTCGACATAGAGAGATGGTGAATTTCTCTCTCCTGGTATTTGTGGCATGGCCAGATCCAGGGGTAAGGCTAATTCATGGCCTAACATTAACCGATCTAGGTGTAGCCCATGCTGGAATGTACTGAAGTCCGGTAAGCCATGAGTACATACGGGAGCCGTAGGTCCCAATCTCTACAATCAAGGTGTGTTTCCTTGGTAAGCATCTCCGTGAGAGTTCTGTTGAACCTCTCTACCATCCCGTCACTCTGTGGGGTGGTATGGAGTTGTCCTTGTCTTGATGATATGGAACAATTTGCAGAGCTCTGATATGAGCCGGCTCTCAAATTTACTTCCTTGATCAGAGTGCAACTCATAAGGCATACCAAAGTGGCAGAACACATCGCTGGCCAAGACCTCTGCTACGGTGGATGCCTCTTGGTCTGGCAGAGCAAATGCTTCTATCCACTTCGTAAAATAATCTTGTAATACGAGGATGTATTTATTTCCATCATCCATCGCATTCAAAGGACCGAGCACGTCGATAGCCACTCGCTCCCACAGTACACCAACAATATTAATTTGAGATGGTGCGATTTGGTGCTGGCCAACAGCGTGTTTTTGGCATGGGATACATTTGGCAACCCATGCCTTGACACTAACGTGAATCCCGATCCAGTGGAATCTCAATTTGATACGGTCAACACTCCTTTCCATGGCCAGATGCCTGGCATTATCATGTAGTTGTTTTAATGTAAGTTCACAATAACTTTCCGGGACTACCAAACGGTCATTAATATATAGAACGTTATTTATTAATTGACATTCTTCGAACCATGGTAATAATATTTTGCCATGGTGGATAGAGGTGTTACCAATTCCCTAGGAGGACGTACACCCTCCTGAATCCACGCGTATATATTCCGTGTCTGCATGTCTGTTGTTTGGTTGTGTGCGATTTTCTCCGGATTCCACTCTGCGCACCTCAATTTGGGGAACTCCGGAGATGGCTGTGTTGACGGTGTCATGGTGGCGGCCTCTTCGTGGTCAGCTTCTGCACCAATTCTACTAAGGGCATCGTCGTTCCCATGCAATTTGCCTGGACGGTGAACAACATTAAAATTATAGGCCTGCAGGGATTCCTGCCATCTCGTTACCTGGCCCTCCAGATTTTGAAAGTTCCTGAGCCACCGTAGTGAGGCATGGTCTGTACGGAGTGTAAAAGAGTGCCCATACAGAAAGTGCTTATAATACTTGATGAAATGGACCGCCGCCAATAGTTCTCACTTTAAGGTTGCATATCTTCTCTCCGTTTTATTCAGAGTACACGAACCATAACCAAATACCTGCTCTGTTCCATCTTCAGTGACCTGGGATAGAACCACGCCAATAGCGAAGGCTGATGCATCAGTGTCTAAGATGAAATCGAGGTTTGGATTAGGGTGAGCAAGAATCGGGGCAGTCGTCAAGAGTTCCTTCAGCGCCCTGAAGGAGCCTTCACACTCACTCGTCCACTCAAATGGTCGATCTTTCTCGGTGATCTGGTAGAGGGGTGAAGCAATCTCGCTGACATGTCGGATGTAACGGCGATAGTACTGGCATAGGTCAAGAAAACTCTGCGTCTCCGTAACTGAAGAGGTCCGAGGCCACTCAGCTACTGCCTTAGTTTTTGATGGCTGAGTAGCCACTCCATCACCGGATATGATGTGTTCCAGAAACTCAACGCTCTGCCTAAAGAGATGACATTTCTTCGGTTTGAGTTTCAAATTGGCCGTGTGGAATCTTGAAAGCACGGTGTCCAAATTTACTAAGGTTTGCTCAAACGTGGGTCAAAGATTATTACGTCATCGATGTAACAGAGACAGATTTTTCATTGCATGGTGGTTAATACCTGCTCAATGAGTCGTTCAAAAGTTACGGGAGCGTTGCACAACCCATAGGGCATCTTACAGAATTGGAAAAGGCCATCCCTACAAACGAATGCGGTCTTTTCCATGTCAGCCACGTCCATGGCTACTTGCCAGTAACTGCTAGCTAAGTCTAAGGTACAAAACCACTTGGCTCCGGACAAGGAATCCAAGGCCTGATCTAGCCGTGGTAATGGATAAGCATCCTTAACGCTAAGATCATTAAGGCAGCGGGCGGTAGTCTATACAAAACCGCAAGGTTCCCCCTTTTTGCCTGCTAGCACTATAGGGCTAGCCCATGGAGATGCTGAGCATTCAATAATACCCGTCCGCAACATGTCGTTCACTTGTTGGTGTGCTTCCGCTTCCTTATGAATGGGAAGACGTCGCACCGGTTGTCTCACGGGGCGATTATTGCCTGTATCGATGGAGTGTCATACGAGATGAGTCTATCCGAGATCCATGTCTCTGGAGGAAAAACTATCACGATATTTATGTAGTAGTTTCCGAATTTCTCGTTTCTGTGATTGCAGTAATCCAACAGTGACATGTTCGGGTAAATCATCAGTCATTTGCAGTGGTGTGTCAGCAAGTGCAGGTGATTCCAATGAGATTATGTCCACTAAATGGCCGCAGCGTACTCTGTATTCCAGAGTGATGGGATCTGCGGTACCATTGAACACTCTAAAAGGTATATTTTCCTTATTAGTAGTGTCTACTATTATGTGGGGACTTGCGCATTCTGATGCGATCATATAATCAGGATTGGGTTCCAGCATGGTGATGTGTGTGTTGCTTCCTAACTGTGGTGTGGTGGCCCATAAGATCTGTTCCGGCTCAACTGTGGCGGTACTTGATAATATTACCGCACACGTATCGTACAATGACGATGCTGGTCCAAGAGGTATTCGTCGGCCGTGTATGTCGAGTTCCTGTTGTCTGCAGTGTATGATGGCTTCGCTGGCACTGAGGAAATCAGAGCCAAGTAGGGAATCATTATGAATAGAGGCGATGACAACTCGCTGAATGAATTGCATCTCCTCTATTTGGATATCTAAATTGACTACACAGGCTACGGGCACATCCGCTCCCGTAGCCGTCTGTAGGTAAATGTGTGTAGGCTTAAGGGGAGGCTTCCTATGAGGTGGGATGCTCTCATATAGGCGCTGGTTAAATACTGTGATAGCAGCAATGGTGTCAATTGTGGACTGGTGGAAATGCCACTAAACAGACAGGCACATTTGTATATTACTTTGCGATGTACCTGCGGAAGAGTTTCCAATGATGCTGTCTGTGATAATGGCGTTGGAGCAGCATCACTCTGTATGTATTCCGACTGTTTCTGTATTGCTTCTTGTAATGTTGCAGATGGCTGAGTGAGGAAAGGGCCAGTTTGCCATCGCCGCTGGTGTGAATGCTGTGGTGAAGGCGGAGCTGGGGGTAGCAATGGTGGTGGTGTTGTTGCCGTCTCTGTATAGGCTGTATTGGTGTGGGCGGCAGCGCATACGGGATGACGGATAAGCTCCACCTGCGCAAGCCATTTCCTACAATGCTTCATAGGATGTTTTGGTGAAGCACAGAAGGAACAGTGATGTCGCTATGGACGTGCGTTTCTCCATCTATGTCGGCGCTTGCGAATCCATGAGGTGGAGTGAATCGTTTCTCCTCTGTCGCTACTGTCTGTGGATGCGGGAGATGATGCTGGATGGGGTGGTGTTCTGCATACCACCAGCGGACACTGAGAATCTAGTGTCTTGGTGGCAGGACGTGGTGCTTGCAAAAACGTTGTTTCAGCGGAGGTGCCACAACCTACTACTGCCGTTTTACATAGGAAAGAAAGCTTGTTGTGTGCGGAGAAATAGGGGGATGTCATTGCTGCGATGGGGGAGGCAACGTAGGCACTGACATATGTGAAACCGTGCATTTTGGTGTCGGTGTGAAAGTTGTTTTCGGTGGATGATGGTTGGCCACTGAACGTTGTTGTATGAAAGCCACAGTTGAGCCGGGAGGTGGATACGGGCACCGAAGTGGCTCGATGTGATTCAGTGCCCTTAGGAGTTTGAGTGTTTCTCCGGCTGCAGTGTGCTGTGGTCAGAGGCAGGCGTTGTAGAGGGAGGTCTGTTAGGGCACCGCTCCCTCCAATGTCCCGGCTGACTGCATCCGAAACAGGTGTTCGGTGGCAGTGCGGTGCTGGTGGTGTTTGCTGTTCTAAACTGTGTGGTGGCGAGGTTGGTGCTAAGTCTTGTAACTAAATTGGTGAGTGCGGAGATTTGCTTGTTAATCTCGTCTATACATTATCTCATGTTGTTGTTGTTGTTTTGCTGGTTCCCGCGCCCGGGGCCCCATTGTAACTTCCTCTATGGGCACGCCCCCTTCCTCTAGGCGCTTGATTTTGAATTGAATTCTGCACATCTGGTGGTGGTGATGTTTGTGTGGCCAGTGTCGATGAACTGGAGGGGGGGGGGGGGGGGAAGTCCTAGTGGGTGGGCCGATAGCTGCACCCTCTATCTCGTTGATAGGACGAAGTTGGCGTCGGTTATTCTTCTCCCGCTCTAGAAAGTTCTCAATGCGAACCTCGGTTGCCGTTAATTGGGCCAAACTCCTGTGGTCGCCAAGAAATAGTTTTTCTTTTAGGGCGGGCTCACCACTTAATGCATCGATGAAAGTATCGAAATGCAAATGAATCACGCCCTCTGTATTGGTGCTCGGATATGCGCGGGTAAGTAGCCTCCTAATTCAGCTAGCTAATTCAGGAAGAGTTTCTACCACGAGTCGTCGGAGATTTTAAAGTTGAAGACGACTTGTTTCTCCGAGGGCTGTGTCGCCAAATCGCTCCGTCAGTGCTCATTCCAACTGTGTGTAAGTGGGTGTGTAATCCGTTCCCAGATCCGCAAGAACTTTGAGGGCCTTTCCAGAAAGTTTAGCGGCGAGATATTCACCCATTTGTCGATTGTCCTAGCGGTTAGTTCGACTTATAATCTCGAACTGTATCTTATAATTGGTCCAGTCATTCTCCCCACTAAATTCTGGAGGGAGGATGACTCGGCCAAGACCGCGGGAAGAAATGCAGTGGCTAAAATCCGTGTGGTGCAGGTATCTGGGAAGTTGAGGAATATGCTGAGGTTGGTCGTGATGCAGGTGGCGCTGGTGTTGGTGTTTCCCGTCGATGCAGATGCTGGGGAGCCAGTACACGCATACTCAAATTCAATGAGTCCACCCCGTTTGAAGAGCCATAGACCGGCATGGGTCTATGGATGAGAGGTGGACTGTTGTGAAGATTGCATGGTCATTCCTCCCGAGGTGAGGACTGACGTTCCTGATAAGGCGGCGGTGCGGTCGGCTGACGGTCGTGATGTGTTGTGTGACTGATATACTGGCGAAATGGTGGTGCCAATTCCTCCCGATAAAGCCACGGTGTGCCCCTTGAGTATAGCGTTGCACTAGAAGGGGTCGGTGCGGGAGGTTGTCTGTATTGTGGATTGTCACCCGGCCATATAGTCTCCGTAGATGACATGGGTGAACGATAGTAGTCTGAAGGGCTATTGAGATGCCCGTAATCGGGTCTTTGTCAGGGTCGTCCACGATTCGGCCCTGTTGGTGGTAGCCTGTCGCGGACGTCCGATATGGTTCTGAACTCTGTTCCCGCCTGTGAGGCATCTTGAAAGGTGCCATCGCTAACAGGCGAAAACAGGTTATAGTGCGGGGTTGTTGATCCCGCTGAATTTCTGGCATAGTCGGGGAGCATGTGAGCTGAAAATCCATCATTTGATGCTACCTCTTGATCGAGGGTGTCATCGCTAAATGGAGAAGGTATTGAACTGAGCTCACTATATGGTGTGGGCGTGAGTTCACTGCGGTTAGTTAATGATGTTCTTTGAGACGCCACTTGTAGTTCGCCAGGTAGTGTCGGGCCATTCTGGTGTATCATGTCGACTCGCCATGCCGCAAGTGCACGATGACGAGTGATGATGCTGGTTAGCATCCAGTCTCGGGGTGACGGACCTTGTACGAGACTGCCCTGCGGGAAACAAAAACCAGCTCCTAAGGCCGGTGGAACTCAATCATTCCGGTGGGGCCATGTGACCCTCGTCGCACACATTAAACACAACTGTCTCATCTCAAGAATGTGTGTCACCTGTCCATAGCTATTTCGTGATCGATGGACTTACAAGATTTGATTTGGTGACCTAAAAATATAAGTCTTTAGAATGAGTTTACCTAAACAATTATAAATATGCTAGATAATACTACAGTAAGCGCATACCAAAATACGAGACATAGAGACAGGTAGATGAACTTTTAAACATGGGTCTCCCGGAGGTACCACATAGGCTCATAGATCTGCAGAGGTATCCCCGCAAGGGAAGCTCCCGTACACGAAACTTAACTAATTAACTTAATATAAGTTATTATACCTCTAAGCTGAAAGGAAGAAGTTTATCTTGAACGAAAAGTTGTGTGCCTCATGCGGATAAGAATCCGGACATCCCGCCCGTAACCACATGAAACGTTACAAGACATTGGTTACGTTTTACGAAAACATTATTAGACCATGGTTCTATCGTTATGGTGGGGGGTAAGAGAGACGAATACCCACCGTAAATGTCCTTCCCACAAGGGCATGGCAGATCTAAATATCATTCCCAGACATTCTTATGGGATTCAGTGGGGATACGTATCTCGCCCATCACCGGCCCTATGGAACTAACCGCTTAACCTGTCATTAGGTTTATATACAAGTTGCTCAGTTTTGCACTGCGGTCGGGAGGTTTGTTCAGCAATAAAAATAATAATTAATATATGTTTTCGCAGTGCTTTCCTACATTGGCTAAAGTGCTAACTCCTAGGTATCCAAAGATACAAGGGAAATGTATGTGACACCACACCCTCAGAAAACCCCGCTCAGAAACCCCAATGGTTTCCAAGAGTCGGATCAGCCCCATGGTGCGGATAGGGACATCCAAACAATTAAGAAGCCACAAGGCTGAGTGGAACATGAAGAGAGACACAATCTTGGAGTTATGAGTCTTACCGGAGTGCGGGGCTAGATTATCGCACTACCGGAAGAGAAGAGTATATTACAGCATATGCAATGAAGAAAGTGTCTCTAATCATTTTGAACCTATCCTATTGAGCTGAATAGAAAAGGTTTAGCCGGTAGCATGCCAGGCTAAACAGAGTTATAGCACCGACAGCGACCTCAGTGAAAAATTGTTGGTGGCAGGAGAAAGTGCTGCATATATAAGTGTTGCTGTATAGTGTTTTCTACGTGCACTGCAGTCCTATATTGTGTATGAATAAGCAAAACATGTGAACGGATGGCCACTGGCCATATATATATATATATATATATATATATATATATATATATATATATATATATATATATATATATATATATATATATATATATATATATATATATATATATATATATATATATATATATATATACATAATCTAACCAGAACAATCAATACGGTATTAAATGATCAAGGTATAAATATCAGTACAGGTTAACAAACCTACTATAGTGCGGTTAGCAACACATGGAAGAAAATGAGAATAACTATAAACAGATACAGAAATTTTAACTAGCGGTCCTAAGACCGTTACAGTTCCTTTCAGTCATCGGGACCATTCTTATGGATACAATATAATTAACGAAATACATATAGAGAAATAATTAAACTGTGAAGTATAGTTACTTGAATACTCGGGAGTCATTCTTAAGTTAGGCTACCGTGTTACTGAAATTGATACGTCATTCCGTAGTTTGACATGCGTTGATGCATTCTCAGGAAGCTGGAAAGTTCCCGAAGAGTGGTTCCCACAAGCTGTTTTCCGCAAACTAGATTTCTGCAAGAATACTCTTGGCGGGAGGGGTACATCGCTTAGCACTGTAAGCCTAATAGGATGTCTAACGAGCAGTCAGCAAAAGATACGATAGTACCACTGTGGTGAGGAAAGTTGCCATACACCGATGGCACGGATGGAAGGTGTAAACCACCCGATCACAAACGGGGGTTGTTAGAGGCAAACGAAGATACAAAACAAAGCTTCACGGTGCTGGGTACATCAGCCAGCTCTGAAGACGCACCGGGCAGAGTTTACTTGCTGCGGTCGAAAGTTAGAAGAACCTACATGATATTAGTGCAGTGACGGTTGAAATACCACTTTTAGGTGTGGCCGGCAGATCCGGCGAGTCATCCATCAACGAACATCCTGCCTCTACATCTGTAGACTCACATATTCAGGCCGTAAAGACCTCACCGCAAATTTGTGTTCCGAAGTAGATATTGATATTCGTGAACAATTATCAAAAATTCCAAATTACTCCCGTAAGTAGGGAGTTATACAATTGTTCTTACTGCTGTGGGTTGGCTAATGCTAGCTATGGGAGAAGAACAGAAAACTGAAGTCATATGAATAATATCTGTTGATCGCAGCTAGTACATGTCCAACCTGTTCGGCCCCTGGCCGAGGATGCTCTCGATCACTGGATCGCATCTCCTTTTATCCTCCTCGTGATGTCACAGGCGCAGGCTCCAACCAATCATCATTCGAGCAACAGCCAATCAGCGCGTACCTAATAATAGCGCAACCGAATGTTCTAGAACATTCTAGAAGTTTTGCGTCCACGTGTTTATGACGTCACGGGAATATTTTGAAGATAATCAAGAGGGGTTTTCCGTAGATAACTCAGCCATTTCTCAACCGATTTTGAAATGGTTTACAGATTTAAAAAGCCCGTTAAATCCTGCTCTTGATGAATGCCAGATTTCACGGGAACAGGCAATCAATAAGGATTACAGGGTACCATCTCTGTACACTAAAAGCGCCATCCTATCTTGGTCATACCTACGTGCTCTATCAAAAACAGCATCCTGGTGCGCGCATGCGCATCATGCGTTTTAACGAACCTAGTCATTTTCGCAACGCTATCTCTCCCATAGGCCTATATATGCTTATGGCTCTACCCAGGGGGTGGGGGTGTTCAGGAAACGAATCCAGGACGGGCGGCGTGTACCCAGCTTAGATGGTACGGCCAGTATCCGACCAGTTAATCTGAACTACACCTCTTGCTTTTATCCAACTGTTTTAACAGCACCTTTAAAATGGACACCAGCCGCATATAAAACCTACATAATACATTTATTAGATGGATTAATTGCAGAAATATATCAATCTAATTTTCATAGATTTTAGCACACGAATTCAAGTACCATAGAAATTATAGCCCCGGAAAATTGCTAATTAAGCTGAATACTCAAAGAATTTAATGGACTCTGTTTGTCACGAATTTGTATTGCTTACTATTAATAACATAAATCATATAAATCGTTACTTTAATGTAATCGTGAGAAACTACCCCTTGCTTCAGTAAGGCACAATCCTGCTATCAGTTGTTGCTGACCCACATAATAGATACATATCTAAATAATAAATACACTGAGTGTATTCGCTGTAGAAATCACTATGGTGCAACTGAAAGTCCTGCGATAATCGTTTTGTGGTTGAAATGAAAGATAAAATACCAGCCACGTCGAATACGCCCATTAAAACATATCCACATTAGTTCACCCCAAAAGAAACTCCATTGAATGTTTCATAATTTAAGGGCTAGTAAATATTATTATTGCTGAAATGCTTGCTGTGTTTATCAGAATCCACTATCGTCTTCACGTGTATATTTGATTTGGTGGGTTTGTCTTGAAGACAGAGCCATGATATCCCAGGTACCAAAATTCCATTGGCCTAACATGTGTTGTAATATTCGCCCAATTTTGGCTGCATAGGTTGGCCCAACACAATTCTGCTCATTGGTTCATTGTTGGTCCAACATGTTGGGCCAATGCATCCACCCAACGTTGGTCCAACATACATCATGAAACATTGGATCAATATTGGCAGTATTGGTTGGCCCAACATTATTCTGCTATTCTAACATTGCAATGTAAATACACATTTAATCAGATGTGCCAAGCCCGTTTGGCAGGTACTACACTTTGATCATAGTCAAAAGGCCGAGAAGCGAGTACAATGTAAAAATAAAGCTTGCACATTTTTGATAATATACATTTATAACAGATTGCCTATATTTATATGAGATTCTCAATTTCTTAAGAATTTTTTTCACATGGCATATTGAAATTATATTACGGCATAGAAGTATTTAGAGAATACTGTTTTATACCGCTAGTTGCTTTAAATATAGAACTGCTCACAAAACAATAAGCCCAATCGCTTTAGTCTTAGCTTGAACTTAATTAACAATCTATAAGCTGATGTAATTGTGTGACTGTCATGCCAATGTTAACCCAATGCATGTATATAATATTTATAATATACATTGCCTATATGTTGCTGGGCCAATGTTGGCCTGACATCTGTAACCCAACTGTACTGTTGTTACTGTTTTGCCAACGTTGACCCAATACACGCATATAACATTTATAAGATACATTGGCTATATGTTGTTGAGTCAACGTTGGCCCAACAACTGTAACCCAACTGTAATTTTTCTAATGTTGTACCAACTTTGGCCCAACCCATTATCGACAATGGTGACTGTGCCACTCAATTGCCGACGTTGGCTCAATGCCCAATAGCCAACGGCGATGTAACAACAAGTCACCTACATTGGCCCAATGTAATAATGTTATCTATATGGTCTTATAGCCCTCTGAGTGAGCAGCAGATATTATGTATCCCCTTCTAAGTCCAGCTAAGATGGGGCTCTTCCACCTAGAATATCTTGATAACTGACTTCTCTTAGACGATATTTAACTTAGATGGAAAATAGCATGCTATACGTCTTCAAATGGTTCAGAAATTATTATATTTTAAATGGACCCTGATTTGGTGACCCTTGTCACTTGGCGTCCTGGGCGACTGCCCCTCTCACCACCTCTCAGCACGGCCATGCTTGAAGTACGACACATGAATTGTACCATATCTCTTTGAATCGACTTGACAGCTAACATATACACTACATGATTCAAACTGCTATTGTATGCGATCACATAGCATAGTGTTAGTAACAGTTTGTCCTGGTAAGAACCTTTCCCAAGAGACCAAATGTGAGTTACTGAATAGATATTTGCAGGACACCAGGATATGAAGAACAATACAATTACTATAGTAACAGCACATGCGTCTGCATTTTGCCTTTTCTGTTGCACACCTATGGATGTTGCCTGGCATAGCAGCTGGGTGTACTTAAACACATGCATAAGGATTATTGTATCACATGGCATGGCAGTATTAATTATTAAATAGCACCAGTCTCTTGTTAAAACATTTCCCACACATGTACAAACTGAGACTTCATTCCCCTCATACATACCCCTAATCGAATTTTAATACAATGTGATAATTGTGTACATAGCCAAAGGAATGATCCAAATGGCAAAGTATAGTTTTAAAAACCGACCCCACTGTGACTTTCGCTCATGCTTGTAGTAGAAGGCAGAGTTGATAGTAATGGAGAATTGAGAAAAACATCAAATGGAAGCCACTTTCAGCGACACCAATGTTCCCAATGAGGACTACTAATCTGCATGTACAAGACGCATGTGGTAAAATAACATAAGGCAGAATAAGCGCCGCCCACCCAGCAAATCCGATGCAAGACAAAATATCTGAAATCTGATTTATATTTGTAATAAAACAATATAAAATTAAGAATGGCACCTATCATAAATATATGGGCAATATTTCATCCTCTGTATCCTTCCAGTGTATTGTAGTCGCATTTAAGAAAAAGATGGTCGCCATTTTGAAAATAGACTTTATTAAAAATATATTGATTAGATAAACACCGTTAACTGCATTGACAAACCTATTCTAGGTCATCATATAAACGCAATTGACATAAGTTTCATGGCTTGTATTATGGTTGACTGTGTCTCGTTACACGAAAGGTTGCACGCACCTCTGAAATTCCTCATATACAAGTCGATCAAATGGGCAAGCTATACTAATAGCTAATTATTTTAATTATCGTCTAACTGCATCTTTAGCCGTTCCTCCTGATCTTTTAATATGATCTCGTCATTCATTTCTTCAAATATCTCAATTTTATGAACGTCTCTCCATTGTCCTGATGAAATTTTATTTTGAGGCCAAAAGGAGGCTATCTTTTTAAAGTTTACCAATGGAATGACTGGCTCCCTAACATAGCCAGCCATTCCAGTGGGTAACTTTCAAAGGTCGCTTCCTCTTGACATGTAAATGTATATTCGATAAGGAAATATTTTGATTTTCTTGGCCAAATTTGGTCATTAGAGGGAAAAATCCGTATTAAACTTATGTAACGTTTTCGCAATGAAATCCAAATATCTTACTTTTGAAATAAACATAAAATGTAGCTAGCTGTTGATTATTCTTACGCTATTTTGACAGGAAGCATATATTATCATATACATCAACAGCTTCCAGTCAAGCTAGTTTTAAATATGTATCATATTATTTCTAGAGTATAAATGATAAATTTGGTATTTGATCATACGGGTGCAAAACGTTAACTTGTTTACTATAATTCTACACAATTTCCTTGTCAAGCCAGCTTTAGCCGCGAGTTTCTATAACGCGCATATGCATTGTGTACATGATTATTGAGCGGACTATAATGAATAATATTTACTCCGTTGATCGCTTTATTTTATTCCATTACCTTGAACCGATTTGGAATAGTGTTGATAATCTTATTCTCAGACAAATAACACTAACAAAGATGAACAAAAACATGAGCAAACGCGAAGAAACACTGCTAACTTCAAAGCCTGCCAGTGCGATGAGTGTTTCTAAATATGACGACACTAGTATTAATTTATCAATCATGTCAATTAGAAACATCAAAGCGACCATCTGTCTTTCGTGCAAATCGATGTTCGATCTTTAACCCTTTAACACCTGATCTGATAAAAACAGTCCCTGTAGTGGTTTTAAGAAATGCCCATTTGCAAAACAAGAAAAGATTGACTATTTTATGAAAGTTTTTCAGTGGAATGCCTGACCCGCTAACCGAGCCAGCCATTCACGTGATACATTTTCAAAAATAACCTATAGGCACTCCTATAAGAAAACTGAAATTTCTTGAACACATTTGAGGATTAAATGATTAGAATGTGTGGTAGAGAAGGCTCCTCTCAATATAGCTTTTACGGGCATTTCTTGTTGTAACGGGCATGCATGAAGACATCATCTTTCTGTGGAATGATTACCTTTAATATGAGCGGAGACAAGCACTTTCTGCTGCGAACACTTTCTCTCGTCAATGTATTGCACTAAACCGTGTCCTTGCACGAAGTGTAGAAACATACAGTATGGCTCAGAAATTACTTTTACAAAGCAAAATAAAGCGTACTGTTGAATATTTTGGACTTTGTTTGGTGGCAATCAAATGGACCTTTCCAGTTTATTCATCCATCATATGACGTCATACTCAACTACGCGACATGTATGATGACGTCATAATCAATGACCTCTTGAATGACGCAGATAAGTACGCCACGAACGCATAATTGAAGAAGGACTAAACATTGTTGTACGAATTGTATGTCTTTACTATTTAATAAACATTCTGTAGAATATTTTTTATAGTAATTTGATTGGGCGCTGTTGCTGTTGCTGTCATTGGCAACAACAGCATCCAGTCAAATTAGTTTCAAAATGTTCAACAGCTTACCTGTTTAGTTTTCTGGAAATTGATAATCAGGGCGTTCAGAAGTCTATAGATCACAACACGAGGGAGGTGAGGGTCGAGCTTAGCTAGAGATTGGCGGGGCATTGTTAAAACTGGAAAGATTCATTTTGTCCAAATTATTCACCATAACATTTCTTACATCGAGTTCAAAATTGTACTAACTAATATTGTGACTTATTTATGAACTATCTTGTAAAACGCTGATCCTCAACAATATTTCGAATATAAAACATGCTTGAAATTTCCATCAAAACTTTGTTGCACGTGGTGGCTGCCAAAAATCCAAACAGTTCCGATGGTCGTCAGCGGTGCTTGTGAACAAACTAAAAAGATGAAACATTTGCCCACGTTAATTAATCAACATTCTCAACAACTTTGCAAAGTACAAACTCGTAGGGGGGCCTATCTTTGCTCCAAATCCAGAAGAGTTAACTGAAAGACAGATATTCCTTGATGAGTCTGCTTGGTGCTGAAGACTTGATTCAGCCTGAAATTACTGGCTGGCTGCTGATTCATACCGGCAAATTCGTGCCATACGCGAACAAAAGAAACAATTGTATTTTGTGTTGGCCTCCACTTGGTTTGGAATACGGAGGTGGCGGTTCGATAAGACCGTTAGACTACGGGTTACGACCATCTCTCTTGGAGAGCCGCCATATTGCTGTATCAAAAACAACTAACGCTATTGATTGATTACTTTAACAAAAGAAATGTGTTTAGTGATCTCATTGTAATAGTGTATAAAGTTATTATCATGGACATGTTTTCACTGTATTAACATTCACGACCCAAAATTTAAGAATCTCAGTTTCAAGACAGTCATAATCCAGCAATAATACTTCTCATACTCAAAATTACTTTTTCCGTATTACATCGTCAGGCCGGCTCGGGTTCAAGATGCTTGGGGGCTGAGGAGGGTGGTGCAAGGAAGAGAAGCATCGTTATTCAATCATGTTAATTATAGGCCTAATGACATTTCCAGAGTAATGACATCATATGATGTTATAATCAGCTAAGCGACATGTAGGATTACGTCATAAACATTACGTCATAAATGATTCTATATGAACCGTCGTTAACTCTTAATAGTCCGACACGTTGTAAGAACTGTATATCTCTACTATTTAATAAAGAGGTTGTTGAATATTTTGAAACTAATTTGACTGGGCGCTGTTGCCGCTGTTAGTTTCAAAATATTCAACAGCTTAACTGTATAGTTTTCCGGAAATTGCTAGTCAGGATGTTCAGAGATCGACCCCGACACGAGCGAGGTTTGGGAGGAGCTTAGCTAGATATGGGCGGGGCATTGCTAATGGTCCATTTAGCGGGGTACCTTAGTGACATGGGAGTGTTATATGCCGGACAAAGCACCCAATTTTCAGGGTTTGCCCTTACAAGTAATTTATTTGATTTTTCAATGGATCCCAAAATTTTAAATAGTATTTTTCGGATTATACAATATTTTCAAAATGGCCACCAAAATTCAATATAACGGCATTGAACGTACACTGTACAGGTCAAACACTCTAGCTATTTTCAACAACAAATTCAAAGCACAATACCCTTATAAACAGTGTACACATCAATGCTTGATTTTATGTCATATTATTTATTACATTTACTGCATTAATCACTAAATAAATCAAAACCTGTCTATTAAGATCACTTGCATTGGGGGATAGAAGATAGGGGAGGGGTGGGGTGGCGGGGGTGGGGGAGGTGTGGGGGGGGGCTATTCACTATTTAGTTATAAGATCGCAAAACTAGAATAGCCAGCATGTTGTAATACCAAACACATTTTTTTCATGGCAATGGTACGGTGTTCCATAAATGTCGTCGTGGGCGACGTGCGACACGGTAGCTAAGGCCTACCAAGGCCGAGCTAAGGCATACCTTAGGTCTAGCTAAGGCATACCATAGGCCAAAACACGGCTTAGCTAAGGCCTACCAATGCATAGCCAAGGTGTATCATAATCCAGATTAAGGTCTTCCAATGCCAAACATGGGCATAAATACGGTCGCCACAATGCCTAACATAGGCCTAACAACGGGCTACCAAAGCCTAGCACCTGCCTACATACGGCCTACCAAGGCCTAGCTGCGGCTCACCATAGGTATGGCCAAAGTCTAGCAAGGCCTACCAAGGCATGGCTAAGGTCTAGTTATGGCCGACCTAATGCCTGCCAAGGCATAGATAAGGCCTACCAAGGCATAGCTAAGGGCTACCTTAGGCCTACATAATGCCTACCATAGTCCTGCCACATGTCTGCATAATGCCTAGCACGGCCAGGCTATGGCCTACTTTAGACCTAGCTAGGGCCTACCAATGCCTAACTATGATCTACCTTATACTGGAGCTAAGGCTTACCATACCCTAGATTAGGTCTAGCTAAGACATAATTAAGGCCTGCAAGGGCAGGGATAATGCATACATAAGGCCTAGCTAATGCTTACACTAGGCCTAACTACGGCCTACCAAGGCATAGCTAAGGCCTGCCCTATGCCTACTTCAGTCCTACCAAGGCCTAACTAATGTCTAATTAAGGCCTACCAATTCTTAGTTAAGGCCTACCGTAGCCGTAGCTAAGGCCTACATAACGCCTACCAATGCCTACCTTAGGCCTAGCTACGGCCTACCTAAGGCCTACCCAAAACCTATCAATGCCTAGCTTAGGCCTACCATAGTCCTAGCCAAGACCTATGCCTACCAAGGCATAGCTAATGCCTACTACTGTTTAGCCAAGGCCTACGTTAGGCCTAGCTACGGCCTGCCAAGGCATATCTAAGGCATACCAAGGGCTAGCTAAGGCCACTTAAAACATACGAAACCATAGCTAAGCCATTCCTTACGCCTAGCTAAGGCCTACCAGGGCATAACTAAGGTCTAACAATGTATAGTTAAAGTCTACCTTAGGCCTACCATAGGCCTGTCTAAGATATATCTACGGCCGACTTCAGGCCTAGCGAAGGTATACCATAGGCCAAGACAAGGCTTAGCCAAAGCCTACCAAGGCAGAGCCAATGTGTACTATAAACCAGAATAAGGCCTACCAAGGCCAAGCATAGGGCGAACTACGGTCGATCCAAGGCCTAACATAGGCCTACCAACGGGCTACCCAGGCTTAGCACCTGTCTACATAAGACCTATCAAGGCCTACCTGCGGCTCACCATAGGTATGGTTAAGGTCTACCAAGGCATATCTTTGGCCTACCAAGGCATGGCTACGGTCTAGTTATGGCCTAGTCAAGGCCTGCCAAGTCATAGATAAGGCCTACCAAGGCATATCGAAGGGCTACCGATTCCTAGCTATGGCCAAACTTACGCGTAGCTAAGGCCTAACTAATGCCTACCAATGCCTACCTTGGGCCTAGCTAATACCTAACTAAGGCCTATACAAAGCCTACCAATGCCTAGCTAATGCATACCTAAGGCATAACAATGCCTAGCTAAGGCCTACGTTAGCCATAGCCAAGACTTACCAAGGTATAGCTAAGGCCTATTACTGTTTAGGCAATGCCTACCTTAGGCGTAGCTTAGGCCTGCCAATGCGCATCGAAGGCCTACAAATGGCTAGCTAAGGCCTACCTAAAACATACCAAGGCCATGCGAAGCCATACCTTAGGCCTAGCTAATCCCTACCAGTGTATAGCTAATGCCTAATAAGACATAGCTAATGCACACCTTAGACCTACCATTGGGATGCCTAAGGCCTACCAAGGCCTAGCTAAGGCATACTTTACGCCTAGCTAATGGCTACCTAAAACATACCAATGCCTAGTTAAGCCATACCGTAGGCCTAGATAAGACCTACCAGGGTATAACTAATACCTAATAAGGCATGGCTAAGGAACACCTTAGGCCTACCATTTGCCTGCCTAAGGCATACCAAGACCTAAATCAGGCATACTTTAGGCCTAGCTAAAGCATACCACAGGCCAACACACGGCTTAGCTACGGCCTACCAAGGCATAGCCAAGGCGTACCATAATCCAGACTAATGCCTACCAAAACCAAGCACTACGACCAAACTACGGTCGACCCAATGCCTAACATAGGCCTACCAACGGGCTACCAATGCCTAGCACCTGCCTACATAAGGCCTAGCTGCGGCTCACCATAGGTATGGGTAAAATCTACCTAATGCCTGCCAAGGCACAGATGAGGCATACCAACGCATAAGTAAGGGCTACCTTAGGCCTAGATAATGTCTACCATAGGCCTATCATAGGCCTGCATAAGGCCTGGCAAGGCCATGCTATGGCCTACCTTAGGCCTAGCTAAGACCTACCAATGTCTAGCTAATGTCTACCTTAGGCCTAACTAAGACCTAGATAAGGCCTACCAACGCCTACATTAGGCCTAGCTAAGACATGATTAAGGCATACCAAGGCAGGGCTAAGGCATAACTAAGGCCTAGCTAATGCTTACCTTAGGCCTAACTACGGCTTACCAAGGCCTAGTGAATGCTTACCAATGCATGGCTAAGACCTACCTCAGACCTAGTTAATGCCTACCTAAAACATACCAAGGCCTAGTTAAGCCATACCTTAGGCCTAGCTAAGGCCTACCAGGGTATAGCTAATGTCTAAGGCAAGGCGTACCTTAATCCGGACTAAGTCCTACCAAGGCCAAGCATAGGCCTAACTACGGCCGACCCAAGGCCTAACATAGGCCTACCAACGGGTTACCAAGGCTTAGCACCTGCCTACATAGGGCCTAGCTGTGGCTCACCAAAGGTATGGCTACGGTCTAGTTATAGCCTACTCAAGGCCTGCCAAGTCATAGATAAGGCCTACCATTGCATATTTAAGGGCTACATTAGGCCTAGATAATACCTACCATAGGCCTACCATAGGTCTGTATAAGGCCTGGCTAGGCCAGGCTATGACCTGCGTTAGGCCTAGCTAAGGCCCACCAATATCTGGCTACGGTCTGCCGTAGGCCTACCTAAGGCCTACAAAGCCCTCGCTATGGCCTACCTTAGCCTGGCTAAGACCTACTAAGGCATAGCTAAGCCCTACTAATGTTGAGCTAAAGCATACCTTAAGCCTAACTAAGGCCTAGGTAAGTCCTACCAAAGCATACCTTAGGCCTAGCCAAGACATAATTAAGGCATACCAAGGCCTAGCTAGGCATACATAAGGCCTAGCTTAGGCTGACCGTAGGCGTACCTAAGGCCTACCAAGCCCTGTCTAAGGCCTACCAATGTATGGCTAAGGCATACCCTGGGCATGCTTAAGTCCTACCAAGGCCTATGTAATGCCTATCAAATACGTACAAATTCCTAGCTAGGGCCTACCGTATGCGTAGCTAAGGCTTATCTAACGCCTAACAATGCCTACCTTAGGCCTAGCTAAGGCCTACCTAAGGCCTACCCACAGCCGGCCAAGGCCTAGCTATGGCAACATAAAACCTATCAATGCCTAGCTAAGGCCTACCTTAGGCCTAGCTAAGACCTACCAAGGCATAGTTACGGCATACTGCTGTCTAGCTAAGGCCTACCGTAGGCCTAGTTAATGCCTGCCAAGGCATAGACAATAACTACTACTGTCTAGCTAAGGCCTACCAAGATATAGCTTAGGCCTCTCTCTGGCAAACCATGGACCTGACCTTAGGCGTAGCTAAGTCATACCATAGGGCAACATAAGCCTAAGCTGAGGCCAACCAAGATATAGCCAAGGCGTACCACAGTCCTAACTAAAGCCTAACAAAGTCTAGCGTAGCCTAGCTACGGCATACCCATTGCCTAGCAACGTGCTGCCAAGGCATAGCACCTGCCTACATAAGTCCTACCACGGTCTAGCTGCAGCTCACCATAGGTATGGCTACGGTCTACCAAGACATACCTTAGGCCTACTAATACATGGCTAAGGTCTAGTTATGGCCTGCCAAGGCATAGCTAATGCCTACAGAGGCATATTTAATGACTACCTTAGGTTTAGGTAATGCCTACCAAAAGCACATGTCATGCACAATCCCTGATTTCATTTTTGGGACACCCCATCCCCAATTATTTGTGTGAGGACCTGTTCCCCCCCCCCCATACCCCTCACCCCACCCCCCCAGCCCGCACCCCCCCCCCCCACCCCTGTTCCGCCAGCCTTAGTCACCCGTTTCCCTTTCTTTGCCAAACGGGGCCGGGAACATTCTCAGACACACAGAAATGTCTATTACTACTAATAAGAACAGTAACCTTTGACCTCGTTATCCTTGTAATGTATCTTAACTGGATACGTAACCGTGTACCCGAGTTTATCACTGCAATAGAAAGCATTTAAGCGATTTGTTTTTCAAACGCAAAATCTTAGTTTTGACAAAACAGGCGTCTGAATTACATACATCAGTGTAATTCAGTCTTTGGTGTAAAGAAGAGCGCATGTTTCCAACTGCGTGTACCCAGTGCGAAAGTACTCTGTAATTAACTCTTCCCCTGGAGATTATTAAGGACAATATGATAAAGATTCATGAAATTATTTTATAGAAGTACAAGTAAACTATATAAATTGTAACAATACAGTTTACCCTCTATGTATAGTCCACACGTCTATAAAGGCCACCTTTTCCTAGTACCCACGGTAGCCTTTATAGACAGGTTTACATGTAAATAAATTCTACGATAAAGCCTTCAGAACGTATATTCTGTATATATATGAAAGAGGTGTCAAAAGTAATGGAATCTTCGTAAACAACATGATCACAGTATTTTATAAATTCTCCCATTAAATGCATGTAATTGTTAAGCTACACCAGAACCGAATACAGTCTGGTTGGCCATGTCACAAAATAGTCTCCCATGAGATTTGTTTGCCAAATTACTTTCTTTTTAAATGTCACCTTTAGAGTCTCAATATACGGGTCTGAGGTGGCCATTTTACTTTTTTCATCTACGCATTTTATGGGATCCTTCAAGGTCATCTCTCAGAACTATGTCAAAGAATAGGCATACGTGTATATCATATCATATGAAAAATTGACTGTAATATGAGGGGGTTTGCATGAAAATTGTCTGTATATTAAATCTATACACGTTTTCTGGACATACACCAAACATATCACATAAGCTTTAATTTAATATGCTTTATGCCTGTACTGATATGTAGTTTAGACAAATGACCACAAATGACGCTGTAAAATGCCCAACTGGAAAAATTTAAATTCCCATCCATTTTCTGTTTATTGAGACGCTAAAGATGCCATTAAAACAAGTCCGAAGGCGCCTAATCGCAACTTAGGCAGCTTTGTCAGATGTGTCCTAAATTCCGACAGACCGACCGACAAACATACTTATACTAGGCGTAGTCGCGAAAAAGATTGGCAAGCAAATCTCGTGGAATCACAGTCAACCAGACACTATGCCTCTTGAAAGGATATTTGATTTCTGCTCCCTGTCTACAGCCGGGGCTAATGAGGTGTATTTTGTTGGAGGCATGTCTCCTGCTTCAAAAGTGATTTCCTAAAAGATGATTGGATTACAGTCATTCATATCATTAAGTTTATCTGAAATTACATCATGTTCGTAGCCCGTGCGTAACACTTAATAACTCAGCATAGTGAAGATGGCGGATGTGGAAGCGGAAGAAAAGCATTGTGTAAAACTTGTTCTGACGTATGTGTTTCGTGTTTGAGACCACTACTGTTATGTAATACTACATAATGGTATGTTTCGGGGAGTATGAGTTTCTACAGTTATGCAGTAAATATTACATAAGAAAGAGACCACTCAGACGCGTACAGCGGTGTACACTACTACCATTTACAGGGGGAACGCGTATGGTTGGTGGATGGGTGGGTGGATAGATGGATGGATGGATAAATGGATGGATGGATGGATGGATGGATGGATGGACGGTTAGATAGATCGAGGGTTAATGGGGTATGGTAATTTAGAGAGGGTGGGTGGAAATATGGAGTGATGGATGGATGGATGGATGGGGTATTTGTGAGTGACAATGGATGGATGGTAGTGGGATGGGTGGGTGGGTCCATCTACTCATCCATCCATCCATCATCCTTCATTCTACCCATCCATCATTCTACACACACACGCACGCACTCACGCACTCACGCACTCACGCACTCACGCACTCACGCACTCACGCACTCACGCATGCACGCACGCACGCACGCACGCACGCCCGCACGCACGCACTCACGCACGCACGCACGCACGCACGCACGCACGCACGCACGCACGCACGCACGCACGCACGCACGCACGCACGCACGCACGCACGCACGCACGCACATCCAGGCACGCACGCACGCATGCACGAATATACCATCCATCCATCCATCTATCCATCATTCTACCCATCCATCATTCTACCCATCTACCCATATATCCACCCATCTACCCATCGAATCCCGGACATAATCCCACCCGGACAAAATCATTACTGAAAATGGGTTTGATAGATTGTTACTGTGAGAGAAGCTAAGTATACCCGGCGCGCCACACCCAACGCGTAATACTAGTTAGTTAACAACGCGTCTCTGCATAAGCCTATAGAACAGTATAACATGTCTGGATCAGATGCTATGACGGTAATATCAGAACTGGGATACCATATGTGTACAGGAATAACCGGCTAACTCGCCTGTTAAGGACAACCGAAGGATGTGAAACCCAGAAGCGAAGAAATGGCTAATCTAACACGCACGCACGCACGCACGCACGCACGCACGCACGCACGCACGCACGCACGCACCAATCCCCACATACACACCACCCACACCCCACCCACACCCACACCACCCCCACATACCGATGCGCGCGCATGCACACACGCACACATACACGTACATACACACGCGCTCACACGCACGCACGCACGCACATGCACGCACCGACGCACATACACACTTACGTACAGGCGCAGGCGTGCACACAGATACGACACGTATATACACAAGTTAATGTACGCAAGCTCGCATGTAAACATGCATATACACACACGCACGGATGTAATAACGCACGAATGGCCGGCCGAAAATAATACGCATACGTAGGTGCAAAAATTATGTGCACATGCAGACGTACATGTATGTAAGAATGCAAATACACACATGCTTATGCTCTGTGTATATGCTTATGCTCTGCTTATACATGGCTGTCTACTTACACGGATATGCACCCGATCCGCATATTGTTACAGGCTATAAGCCTAGAGTTGTTGCTCTTACGCGGCGAAAAGTATACTTTATTACTTTACGGTATACGTTAGATACCCTTAGAGCCTTACAGCGTTAACGGATCGCTGCCATTCATCTGTGCATATGCTGACGAACGTGTGGATGACCCTCCGTCTGATAGGAGTACCAACCAATCCTCCATGGGTATGATACGTCGCAAGAGGTGGGTAGGTAGATCAATCAATCAATCAGTCGGTCATTGAATGAATGAATGAATGAATGAATGAATGAATGAATGAATGAATGAATGAATGAATGAATGAATGAATGAATGAAATCAATTAATTAATTAATCAATCAATCAATCCGTCAGTCAATCAATCAAACAGTCGATCAGATAATCATATAATCAATCAAGCGACCGATCAGATAATGAATCAATCAGCCACTCAATCAGTTAAGCAATCGGCCAACCAATTAGACACTAACAAAAATTGTGACAAAATCTTAAAATCGGTTGCTGACGTTGATTGAATGATATTGCGAAATTAGTCATTATTGGATAGTATATTTTGCAAACTGTACGTTATACTAAATCTCAATATTTGGACACTTATTTCTAGCAATTTATTGATTGATAAATACAAATCATTTAGCCAATAAGAATATTTGTATTTTTGCGAAATTAAATCAACCAATTCCTTATTTACACAGTAGGCTTATAAGCGTACGACATCCCGTTCATAATCTTATTGAGGGCGGGTTCAAATGGCAAATGCGTTTGGTTTTAACCAATCATAATATTGATGAATAAAGAAATTCGACCAGTAGAGAAATCAATCATGAAAATAGTACAATTCAAATGAGCTTTTTAAACACGCGTGTGTGTGTGTACCGGCCCAATAACTAATCGGATATGCTGCTAATGGGACTTACCCATGCACCGAGTGTATATTGGCGCGCATGTTGTTCAAAGCGCGGGTCCATTTGCCAATTGCATGTCGGCACAGGGGCCATGTACCAATTGTAGGCGTGGTCTATAGCATGTGGATAAGCGCAGCGGGCAATAATTCATAGCGGTGTCAAATATAAATATACGAAGCTATGATAGAAAATTATATTAACTTGTTTTATGCGCAATCTTGAGATGTATTTCCGAGTTTTCCCCTCGAAATCTCGATCGGACACTATAGGTGTTCTACGATAGTCCGACAATTTCTTATTGGCACTAGGTAACTGTGAAAATTTTAAGGGAATCGGTCGATAAATAAAAATTTTGGGAATATAATTATTTTGCCTCTTATTTGAATCCGGCATCTTTTCACGGTAGCGAGAACATACATTCACCATGTAATTCCGATACTGTGTATTCCACTCTTCCTGGAACTCAAACCTAAAAGTACAAGTTCTGGCCTATCTACGCGCGACGTGATCTCGCGTCGTGGGCGATGTGGTGTTCGCGTAGCGGGTCGGGGGTGGGTGGGTTGGTGGTTGTGTGTCGGGGTGGGGTTGGCGGGCGGAGGGTGGGAGTTGGGGGGGGGGGGGGGGGGGTAGCCAAGCGCGACGTTTGCTACCACGGGGGCGACGCGAGACGGCAATTATGGAACACCGTACAATGGGCATATAATAAACGGTCATTGGTCTACCACGTCGCGCGTCGGTGAGAGGGGGGGGGGGCGACGCGCGACGTTTGCTACCGCGTCGCGCGTCGAGAGCGACGCGCGACGGCAATTATGGAACACCGTACAATGGACATATAATAAACGATCATTGGTCTTTAATAGTGACCACATTGTGTAGTCCATAAATGCATCCGTTATAGACAGGTTTGCATGGAACGTTACAAATTATAGTTGCTGTCGCGTGCATCACACAACTAATCTGAAATTATTACAACTATATGTAAATGATGTATACGTGCTTAATGCCATATTATATAATTTTTTGTTTTAATAATATCAATCCATATATACGATAACACCTCTTTATAATGACCACCTCTCTTTCGCGTCACCATACGCGGTATTTAAGATATGTGGTCAAGAGGTCAAGTTATATATGTTTCTGTATAAACCAGAAAGTTTGGAGTTTTTATCCACCCAGTAATAACCCCTATCACTAACGAAACAATCTCTTTTATATAAGCCCCTATGCTTTATTATTAAGAATATTAATTTCTCTTTCTTGTTCATTTCAGGTAATGGATAGGAACATATGTGCAGTGTGCCAAAATGATGATGGGAAGCCTCTTACGACGCCCTGAAAAGGCAGAAGACATGATGTTCTTTCTTTATACCAACCAGAGTTTCTTAGACAAAGTTTGTGAATATAATGAACTGGACGCGTTACCTCTACCACTCTGATTTGGCATTGAGTCGTCCCCACATCTGTTTCTAGAAAATAACGCTAAGTGGCACACACATGTCACATGGCAATTAGTGGTGAAAAATTCAACAGAGCAAGGGATTGAGTACAGAAAAGACACCCGATCATACCAGCACCAATGATGAGCAAAGGTGGTCAAAGCGAATGCCAACACCATCAGCAACGAAGACCAACGTGTGTATCTTTTGACATAGGGCAACATAATCTGACACGATTTTCTACTGTGTGTGTGTGTGCAGAACAGTCATTGAGAAATATGGCAACATCGATGGCAGATACAACCATGCTTGCGAAAATATTGGCAGCCGACTTAGTTGTCAGTGAGGCAAAGTACGACTTTGATTGCTTAAGTAGATACAAAAATAAGTACAGGACACACATTCGTGAAACTCAAACTCCTGACAACTGAGATATTAGCATGGCAAAGGCGAGAGCATATGTCGAGTTGATATCGCATGTTGAAGACAGCATAGAAGATGGTTTGTACTTCTTTAAGCTAAATGATCTCCATCAACTGTATGTCAAATAACTGAATGAGATTTGGTATGACATTTCGGTTAATACACCTCGCTTGAAGGACCGCATTCTTGAACACTTCATCAGTTTCGGACTACATGAGTTAAAACAGCTAGGTAAACCTACAACATTGATATTTCCCGGAAATAAATAGAACAGCTGGAGGATAAAAATATATATAGGAACCATGGAGTTGTAGCATTCCTATTTGCTAAAGCTGCTCGTGTTTGTCATGATCAGGCTCTTTCTGGAGAACTTACGGATTCGTTTTCTGGATCATATGATCGGCATTGTCAAACTCAACTTCCTCCAAGTCCCATGGCATTGACTTCAATTATACTTCATGGTCAAAATCCAAACAACCAACGTCAACCATTGCAAGTTAGTTATTGTTTTTCAATTGCAAGAAGGAAAGGAGAAAGCCAGTTGATGGATCAGATGTCTTTGCAAAATACACTAAACACAATGTGAACCGTGAACTTCCTCTTGCTTCCTACATTGGACTCAACGTACACACATAAACGAGAACCCGATCACTTGTGGATTGTTTGGCAGAACTTGGCATAAGCATTTCGCACAGCCATGTTCTTAATCTAGAGATTTCTTTGGCTAACTCCATTTGGCAGCAAATTCTGATAGATGGGCTTGTGTGTCTTCAACTGTTTTGAAAGCAACTTTACACTGTTGGCGCATTGGACAAGATAGATCACAATCCATCTTCCACAACTGCACAAGACTCATTCTATGACACAGCTATCAGTATGAGTCAGTTCAGTACAGAACGCCACCCAGGAATCATCAGACAATGCACTTCCAGATTCATACACAATTGTACCAGCAGTGTCAGTGGAGGTTGCAGAAGCACCTGCCCCACCAGCCACCACACACCTAATAAGAGGATGACTAGTAGCAGACAGAGGCAAAGAAGAAGCTTGGTTGCAGCATACCATTCGATTCCTGGATGCCGGTACAGTGAAGAATGGAGATGCGATGTCATGAGCTGCATACCATGCCTTACTTCAACCCATTGAAACTGTGATACCTGTAATAACAGCTCTATTACCCATGTTCCAAGAGAAGGCAGACTCGCATGCTAGGGTCAAGCATGGCATGAACATCATCAAACAAATAACCGAGTTCCTCAACCCATCACAAGTTCCGGGTATGGCCTGCGACTGCCCTGTATTTACTGTAGCAAGGAAAATGGCCAGGCACACACGGAGAGAACAAGATAATCTTCATGTTTAGTAGACTGCATCTAGAAAGGGACTTTGGAATGCCGTTCGTGACATCTTACACTCTTCTGAATGGACTACAGCACGTACGGAAGCAGGCATAGCGACGAGCGGAACAGCAGACGCATTCCTCATATGCTCCCATATAACCAGAGCTCGACATGCACATCAAGTTACTGCTCTTGCGTTGGCTAAGTTACATCGTGTAGCATTTGCTGGAGAAGATGAGGACTTTGCTGAGTGGAAGAAATCTATGCGTGAATCACCACGCACATTCATATACTGGGACCGTGTTCTTGAGACCGAATTGCTAATTCTTGTACTCATTCGCGTATCCAGAGAATTGGACATTGATCTGTACGTGGAAAGCTTAGACTCACCCATGTTCATATTTTTTTGCATTGGATCATTACAACTACAGTCGTTGACATGCAGTCCCTTACAGGAATGGCTATGGGAGGTTTGAAAATCAGTGGGCTGTAAACAAAACACCGAGGCGTTTCTTAGTAATTCCACTCGATCAATGTCATGAACAAGAAAATTGTAAGGTGAAGTCAAGTGGTGGTGCAATTGGTCTCACAGCGTATTAGGACTAGTAGAAGAATTAAAAAAATTGATCGAGACACCCACAGCACATAACAGTTCCCCAAATCCTCACGAAAAACGGCTATCATTACAAGCTTGGTTTCTGGAACAAACCGTGAAACTCATTTCTGTCATTAGCACATTTGGAAACCCATTTGATGATGACTGTCCTGAACTTCTTAGTCTGCAGAGTCGGAACTGTGCAGATGATTCGGGTATTTCACTAATACGAAATTTGCAGACCATAGTCACAGAACAACACTAACGCTTCAATGAGGATTCTAGTTACGAGAGAAAAACTAATTCGTGCACCAATCAAGAGGAATTCACTACCCTTGTTGAAAATTACAAGAACAAATACAAACAACACTGGTCAGAAAGTGAAAGCACACAAAAACGATGCCAGCTTATTTGGTCGTCTCCATATTTCCAATCAGCATTGACATGGAGATCCATGTATCTTCTTTTCGCACGAGAACCAGAAATTCCGATTGTACAATGTCATAGCTGAAACGTTTGGCTCCAGAAAGGCCAGCGCCCTTCCTCTATTCCACAGTTTCACAGGAACAGACAGCACATCTTCTTTTTTCGGACGATCGAAAAGAACAGCATGGAACACGTGGTAGGCATATGACAGTGTGACAGATGCACTCCTTTTCATGAAGCAAAACCTGTTCCACCACATGTCAGCAGAGTCTGAGCACTTCAAAACCTTGGAGCGATTCACAGTAGTGCTGTATGAAAAGTCAAGTGCCACTGAATCAGCGAATGAAGCTAGAAGAGAGATATTCTGTAAGAAGGGGAGAATTTGCCTCCAACACAGGTAAATTATTCTGAAAAATATAAGCTAAATGAACAGTAAACAACAGACAAAATGCACGGCATGTAGTTCATTGTGTGTACAAGGGTAAACTTTCTGAGACTTTCATTGTTCGTTAATGTGTGAGAAGTAGTGATGAGCAGTAATTAATCCGTGGAATGAATAAAAAATGTTTATTGAGATTTTTCTGGAAATTAAGTTTGAATGAGGACAGGAGAGTGCGGTTTGACCTTGTTGGACATACACAGCATAAGTATAAACTATAACTTGTCTGTCCAAATTGGAAAGGCATACTATAATTCAACAGATTTATTGATAAAGACTGTATTTGTTTGTTATCAAAACAATGCATCAGAATATATTTGATATGTGGATGAAAAAATAATGAAGATAATTGAAAGGATGTCCCGAAATCCGAAGACCTGTTAAAATCCATATTTTTTGGACACATCTAGAGAGCTGGTATCCTTGGGTCGCACGTCTATGGCTGTAGGCCACAATCAATATTCGTGTAACAGCTGACTATAATGTATGCATGTTATTGCTTCAGCCAATCAAATGATGCATCTATTGGTATAGGGCATAATCAATATTGACTGACAGCTGGCTATAGTTTCTGCACGTCTATCGTTTTAGCCCATAACCAATAATTTCACGTCTATGACTCCAGTCAAACAGATCGCGCTTCTACTGCTATAGCCTGTAATCAATGTTACCTTTATTGGTTGACAGCCGAGTCTGATATAAATACAAGACTATTTTTACTGCTCATTCTGACAAAAAGCGAGCTATAGTGAAGCTCTCTCTGTAATGGTAGGAATGGATACTTTGATTACACCTATAGTAGTGCTAGTTCGACCAGCATTTTTTCTGAATTTACCAAATGACGTACTTTATGGATATGCCATTGCAGTTACCAGATTCACAAGAGGAAACAACGAAAATAAGTATAGCTTACAAAATGTAATATAAGAGGGTGGTAGCCATTTTAAAGATGTGTTGGTTAGAAACGACTTTTTAGAGATTTTACTGTTTTAAACTACCTAAGCTATGTCACGTATTGTCACGTGGTCTCAATTGGGTATGGTCTAATTGACTAATTGACTATATATGGAGTGGCCAAAAGGTGAGTGTTCTGGTGGGTGTATTTGTATAACGACACCGACCAGAGCATCCCCATTTTGACCACTCCATATATGGACAAATAGGTCATGCCCACTTGAAACTACGTCTCTCCCATTTACTATTAACTCCACCCACATTGTATACAGGTACGCAGTGGAATATTTTGAAACTAATTTACCAGGGAACTGTGGCTGGCTACGTCTAAGTTGAAGAAATTGGCAATTCACTTAAGACATACAATTTTGATACTTCATGTCTAATTTTGGTAATTTCATGACGGACATACGTCATAGTGATTGGTATGGCGGCTAACACGTGACGCAGATTAATTATAGTATCAGATATTTGAGCGATAGATCGGATGACTCCATATTAATACAGATGCAGTAATGGAAATAGACGGTATCATTATAATGCCATGTGTGAGTGGTCAGATCCACGTTACTAGCAAACCTGTCCTTCAGTTGCTACAGTAGGTGTTAATGGTGAACAGTCACACCAAAATGCTTGAAAATAAAATTGCTAAAATTACATTTTTAGAGTCTTATATTGTGTACCTCAATATAATGAAGCAAAATAAATCTTAACATGATGATTTCATTCGTATAAATTATTATAATTCTTTTAGTTATGAAGTTGAATTAGGGATTCGTGTCTCTAATTAATTTTCAAAATTTAAAAAATGTATTGAATTATGCATAATGGAATCATCCTATGTTAAGACTTATTATTTTTTTATTACATCTAGGCACACAATGTAAGACTCTAAACGTATCCAATTTTAACAATTTCGTTTTCAAGCATTCAGGTGTGAACGCATATTTTGTATTTGATATTTCTTTATATATTACCATTACGATTCTATGCGCTTATGACATTGTTCCTATACATGCTTGACTATTTCAACATATATATATATCTACTCCATACATGTTGGGAATTTATGTCTACCAAAATAATACCCCTGGAGTGCATTTACACCCCATGTGAAAAATCACTCATTTTGGATTTGCCAAATATATAACATTTTGTAATGGATTAAATTGCCTATAGTCTTTATTATTATTATTAAGGTTGCCTTTGTGAACAGCTTTGTATGTGCGATGAACTAATCTCTTCCTAAAATGGCAGCAAAGCAGACGAAGCACACATTGGAAGAAACCCTTAGACTAATTACTGAAGACAGTGATGGACCATCTGCCTTTTCTGATGACTAGTCCAAACACAAAACATCACTAGCATGA
The DNA here is from genome assembly GCA_034401795.1 of Chaetoderma sp. LZ-2023a. NCBI lineage: Eukaryota > Metazoa > Mollusca > Caudofoveata > Chaetodermatida > Chaetodermatidae > Chaetoderma > Chaetoderma sp. LZ-2023a. The sequence goes on along the minus strand of CM067369.1, from coordinate 141,201,850 downwards.
TTCATTGATTTTATTATTATGACTTCAGTATTGGTAACCATAGTAAATTCTTACTATCATTTACTTTGTTTGGCCTGCAAGTACACCACATGCCAAGCGCCAATGCCAATATGTGGCTAAGCCCATAACTTTGATAATTATACTCACGGGAACGAAGTAATCTTATTTGCAATTTATCTGGTTCTAATTCTGTGCTACTCCACTAGGAGTTATATGTCTGTAGCAACAGAAGGTAATTAATATGTTTCCTGTGGTGTGTAAGCACACCCCAGAAAGAAATATAATGAGTTTGAGATTTATAAATCATGTTGAATATATATGACTAATGCCATTTTATTGTACAGAGAATTCTAGATTTCGTGTTTTCTGTTAGAATTGATTTACTCTATGTAGAGAAAGCTTGCCATTCTTTACTAACGTATGGGGTGCAAATACACAAGAACAAATATTTCAGAGAAATATAATCCATTCAGTGATAATAAATACCCATAGCCAGTCAATTCTATCTCTATCCAAGCACTAGGCGTAAAATGATCTTTAGTTCTTTATACCATGGCAAAAAAATTGGCGGCGGTATTATGTAATTGCACTGTCTGGGCAGGCTGGCGAGCTGGCGAGTGGGCAAGCGGGTGGACAGACAGGTGAGCGACAGAGTGGTTTCTGGATGATAACTCCGTGACGACTTATCCGATCAATTTAAAACTTCAGAGGGTGGTTGGACTACGTCTGGCGAAGAAATCTATCGAAATGGAAGATGATCCGAAATCCAACATGGCCGCCAGCCACCAGCGGCCATTTTGAAATTTGGGTTCCGGATGATAGCTCTGTTAATGTTGTTTATCAGATCGATTTGAAACTGCATAGTGCGGTGTGACTAGCTCTGGAGAAGAAACCTAATCGAAATCGACGATAATCCGAAAACCAATATGGTCGCCAGACAAGGGCCGCCATTTTGTAAATTGGTTTCAAGTCAATACCTCCATTACCGTTTATCGGACTACTTTGAAACTTTATAGGGTGGTTGGAGTATCTCTGGAGAAGAAACCACTCGAAATTGACGATGATCCTAAATCCAAGATGGCCACCAGTTACTGGTGAACGATAACTCCAACTCTGTACAGTGGATCGCTTTGAAACTTCATAGGATGAACAGACAAGGTCTGAGGAGGAAACTTCTCGAATTTTAAGATGATCCAGAATCCAATATGGCCGCCATCTACTGACCGCCATCTTGAAAATTAATTTCCCGACGATAACTCCATGACTGTTTATTGGATCGCTTTGAAACTTCGTAGGGTGATTAGTCTGGGTCTGCGGAAGAGATCAATATTTTCTGATAGCTCTCATTAATTGGTTTGTCATCCTGGCGGGGTATTATGCGCCATTTGCGGAGCTCTTGTAGTCAATAAAGTATTATTTATGTTTGTAGCCATGGTAACGATATGAATGAGTTTACTAGACGAATCAGTTGTGTAAATACCACACTACAGTTGAGAAAAATAGATGCATACTAATTCATATATATATTGTTTTGAGAATTAATGGTTAAAAGTATACAACTCCATCCCAAAAAGCCCAAAGCATGGGCGGAGCTTGGCTATAGATTGGGTTGTGGTGGTGAGGGGGTGGCGTGGAGGTGGGGTGGAGGTGGGGTGTCTTGGCATGGCTAGAAATGGATCCCTTTAGCGGTCTTCGTGATTCAAAGGCAGTGGCATAATAACACTGACGTTGTGTGTGACACAGCCACTGACACTTTCTGCCCATGATATACAAGCAGTGTGAAGTTGGAAAGAAGAGATTAAGCATGAGAGAAACCTTATCATAACGCCAAATAGCAGCTGTCTTATCTTGCTGGATGACTGCCCATTCCTTGTCAGAAACCAAATATCTCTTATACGTGTTTGCCATCCTACAAGCGCCAGTAGAATCCCGCTTATCTTTCCTTCAATCGCAAATGACAATTCTTTTGTGGAGTTTTCTATAAAATTTACACCGCCGTTAAAATAATCTGTCATTCAGCAATGCTTAGAAAATCGGCATTCATATTATTGGCTAAATAAAATAAAAGTTGGCCATTATGATAGTGTCATCAAATTTAATAACGCTATTCTAGTCTGGGTATCTGTGTGCCAGAAAGTAACTGGAAGGAACCACTACACCAAACATGTCCAGTGGCAAATGAATTCACGATTCCGGAGTATCCATCTATCATCTGACGTCATATGACGTCATAAACAGCTAAGCGGCGTTATAGGATGACGTCATAATCATTACAACATAAATGATTCTAATTGGCTCGTCTCTAATTCTTAATAGTCCGACACGTTGCACGAATTGTATGTCTCTGCTATTTACTAAACATGCTGTTGAATATTTTGAAACTAATTTGACTGGACACTGTTATATTTAGGCAGCAGTAGAACCCAGTCAAATTAGTTTCAAAAATATTCAACAGCTTACATGCAAAGTTTTCTGGAAATTGATTTTCAGGGAGTTCAGGAATCGATCGATCCCAACACAAGCGAGGTGTGGGTTGAGCTTAGTTAGAGTTGGGCGGATAGCTAAAACTGGAAAGGTCCATTCAGCTAGCACATAATTGGTAGATTCGGCATTGGAGGGATGTGTCACTGAATTATAGAATTGCGTATTCAAATAGGTGACATGCTATCTGGTGATGCAATCAAGATGGTGTGGGTTACTGGCGAACGTGGCAACGCGCCGTCACCAGTGTCTTTTGTGAATTTACGCTGTAATAAACATTCGCTGAATAGTTTGAAACTGGCAAAGTCAGCAAGAGCCCCGATCCCCACCCCACCCACCACACCACACCAGACAAATTTGTTTAAGTATTTTCGCATATTACCTATATAGTTACCTTGGAAATTGAGATTCTGGAGTCAGTAAAACAAATTAATCTAAAACGTCCATTCCATTTCTCCAACATTGACCTTTTGACCAAGCCCCACCCACACCCAAATTAAATGGCATCCGTAATCCAGTCATATTGGTAACTCATAAAACAAATTTGATTGAACTTTATCAGATGGACTCAGCGATAGAACTAATGGAGATGGGATTCGTGTAATATTTTATTTTAGGTTTTCCCCCGCACCCCTCTCCCCACCCCGCCCCCAGCCCATCCCCACTTGCTCCCTGGGGCAGACTCACAGAACAAATATGGATTAACTCGACCAAACGGTTTCAAAGGAGATAACGTAACAGCCTAACTTATTGACTTTTTGATTCCGTATTCTACCCCTCGCCATGCAGGGGTGTGTGGTGGGGTGGGTGGTGGTGGGTGGGTGAGGTGGGGTGGGGGTGATGGGGATAGGTAAAGCAGACATGTTGCCTCGCAATCCACAATTATACGGGTAACTTACATACGTACATACAGTGAGGCACGTTTGATTGAATTGGATACAATTGGTTTCAGATGAGGTTGTATCATAGGCAGAAGTTATATGAAACCTTGCACACGCACGCACGCACGCACGCACGCACGCACGCACGCACGCACGCATGCACGCACGCACGCACGCACGCACGCACGCACGCACGCACGCACACACGCACACACACGCCTTCCACCCGCCCACTCAAGCCTCATCCCACCCACCCACCCGCCCCATCCCACATCAGGAGTTGGAAGAAACTATAAATTTTGTCTTGCAATCCGAAATCATATGGGTAAATCAGAAAGCAAATTAACCCGATGCTAATCTCATCTCAAATGTTGTATTGCACCGATAGAATATGGTTTATAGATTCCATATAATTCATATCCTGTCACATTCCCTGATCTGTATCGCAACTATCTGTTTTGTAATACCGAGTAAATGTTGAACAGTCATCGACACCATTTTGTCTCCTCAAGCTATTGTGTGTGATGTCATGTAAGCTCCAATGCATCACATTCTTTATTATGTAATGCTCGTCCCATTGAATATTTTGAAACTAAATTGGTTTCAAAATATTCAACAGCTTACCGGTACGATTGCTTTTATACCACTTTGCCAAACTATAGCTGGAGCCTCTATGACAGCGTATATACCGAGGCAGACACCCCAGGTTTTTTCTGATTGGTTGAAAGGTAAATCATGACAGCCATCATAGGGTGTAGAAATGTACCAACATTTAACTACTAAATCCTGAATATCTTTCCTTAACGGAGTGATAAAACGCTTAAAATTACCCGGATAGTTTATGACCGGCGTGTTAAATCGCCTGAAAAGCTATCAAGAGATGGGATTAGTTATCCTTTAACTGACTGGCCGACGGAGGTGCTTGGAATATCCCTGCCGGGCTTCATTTGAAAGTGCGTGGGGATACTCATGATATGTTGCATATATAATTAAAACTTATTTAAATAAATTGTCACAAAGACCGTTCAAAAACAATTTTATCTTTATCCGGCATACACATTTGACGCCAAAATTATGCCACTGTGTGTAAGTCATCAAACTACGGATATCGATACTATTTCCTGTAAAAAGCAAAGCACGTCAGCAACGTGGATGTATCCCCCTCTCTCCAAAAAAGAAAAACACCCCTCCTGGGGAAGAGGGAGGAGTTAGGTCTGGGGCAGATTAGCTGCACACCTACACATATGGAGAGCATTTGGGATACAATTGGGGAAGGGTTTAGGATGGGCTGGTAATTCGAAAACTAAGGAGCCATTTCAGACTGTATTTCTGTGTGTTTGAATCCGGCACCCTGGTTTACAGGGATCGGTTAGATGGACTATGGGGAATGATTGGATGCAAACTACATATTATACCCCTACTATGAGCGCCCCTGTTAAACATGTGTATCAAAATATGCAGCAACAGCGCTCAGTCAAATTGGTTTCAAGATATTCAACATAATGTGTATTAAATAGTAAAGATATACAAGTCGTAGAGCTAACGGACTTGCAAGAGTTCCTGACGGAATTAGATGCACCATTTATAACAGATTTTCATTGTGATGTTAGCTAACCTGTGACCTTTTGAATATGACGCTATATACTTCACTGACAGATTGGATTTATTATTGGCAGAGATTCCGAGATAGCTAATTGCCATGAAGGGACGACATAGGTGTCTAGAGAATCAATAGCAACATCTGAATATCTCTCAATAGTGGGATCCATTTCTAGCTAGCACCCGCCCATTTCTAGCTAGCACCCGCCCATTTCTAGCTAGCACCCGCCGATATCTAGCTATAACCCGCCCATTTTTGGCTAGCAACCGTCCATTTCTCGTTATTACCCGCCCATTACTAGCTATCACCCGCCCATTTCTACATATCAACCGCCCATTTCTGGCTATCAGCCACCCATTTCTAGTTATCACCGGCCCATTTCTAGCTATCATCCGCCCATTTCTAGCTATTGCCACCCCCCCCCACCATCTGCAGCTATCGCCCGCCCATGTCTAGCTATCACCAGCTCATTTCTAGCTATCAACCACCCATTTCTAGCTATCACCCCACCCCACCCCCACCTGCTGTAACTATCAGCCGCCCATTCCTCGTTATCACCCTCCCATCTGTCGCCATCTCCCGCCCATTTCTAACTATCACCCGCCCATTTCCAGCTATCACGCTCCCATCTGTAGCTACGAATCGTACATCTCTAGCTACCCCTGACCAGTTCTAGTTATCACCCGACAATCTCTAGCTATCAACCGCCCATTTCTATCTAGCACCTCCCATTTCTAGCTTCTATACGCCCAATTCTAGCTAATCGCCTCTCACTTTTTAAACGTGTTGGAATCGATTTTAGGCATTGAAACCAGAATTCCAAGAATTCCAATGTAGCTCTACAGGTAAGATATTGAATATGGACTAGGGTGGGTGGGTGGTCGTATGCTGTTGGGCGTTGCTGTTGCTGTCTTTGTTTTAGGAAATTGTAAATTCATCATCAAAGACAAAGGCCTACAATTTGCATATTGTAGCGACGAACTATAAATAATTTTGATTGTAACGTTACTTAACATTTGACGTATTTGCTTATGACGTCAGCTACTTGAGTACAAGATCGGCTCCCTCTATCGTATTGGACTAGTATGCAGCAAGAGCAAAGTATCCACCTCGTCTTGATATTCAAAATGGCGACCTTATATCACACTGGTGACAACACGTCGCATTTTCAATGTCATAAACTGCAGATATAATGTTAAGTGCCAGCACAAAATATAATTAAGGGAGATAAATTTAATGTTGTAACCGTGTTGGAGCTCTGACGATGCCTGTTTGTCATCGATTCAGATCTCCAGGCCTCTGAGCTACGAGTGAGTATCTAGAGTTCTATAGGGCGTTCAAGAATTAGCTCAGAGAATTTTATCATGCAATTCGTAGTGCGGCACCTGAGTATATCATCCATGGCACGATGCCCCGTAAGTGACGGAAGTAAACATACGTACTGTGTTATTAATAAGCCGTTTCAATACATATTGAATTTTAAAATGTTTGTTTTGGTGGTGGATGCGGTGGCGTTGGTGACAGCGGCGAGTATGTGGGGCTTATGGCATTTATTCTACGCTTCGACTCCTCTCCCTATCGTCACCCACACTATTCTAAGTTAAACATCGTAGACGAGTCGACTGGCTTAGCAAGTACATGTAGTTCGGCTGCAATCTCCTGGTCGGAATAATACTACCACATGCCTACGCCAATCCACAGAACAGGATCTTGCAATACGTGCCTTCAATTATCATTTTCTAAATTCAATTGCCATCACGCAAACGTACTCTATGTCTAGAATGCCAAACCATATTATTGGATCTATGTGGTGATGAAAACTAATTTTCACGAACAATACTCAAATCACGAGGTGTCTGGCTTGGAACTAACGTTATTTACTGAACAACGGTGCTATGAAAAATAAAGTTGTTTTCTAACAAGGTAGTTGTTTTGGGTAAGTTTATAAAATAATACTAAAACAAATATTGACTTTGTAAATCAGAGAAATATCTATTCGAAACAGGCCTTTTTCAAAATGATCGAAATCTGAAAAAGAGTTTTAATCTAATAATAATGTTGAAGCCACCAAAATAGCTACTAACCGTATATTCCGACATGTTTGCCTGATTTTAATCAGCCAATAAAAAGGAAATTTAGGCAAAAAAATCTTTTGAAAAAATTGGCTTTAGCCAAAAAAATCATGCAAACAAGTAGTATAGCCGGTAGTAGAAAAATACCACCTCCCTCAACTGGATTTCCATTTAGACAAATGGCCATGAACATAGAAAAGTGTCCCACAGATAGAAAAACCTCTTCAGGACACCGGCCAGAATAAGAAAACCGTTCCGTTGTCCGCGGCTTCCACCGCCCTCTCAATTCCTGAGGGAAAAATACTACCTCCCTCCACAGGCTACCATTCCGTGATCTGCGGCTCACAAATACATACAAGATACCCAGGCCCTACTGAACCACACCCATCAGCCCAAGGTTTAAGATCTTGATATATACTTTATCAAACATGCATTATAACACATGCAAATGGCTTATGCGAGGTAAGCCTTTTCGATGCTTAAGGAACTGTGTTGGAGAATATTGTGCGACACACAATGCTCAGTTTCAGAAGGCTGCCTCCAGGTACTGATCGCCACACATAATAGGGTCTGAACGCCCATTTGGAGACAGGCATCCACAGGGATACACACCACCCACAGGTACTGATCGCCACACATAATAGGGTCTGAACGCCCATTTAAAGACAGGCATCCACAGGGATATACACCACCCACAGGTACTGATCGCCACACATAATAGGGTCTGAACGCCCCTTTAGAGACAGACATTCACAGGGATATACACCACCCACAGGTACTGATCGCCACTTACTGTAACACCCTCGAAGATGGTTAGAAATGTTTAAAATCTAATATATAGGCCTTGCATCATGGTTACTGTAACACCCTCGAAGATGGTCTGAAATGTTTAAGATATAATATATAGACCTTGCATCATGGTTACTGTAACACAGCTTCGAGTGATGCCAAAGCAATTCGGTCTTAAAGGCTATTCTAAGGCCTGCAAAGCCGACCTGCTCCAGATGATTGCACACGCCAATGCCGAGGAGTGGCGAAAGCGACTCCCCACCCTTGCCGAGGAGTGGCTAAAGCGACTCTCCCTAGCAAAACAGACAGGGAGGTTCCCGGCGCTCACCTCTGAGGATCCATGGAACCCTCACAAGAAAGCACAGCTGCTCCGTGGGAGTCGTCAGTTGTATGAGGAGACGAATGTCAGCTTATGGGCCAAAGCTGTAGCAACTCGGATGGCAAGCCATCCACAAGAACGCCTACTTCATCTACACCAAATCAGAAGAGGATTAATGAGGGCACCGAGATCTAAAACCCTAGCCCGGAGTATGATGCGAGAAGGTCAGCAGATTCTCAACGAGCGTCTCGGTGAGAGGGAGACAGAGGAGAGAGGACGACGAACAGTATGCTGGACATTCTTCAGAGGGCTATAAGGATACATTACAGGTCGGATCATGGAGAAGCTGTGGCCTGTTCGATATACCCACACCTATCGAATCCGCCACATCGATGATGGTAGGGTAATGCTCTTCCACAAGAATGCTCCAGGAAGTCCCTGGATTAATACACTAGGAGAGACCCAGACTTGGGTGGAGGGCAGAGAGCAAGCCCACCTCGACCCAGACAATATCGATCAGCCCAATACTGCGTGGGCCTTCGTCAGATCAATCAACGTTGAGGTAAAGGTTGTCATCGACCGCCAGCCTCCGATGGAGGAAGGGAATGGTGGCACTCGATACCTACAAAGATAACATGTGGTTCTGAAGATGTATAGCAGTCCATCAGGATGCGAGAGCTAATAGAAGTACGGATCCTGCACGAGAGCTGGTTAAACAGTTCTATGGCCTGAACAGGCCTGTGGCTGACGTACCAAAGACGTCCCTAGACCAGCTGGACAAGGTAGAGTTATTTGCGAAGACAGGGATTCGTGTTTATGAGCCCACTGAAGAGGGCATCTGGCATCTGACCAGGAAACCTGCTCTCTATCCGAGCCGCATGACCATTGGAGTATATGACCACCACGCCGTCTTCATTAAAGACATCTCCATGCTGGCCCAGACTTTCAGCTGTGGGCACTGTTAACAGCAGTTCACCCAAGCATGTAGTCTCCATCGCCATGCTAACCACTGTACAGGGGGAAAACGACCATCGATTGCCCTGGGGAGAAGGTAGTAGCACCGCAATCACCATACAAGAAGGCCTTCTATCCATACCAACCGGCCAGTTCCGCGGCTACTGGTTGGATTGAATATGAGTCAAGAAACCGTGGAATTCATATACACCATGCAAAGTGTGGTCACGGTGGTGAGCGTTGGATCGAGGGGGCTCCCGTAGATGGCTATGAGCCAACAACCAACACAGTATACAAGTGTCATGGCTGTCACTGGCATGGATGTTCATAACACCAGTGAGGTGAGGATGCTGATCAAAGATACCGCAAGATGGTCGCGAGAGACGAGAAACTGAGAGCATCTGGACGCCCGCTTGTGGTACAGTGGGAGTGCTGTATAAAACGCTGTCCAAGCATCCACACCCATGTGTGGACAGTACCATATCCACACTTTATTGTCTATGACTTTGAAGCCCTTCTAGATGGGATCAAGACCCACACTACAGAGAGTCTCACGATCGAGAGTGCCCACATACTAAACTCAGTGTTAGTCGGCTGCTCCTTAAATGGTAGCGCAAGCTCACCACCTCACCTCTGTAATGCTAACTCCAAAGTGCTGATCTCAGAGTTCATGCAGGAGATCCAACTACGAGCCTCCACGGTCCATGCATGGGTTCGGTCACAGTATCTACCTGCAGACTTGGACAAGTTACCAAAACGACAGCAGCGACTTATCAATGAGTGGTGTGACCAGGTGCCTGTGCTCGGGTTCAACTCTGGGGGGTACGCCCTGAATCTCATCAAGAAGTACTTCGTGGATGAACTTACTACTTCGTCCAAAGAACGGTGAAAGTCGCCAAGAAGGCTAGCCAGACAATGTTCCTCATTACACCTGAACTGAGGCTTCTCGATGTAATCAACTACCTCGGCCCAGGGGTTTCTTATGAGAAATGGATCAAAGCCTACGATTGCATGCAACAGAAGAGCTGGTTACCTTATGAATGGTTCAACTCACCTGAGAAGCTTGACTATCCTGGACTACCTGATTATCCTGCATGGTGGTCCAAGCTCAAAGGTGGTTACCTTCTTGAGTTGTCAGAGTGGAAAGCTTGTAAGCAGACCATCAGAGATCTGGGGATGAAGACGTTTGCTGACTGGTTGCGATATTACAACAACTTGGATGTTAGCCCGTTCATTGAAGCCTTAGAGAAGATGCAATAATTCTACACAGAACGAGGTATTGACATTCTGAAGGATGCGGTGTCACTTCCTGGTGTGTCACTTCAGTACTTACTTCGTGGTACTGCTGAACATGAGCCGGATATTAGCCTTTACTCTCCAGGCAAGGAAGCTTACGAGATGTTAAAGGGTGCTGTTGTTGGTGGTCCGAGCATTGTGTCCACGAGATATCACGAGTCTGGGGTTACCCAAATTCGCCAAGGTAAGCGAATATGTCAACGTCTCCTTGGTTATGATGCAAATGCTTGTATTTGTCAACCATGGCCCAATCAATGCCTTGTGGTAAAGAAACTGTACAATGGTGGGGTGCGCGTGTAAGCAGTGATATTGAATGCTTTAAGCAGGATCTGCTAGCGGATCATTGGTTCGGGTTTGCTGAGGTCAACATTGAGGTACCTAAAGTGTTATGGCCAAAGTTCGAGGAGATGTCTCCCATATTCTATAATCGTGAGATCCCAGAAGAGGCTATATCTTCGGAGATGCTTGCATACCTTGATAAAACAGGTTGACAGAAGTTTACAACTAGAAAGCTCGTTGGTGCACTCTCTGGTAAGAAGAGACTACTGTTTGCACCAACTCTCAAGTGGTACCTTGCCCACGGGTTAGAGATTACTGCTATCTATCGCACTATAGACTACACCTCACAGAAACCTTTAGAATGGTTTGTAGACTCTGTTACTGAGGCATGTCATACCGGGGATGTTGACAAAATAAAGCCTTGTTGGCTGATCTCTTCAAACTCCTCAGCAACAGTGCATATGGGAAGCTGATCGAGGCATTAGAACGTCATACCAACACGAGCTTCACTAAGGATGAACGAGCCATAGACAGAGCCTTGCATAGCGCATGGTTCGAGGATCTAGAGGAGATCGGTGATTCCTACGAATTGCAGAGCCATAAGGCTAAAATCACCATTCGTCACCACTTCCAGGTGGGTATAGCAGTATATACGAGCTGGCGAAGCTTCGAATGCTGTAGTTCTACAATGACTTCCTCGACCGCTACGTAGCTCATGACAGCTTCGAGTACCTGCAGATGGACACCGATTCTGCCTATATCGTCATAGCAGGCTCCAGCCTCGATGAGGTGATACGCCCAGAGATGCAAACGGAGTATGAGGCCTACAAACTGGACTGGTTGGCATGAGACAAATGGTCTAACTGCACTCCTGGATTGTTCAAGCTCGAGTTCGAAGGCACTCGCGGTATTGCTCTCTGCTCCAAGTGCTACTACGTGGAGAATACAGACCGCTGGAAGAGCAGAAACTTGCAAGTGAAATTCTCGACCAAGGGAATGTCTAAATGGCAGAATAACATCTCCTGGCAGAGGTTCTACAGCGCCCTGCATGTGCAGCCAGGGTATGGTGACGTTTGCGCAGGAAAAACTTGGACTCTCCGCTTACTATGATAAGCACCATGTGCTGCCAGATGGGGTCCATACCGAGCCCATCAGGTATCATGTTAGCACCCTAGGGGCGGGGGGGTGTAGCTCTGTCAGATGTGTTCCAGCTGTTGAAGACCGCCATGGCCTCACCAGACTCAGAGCTGAACAAGGCTCTGCGATACTACAAGCTGGAAAATGGATGCGCTGCAGAACCATCCAGCCCTTGGATGTGCATGTTGGCAGCGGGTATAGGGGCTGTAGGGCATGCCAAGCTGGTTCAGTGTCTCACCGTGGTCCCCACTGCTACTATAGAGAGTCAGGATAGTCCTATAGCTGATTTGCTAGTGGCGGAGTAGGCTGATCCTGAGCGCCACGATAGCTAGACCTGACACCACATGTAGAGCTACCACGGGAAGCGGTCTCATGTCGACTGGCTGCAGTGTCGGGGCGCCTGGAGCTGCCGTGTCGACTGGCTGCAGTGTCAGGGTCGGAACGACTGTATGGCTCGTACTATGTGTAGGTGTGTTGATGGCAGTGTTGAAGCCGAAGTGGACACCGGGAGAACTCCCCTCGACCATCATGTTGTTATAGCCCCTGACTTGGAGGTCCTCGATGTTCACGATCATGTTGCTCGGAATCAACCGTAGGTCTGGCGAACTAGCAAAGTCCAGTTTGCGACGGGTCTTCTGCAACCCCTGCTGGAACTTAGCAATAAGACTACTGGGGTCTGCCACGATAACCATATCCTCAACGAGACTGATGAACATGGCCTGGACCTCTGCTCCGCTGACACCATCTATGGAATGCTGCAGCTGGGTGTGTGCCGTAAGGAGGCAGTAGAACAGTGCTTCCAGGGACTGGTTGATCGGAATGATCTCTGCTGGTGTGAGGCCTGATGTGGTGTGTGGGACAAAGTACTTCCACACATCTGGATAGTCCTGCCGCAAGCCAGTGATGTGCATATTTTGCACCAGCGCTCCAGGGTCGGAGTCTGGATCGAACGAGAATATTGCTGTCTTCCGACGGCCTACTCGTCGAGGGTTCGATAGGGGAATCCTGAGTAGTCACGTCTCGGGTCACCATGCATAACCCCTAGACCGCTGTTGTCACCACCATGCCACCGATAGTCTGCGTGAGCGCTGAACTCTCTCTGTAGTCTGCTGGCTGCTGAGACGCTATGTCTGTTGAGCTGTGGGTCGAAGGCATTTGTATCAGGGAGGCTTGCACCAAGCTCATGGAGGATTCGTCGCACTGTGAAGTACACGTGGAATCTGAGAGAGCTGGCGATGAGCACAGCTTCAGGAGTACCGGAATAGGAGTGAAGCATGGTGGAACTTACTCCACATCCTGCCGTGGCACACCACACAGCAAAGTTCAGCTGCTGATTCCAGCATGAGAGGCTTGGAGCTGCCATCCAAGTATGAGTTTGCTTTGCATCCTTGATGGTGATGGGGCGGGTGGTCAGCGGTCGTGGGTTGACAGAGAAGCTGGATCGGGACCGTCCATCCACTGTGATGGAGAACGGTGTTAGCTCTGGTATATCATCCACTAGACCTCCCAGGCCAGTCAAGGGTGTACCCAGGATGGGCGGTAGGCTCCGGATGAGTGTCGTGAGGTTCAGTTGGAAGGCCATCTATGCTGGTGTTCTTAAGTATTTAAAAACGCCGACCCAGGTATTTACATAGTTACCTATGCATACCTGCCAGTCTGCAAACTTCCGTCAAACCTCCTATGTGTGAGTGAGTGCGTGAGTGAGTGAGTGAGTGAGTGAGTGAGTGAGTGAGTGAGTGAGTGAGTGAGTGAGTGAGTGAGTGAGTGAGTGAGTGAGTGAGTGAGTGAGTGAGTGAGTGAGTGAGTGAGTGAGTGAGTGAGTGAGTGAGTGAGTGAGTGAGTGAGTGAGTGAGTGAGTGAGTGAGTGAGTGAGTGAGTGAGTGAGTGAGTGAGTGAGTGAGTGAGTGAGTGAGTGAGTGAGTGAGTGAGTGAGTGAGTGAGTGAGTGAGTGAGTGAGTGAGTGAGTGAGTGAGTGAGTGAGTGAGTGAGTGAGTGAGTGAGTGAGTGAGTGAGTGAGTGAGTGAGTGAGTGAGTGAGTGAGTGAGTGAGTGAGTGAGTGAGTGAGTGAGTGAGTGAGTGAGTGAGTGAGTGAGTGAGTGAGTGAGTGAGTGAGTGAGTGAGTGAGTGAGTGAGTGAGTGAGTGAGTGGGCGGGTGAGTGAGTGAGTGAGTGAGTGAGTTAGTGAGTGAGTGGGTGGGTGGATGGGTGGGTGGGTTGGTGGGTGGGTGGGTGGGTGGGTGGGTGGGTGGGTGGGTGGGTGGGTGGCTGGGTGGGTGAGTGAGTGAGTGAGTGTGTTATGCTTTTTTGTTTATTCCGAACGGGTGAATCGTTTTGAGTTCTTTGATCCAGTAGTGTTCTCTGTTTAATCTTAGTTTTTTGTTATCTGTAAAAATTCTTTCAATTGGTCTTATCGTAATGTCTTTCATAGAATGTCTTGGATGGTTGAAATGCCATGAGATTCTCGTGTCTGTTTGGTGTCGGATTGCATGGATATGTTGTGTGAGTCGTTTGCTGAGTGTTTGACTTGTTTCTCCTATGTATTGAGAGCTGCATTGTTTGCATTCTATGAGGTAAATAATGTTGGTGGTATTGCAGCTCATTTGTGTGTTGATTTTGTAGTCTTTACCAGTGACGTAACTAGTGAATTTGTCAGCAGTGTTCATGTATTGTTGCATGTGATGCAATTGCTGTTGTTGCATTGTTGGAGTGTCCCTACTATGTCGTGAGTGTCATCTGGTGTCGGTACGATCTTATTGTTAGCATCTGGATTTTTTATTTTAATTAGGCTAGAGTGGACTAGGTGGTCCCTAATGCTTTTGTTTTTCTTGAATGCTACTACTGGGTAGTTGGGAAAAATTGGTGCTAAGATTGGTGAAGACAAGATGTACTTTTCCCAGTAGGTCCGAATGGATTTGCCTATGTGTTCTAATGATGGGTGGTATTGTAGTATGCAAGTTGACCTAGGCTGTTTTTGTGTGGGTTGTTTGTAAAGAATGTCTTCTCTCTGTGTGTTCTCGGTTTTTTCTATGATGGCTTTAATTCCTGTCTCTTTGTATCCCCGGTGGATGAATGCATCTGTGAGTTCCTGTGTGCGTTGTTTTAATCTAGTGGGATCTGTGATGATGCGTTTGTATCTCAATGCTTGGCTGTAGATTATGGAATGTTTTGTGTTTTTAGGGTGGCTTGATTGTTTGTGAAGATACTGTTGTTTGTCTGTAGGTTTTCTGTATAGGTCCAATTTAAGCTTGTTATCTTCTTTGTATACCATTGTGTCCAAAAATGGGATTTTTTCTGTTGAATATTCCAAGTCAAATTTTATTGTGGGATGCTCTTTATTCATGTGTGCGTGAAATTCAAGTAGTTCGTTCTCACTGGTGTTCCAAATGAAAAATATGTCATCTATGTATCTAACTAAGTGAGATGGAGTGCTGCCCATCCATGTTGATAACATTCTGCTTACTATGGTGTACACGTAAATGTTAGCATATTTGACAGCAAACTTGACTCCCATGGCTGTTCCATGTGTTTGTATGTAGTAGTCTTCATTGAATTGGAAGCTGTTTTTTGTAAGAATGTATCTCATTATTTGGGCCAATTCGTCTGGGTAGATGTGTGCAGGTGTGTGGTTATTGTTGTTTGTGTTTGTTTTTTCAAGTGTATGTCTGTAATGTTCTGTGACAATCTGTATGCCTTCTTCGTGTGGGATGTTTGTGTATAGTGATCTGACATCCATTGTGCATGGGATTGAGCCAGCATCCACTGTAGTGTTTTCTATATGTTGGATGAATGCAGTGGTGTCTTGTAGTAGATTTGGGATATCATTTTCCGTGTCTTTTAGTAGGTGGTCTGTGAAGTCATTAATGCGTGAAGTGGGGCCATCGCAGTTGGATACAATCGGGCGTCCGGGTGGTGGTATTTTGCCTTTGTGTATCTTAGGGTTAATGTAGATGTGTGGAGTTCTGACTTTGAATTCGGTGAGATATCTGTGTGTCTGTCCTGTGATGGCTCCGGTGATTAGAAGTTCGTTAATGTATGCATCTATGGTGTCTTTATATTCTAAAGTGGGATTTTCACTGAGTTTGGTGTAGTATGCGACATCTGTAAGTTGTCTGTGTACTTCTGCAATGTAGTCTGTTTTGTTGAGAATGACTATTGCGGAGCCTTTGTCTGCTGGTCTGATGACTATGTTTGTGTTATTAGCTAATGTTTTGAGGGCTGTTTTCTCATGGTGTGTGATGTTGGATCGTGGTGACTTGTCGGGTGGTTTGGTGATAAGCTTGGTGAGTGATGACCGGAGTTTGTTGATGGCATTGGGTGTTGTGCTTGGTCTCCATTCTGAGGGTAGTTTGAATTTGGATGGTGCTGTGGGTTTTTCAAGGTTGTTGCTGTAAAAGTAGTATTTGCGTTCTAACTTCCTGATGAATTGATCTATGCAATGTATTTGTGTGTCTGGTGATATGTGGTGTGGTGTGGGTCCAAATGAAAGGCCTTTGTTTAGAATGGAATTTTCTGTTTTGGTAAGTTTGTGGTTGGACAGGTTAACGACAATATCTGGTGTTGTTTTTGTTTGTTGATGATGCGTTGTTTTCTGCGTTTTTGTAGTTGTGTACCTGATGTTAAACGTCTAGTTGGCCGATTATTTCTAAGAGTATTTTTTTCACATTTTCGTTTTTGGATTGTTTTATGGCTTCGGCATATGATTTGGTTTGTGGTGTGCTTGTACTTGTCTGTGATGTTGTTTGGATGGGTTGGGTTCTGGGTTGGTGTGTTGAGTGTGTGATAGGTTGTGTTCTGGGAAGGTACATTTGCTCTCTTGGTGGTGATGGATGTGCGTGGTGGATGGGAGGTTGTTGTCTTGAGTAGGGTATTATAAAGTGTCGGTTGTTTGTGTAGTGGCGGTTGGTTTGTGATGTTTGTTTTGGTCCAACTTGCCCTGGTTTGAAGGTGGTTTGTGGTGAATGTGGTTTGTTCTGTATGTGTGGTGCTACCTCGTTTTTTGGCAGGGGAAGTGGGTTACTCCTCGGTTGTCTCTCTGTGTTGATCTGTGGTTGCTGTTTGAGCTGTGTAGGTCTAAACCATTGAGTTGTGCTTTGGTTGTTCTGTGGTGTTTGTGGTCTTGTGTATGTATGTGGGTTTTGCTGTGTGTGTTGTCTTTGTGCTGGTTGAGGTATTGGCAACAGCGGTGGTCTGTGGCGTCTCTCTGTTGGTGCGTGTTGTGCTGGGCGTGCCTGCTTCTGCGTGTGGTTTATTTGATGTTGTAGTTCCATCAAAGGCGGGATGTTTGCCTTTCGCATGACTGGGTTTTGTGTGCTTTGTTTGTGTGTGTCATTGTGTGTCCTGTTTGTGTTTGTTTTGTGTGTCTTTATGCTGGTTGTGGCGAACTTAGCAGCTATCCTGTGTGCCTTAGCAACAGCTCTGTCCGCTTCGTATGTGTGTGAGTCTAACAGATTCCCTTCAATTATGTGTGCTTGCTGTTTGTGGTAGTGTAGTTTTTTGTAGTAATGTTCTAGGATTGCGTGTTGGATGATGTTAGCCGCGGCTTTTAAGATCGAGTCGATCACTGCAGTGGTTTCTGTGTTGGGGTCTACGATGGCTAGTGCTATGTCTGGCTTAACGATATGTGTGTTGTTCTTGATGGCATGTTCTATGTTCTGTATGTGGTGCTGCAGTTGTTCTGTTTTGTATAGGGATTTGTATAGTTGCTGAAATGTGTTTTCGTGCTGTTGGTTGACAGGGTGCTCTAAATCGGCTTTGCTGAAGATTGGTGGTCGGCGTGTCTGTGTTTCTGCATCCGTGTGTGCTTTTGTTGTTAATGTGGTGGTGTTAGTAGTGGCTGCAGAGGTGGCCGATTGTTGTGGTGGTGGTGGTGACGGCGGGGTGGTTGCTGTTGGGTTGTGCGTTGTAGTTGTGTGCTCTTCTGTAGGGTTGACTGATTGTGTGGTTTGTATTGGTGTGGGTGTGGACTTTGGGTGTAACTCTGTCTGGCTCCTGGTCTGTGGCCTGTTATCCTCTGGGTTCATAGTGGACAGGTGCGTGCGCGCGCGTGTGTGCGTGTGTGTGTGTGTGCGTGTGTGCGGTTGTGCGTGTGTGTGGTTAAAAAACAAGATTGGAAGATATGGTGTCTGTTTACGAAGATATATTATATTGAAAGCAAAACAAAAACATTATTACAGTATATATATTACAATAAAAACTTACGTTTGTTGATTTCTGTTGGAGGCCATATTTCCTAGATTATTTGCACTAAAACACTAAAGTGGCTAAGCTATTATGTAACACTAATCTGGCAAAACTGTTATAAAACACTAATCTGGCTTAAACTGTTGTCAAAACTTATAATAAGGTGGTCCTAAAGTGGCTAAGCTATTATAAAACACTAATCTGGCAAAACTATTATAAAAACACTAATCTGGCTAAACTATTATCAAAACTTATAAGGTGGTCCTTAAAGCTACCATACAGGCAGCACACTATTTGTAGTCGTCTCGACTCCAGAGACCAGCGAGGCGACATCATCGTTTTTTAACGCCTCCATATCAACACACCCGCTGGAGCCTTTGAGGTATTGCTGTCACACTTTAGGTTTCTCCGTGCGGTATAGGGCTTGGACCTTCAATATATAGTGGTACTCTTCATCGGTGACCTGGCCATCCTCGAGAGCTTTGCTGTCAGACTCGTCGATAGCCCGTAGCATACTCTGTGCCAGTCCCACATACTTAGCATGCTTCTCCAGCCTCCTTGTGATCTGCCGCTGCCCCACCCCCATGCCCGTGTCCAAGACAGTGGCGGCTAGTGTCACGCCACCCAGCGGGATGGCGACGATGGTCCCCACGCCTGTAGCGAGAGTGGCCACGGCTGCCACCCCAGCACTGGCTCCAATCACACCCATAGCAGTGGTTGTATGCGCAAGGATGTTGTAGGCTGTCTTATAACGCATACACGTTCTGCTGTACTTTTCTGCCTCATGGCCGAGATTCTGTCTGATGGTATCTATCTGCTGAAGTCACCAGCCGTGGATTGTACCGCCCTCATCAGCCGTCAGGGAGGGGTATATTTCTGGTTGCTTCCGCCACTCTGATTTTGCCATAGTATACCTGCATCACCTGCAGAATCTGCTCATGAGTCCTAGAAAGGTACATTTTGGAGAGCCTGGCGAACCGTTCCCGCTTGCTGGTTTCGAGACAGGCATCTCTTAGACAGGGGTCATCCAGCACTATGTCAGGTGCCAGTAGCTTTCTGAGACGTGACATCTGGAACTTCCCCTTATGACCAAGATAGTAAGTCCGCCACTTGATGGCTTTCTTGGTCTTGCACTTGCACCATCTCCTCTTCCCACCGTATGACGTCTGGCTCATCCTCGTCTGTGAAGACAACTGGCTCATCGTCGTATGTGAAAACATCTGGTTCATCATCCCAATTACTCTCTGGCTCTTCCTCGTCCATGGTCTCTGCTGCATCGTCCGCGGTCTCCGCTACATCTAGCTCATCGTTGTATGTGAAGACATAGTCCTGCTTTCTCTCCTCCAGGAGGGCCTGCCAGTATCGGGAACCTGTACTGTTCCTTCGCCTCCTTGCAAAGCTCGCATTCTGTTGATACCAGCTCTCCTGCTGTAGTTGCTCTCCTTCGTGTTGCAGTGCGAGCATCTGTTCGTTTAAGGCCTTTATCTGTGCAGGGGGCATGAAGGGGCAACCCTGCATCAGGCTCTTCATCATCTCGGCAAAGGTAAGATATTCCTGGTGTGATATCATGTTGTCGTCATATCAATGAGTAATAAGAGTGTAAACTCTAAATGGGCGTCCGATATCCCATCCGTGCTGGCATATATGTTAATGGAGGGGCTGTCAAACAGGTGATTTACAGGTGTGAACAGGCTAGGACTTATAGATTTCCATAGGTAGCTGTTGGCACCTGGGGGATACTATATCACGTCCTGGCCGACTTCTACTAGTGAGCTGCTGTGTGCACTGCCCGGAGGTTGATGTAACACATCGGCGTGTATGTATGTTGTGTCCCGCTGGGGCACCTCGAAGAGGACCCATTCTACATCGTACTGTATCACCCGTCTCCCCTCTAGAGAGGGTGAGATTACGTTCTCACCACCGGAAAGCAGCAGTCGGACAATCGGCATGGTTATATGTCTTGTTTAAACCCCTCCTATAGCGTGCTATGGAACCCATATTTGCTCACTCCACTGGTCTTGCTGACCTAGCAGATGTGTACGCAGTTGATGCTGCCAAGGTAGAAGAGAGCGATGGCATGTCATTCGCTCTACAGTACGAAGCAAGCTCAAATGCATTCTCCCTCCACCTCATTGGTGGTGATGGGGTGGAGCTGCTCACAGATGGCCACAAGATCGTGTTTCGTTCCGATTTCTCGAAGAGGAAGTACATCCTCGAGCCGTTGATTGAGCTCTCAGATACAGAGGTGGTAGACATCAACACCCTAAATAACGACCTCAGCTTTCATCCGGTCAAACACTATTTGAGCAGTGCCCCGCCGATGGCCCATGATGGCCTGCTATTGACCATGGCAAAAAACCTGCAGTTCATATTTGAGACAAATGAAGTGTGGTACCGCGCTGGACCTGGGGTGACTGGCAAACATGGTTGCCCCTATATAGGCCTCGCGCAGTCATTGACATAGAGGTTACTCACCTCTCCACTGTTGTGAAAAAGGAGGGGACAGTTCGAAAGCTCTACAATCTGGGATCATACTTCCTCAACTACATAGGTAAAGGTGTCTCCCTGGCGGGGGTGGGTCACCGGATCAAGGTTACAGGTGGAAAGCTCCTGCTGCGTCGTCCATTCGATGGACCAGAAGAAGCTGTTAACCTCCAGGAGGGCACCCTACGGGTAGATGGGGTGTCACATGTCTCCAAAGGCAAGGGTGCTGTTAAACTGCTTCAGGAAGTCGGACTCACTAGCCCGCGAACGACTCATATAGTCCTAGAGCTCCGTTTCTTAGCCGGCAGCAGAGTGAAGCAGCTAGCCCCTACCCCTGCGGGGATGAAGATCACTATCGATCCGGATGGAACAGGGCTCGATCTGGCACAGATATTTCTCGAGCGGTTCACTCTGTTCAGTTTAACTCTTCATATATAGCCATGATTCTCATCACACCCTGCTCGTGCTGGCGTCTACAGCCGTGGCACAGGGCGCTGAGACTGCCATGATATTGGATGCCAACTTCCGGGATGACCCCCAGTACAATCCTTGGGTCGATCCCTTGCGGAGAAACATTTACGACCGCTTTCCCCCACGTAAACAGATCGAGTCTGTTTGCCACTTCTATGGGGTGGAGAGGGTAGGCCGTGGTTGTCTGCTAGAGACCCCTGCTCAGCATCAGATTCTCTGCGTAACATGTGAACATGCAAGAGTCTGCCGTGGTTCACATTCTAATCACTTTAGCCTCCTCCCAGGTGAGCGTTGTCACGGTAGATGGAAGCCCTATGCATGGTTTCATCATGCCAATGCGACTCTGGCAGAGACTATGTGTTTGTCTGAGCCCACACAGAATAGAGAGAGGCCGGTCCTGTGGTTGATGGCGATCAGTGGTGTATATCACTGTGGAGGCTTGTCTCTAAATGGGCGTTCAGCCCCTACTCATTTGTATAAATGGAAGTCCAGTTGAGGGAGGTGGTATCCTTTTGACCCCGACACTACTAACGCCTAGCACGCATGCGCACATGTCAGATCCACGTGTTAGTATTGTGAGAGAGTGTATGCTTATATTGTACCGGGAAATCACTTCATTCTCGGCGTTCTTGGCAACGATTAGGACCGGAATGAAACGAGAATTTCAAAACTGTTTACCATTTTAAAATCGGACCAGAAATGGCCGAGTTATCCACAAATGGTAATAGCGAGATTTGAACCTGTGATTTTAAGTTTGCTAATAAACACAAAACAAGGATCTCATGCCTTAACTACCTCGACCATGTATGCATTAGTAATTATAGCTGATTATGTTATGCATTGCTGTTACCGCGTTATCTCGAAGTGACGTCAGACTGATAAGCGCAGTAACCGCAATACTCACGCTCAGAGATAAGATTACTAAGAGGCGAGATTTTAGTAGTGTTGTGGTGGGTCACTCACTAAAGTATTGCATATGATTCCCAGGCTGCATACTGGGGTTCAAATCCGCTCAAAAGACCTCGATAGAACTTACCTGAAATTTCGAAACTAGGTAAGATGCTAGGGCGGGGTAATATGACCAGGTTAGATAAAGACCCACCGCGACACTCCCTAGTGCGGGGTAAAAGCACCACAGACACACACACACACACCAGCCGGCTGGAATAGCAACAGGGTGGGGGTAGGAGATAGCTGGGGTAGGATAGGATAGGTAGGATAGATAGAAAAGTGTCCCACAGATAGAAACACCTCCTCAGGAAACCAGCCAGAATAAGAAAGGCCGGCCGCTGGCCGGTATCCTGAGGAGGTTCTCCTGGACATATTCTTGGCCATGGCTATTTGTCTAAATGGAAATCCAGTTGAGGAAGGTTGTATTTTTCTACTACCGGCTATACTACTAAACATATTTTTCACAGAATCGGATAAGAAATAAGAATTTTTCAAACAAAATTGTTTTTAGCAAGCAATCGCACATTTCAATCTCAAGTTGTAAGCACACAGAATTGTAAAGAACACTGCTAGAAATACTAGTGTTAGCTTTCCTTGTATTGGCCCAACTGCTTTTCTAAATAAAGTAGTGGCTATAACTGACACTTTTGTTGCGGACCTGAGTCTTGTCGTTCATATCTTAGTGAATTAAGATCGTCAAACTATAGTAACGTGAATTGTATATAAGATGACAGCTGAGCCAAACTCATAGAGGACACGTTCATAGATATGGAATATACCTTTCCACTTTATCCACCCATCATATGACGTCATAATCCACCACGTGACGTGTAGAATCACATCACAGTTAATGACGTCATTATGACGTCATGAATGACGTAGATAAGTACGACAAGAACGTATATTTGAAGACGGACTATGCGTTGTTGTACGAATCGTATGGCTTTACTATTTAATAAATATTCTGTTGAATATTTTGAAACTAATTTGACTGGGCCCTGTTGCTGCCATAGGAACTTACCTGTATAGTTTTCAGGAAATTGATAGTTAGGGCATTCGGAGATCGATCAATCCCAACACGGCGAGGTGTGGGTGGAGCTCAGCTAGTGATGGGCGGAGCATAGCTAGAACTGGAATGGTCCATTGGCACATCTTTGGTAAATAACGGCCACTAGACAAATAAAAACCGCTTATATGATGTCGCTAAATGCAAATACATGTTTAAGGTCAACTCGATATTAGAATTGTGACACACACACACGCACGCACGCACGCACGCACGCACGCACGCACGCACGCACGCACGCACGCACGCACGCACGCACGCACGCACGCACGCACGCACGCACGCACGCACGCACACACACACACACACATATACATTATACAATGAGCTCAGAATATTTTATCATGTGATTCGACACAAAAAACTGGCTACAGCATTCCTTGTGTGAGGTCACGTGAAGATGGAAAGCGTTTTAATTGAGCACCGGCTGAGACACGAAATTCTTAAGTCAACTTCTAGAGTTATCGATGTTTTATTAAAATCCTGGGATCCGTGCCCATTTGTTCATGGAGCTGCCACAACAAGCTCATACAAGGTATGCATATCCGATTCTTCACCGTTTTATTATATCGACTTAAATCGTTGACATAGTCTATTCTCCCAAGCAAGCATTGTGCACTTCTAAATTAAACCGGTTCCAGTTAAATTAGTTTCAAAATATTCTAAAACTTTCTTGTATTGTTGTCATGTAGGCTAATAGAACACTGCAGTTTCATGAGCTAAAGCTAAAGGATATTCATGAACACGGTCTTCTATGAATAACTGCCAATATGGACGAATGATTCATTGAATGTTATGAATGCATGACAGGCAGATGGATTGGTATAGCACATACTGCTGATCCGCTCATAATAATAAATCCAGTGATTTATATCTAGATGCAGAAATAACAACGGAGGGATATAATAAGTCACTCAAGTAGCGTACGTTGTATGCCCTCGCGATGAATATACTATTTAATATACATTATAATGAATATCTTCAAACTAATTTTACTGGCAAATGTTGTTGCCATAGGCAATAACACACACACCCCCACCCACCTCCACCCCACTCCCACCCAGCCCCACCTCCCCCTCTAATTATTCTCAAAATATTACCAAGCTTACCTGTACCTTGAAATATAGATTATGGAAATTCAGGTTTCACAGCTTCAACTCAGTTCCAACACACGTATCAAATGGGCGGACATTAGTTTAACGTGGGCGGGGTATAGCTATACAATGGATCCTTATATCTCAAATTTAGATAAATGGAATTTAGGATTTCTCTGGAATAACAACACCAGGTATCGATCAAGAATAATATTCTTGTCTAGCGTTGATAGTGATTTTCCCCTCTGCATATTATTGACGTTGGTGCGCACATGGCTAGACTGTGCTTCTATAGGATATCGGCAATATATTGCGAAGATTATTCGCATTTGAATAATGCAGCTGGATTCTGTTTCGTTGGTACTTTAGGGACATTGGAAAGGGTAGTTGTATGTTAACATCTATGTCAAGAGAATTAGGATGCATATGATGTGCGGTACTGACTGGACTAAGCCAGCTGTTCATAATGTTACCGTAGGTAGAGGCAACCATTCATACTTACGATGCATACATACTGAACAACGTCGGCTAATTTCCTGAATAATTTCACGAAGTTAGTGCAGAGCCAGAGAGCTTAAATTTTCCTCGATTCCGACAGCTCATTGGAAGCGCTAGAAATCAAAATATTCCCCGGAGGGACCTGGACAAATTATCAGAGCACCTGGTGGACCATTAATACACAATATGGACAATAATCGAGGCTAATAAAGCGATACCAACAGGCAATTCCGGACAGTAATTTGCTCCCATGATCCAATATAATGAGCTATCAAACATGTGTTACCTCTGTGGCTGGTTTGTGATGATTAAGGATTCGATTCGGCACAATGGATGATTTATCACTCATAACTCAATATGGTCTGTTATAGCTCAATTACTGATGCACGCGATTATTAATATTGGTGGTAGTTCTGGTAGCGGTAGCGCTGGTACTAGTATTATTATCCCTGGAAGCGGGTATCATGGAAGTGGCAGTATTAAAGGCAGCAGTATTGGTAGTGATAGTGGTACTGATAGATGATGTAGTAGTAGTAGTAGTAGTAGTAGTAGTAGTAGTAGTAGTAGTAGTAGTAGTAGTAGTAGTAGTAGTAGTAGTAGTAGTAGTAGTAGTAGTAGTAGTAGTAGTAGTAGTAGTCGAAGTGAACGCACGCGTTTATTTAGCTCTGCAATTGCTGCCCGAATTTGCTAGTTTCTAGCGCGATTTTGTAGATAAATTTTATACATATATTTCGTATTAGTATTTCCTTCCAAACTTTATGTTTAATTTGTAAATTCTTGTCTTGGTTGGAGCGCATTTTGTGTCTCCATTTTCTAAAGGCATTCCTCTTAGCTGGCGGTTTCCGCCATTTAATAGGGCTCCTCTTACTGTGGTCAATACATTTCTCCCCGCGCCAGTCTGCTATTTCTATAGTTCGTAGGCTAGCGCAGTATATTTGGCAAGATCGCTTGAGTGAGTGGATTTAATTCCTTTGTCATTTGTAAGCACAAGCCTAGTTCTTTAACTATATAAATCTTTATAGTCAGTTGGATGTCCACGGTCAACTCGAACAGACTAACAAATATATGACTGTAATATGTTAGTATGCATTAGGAAACCACTTTAATCGGTTAGGTGCTAGTGAACCACTTAGAAAGTGGTTCAAACTAACAAATATACGACTGTACTCTCTATTCGTATATTTGTTGGTAGACGTCAGGGTTTCAAAAGGGGACACTATTTATTTAGTGTTTAGCTCTTTCCCTGACGTCTTGGTGTTATATATTTGTATTATATATTGTAGTAGTATGGGGTTCCTCTTTTTATAAAACACCATGGCAACCTCATATAAGCGTACCCTGAGTCTTAAAATCACGACAAAGGCTTGGGGTGTTTCGGCAATTGAGGTGTATCATGGGTTGAAGGATGTAGTTGGGGCAGGGCCACGGGTCCTTCAAGGTCTCGTTAATGTTTCCAAATCTGTATGGAATGTCACCGTAGTTAATGAAAGTGTGAAGGAAAAGGTGCTCGACGAGGTCCTTGTCGTGAAGGGTGAGGTGTGTAATGTGGAGGAAATAGATTCTGATCGTCTATTAGTCAAGATGAAGGTTCCATTAGAGATCCCAGATGAATGGGTTATCACTGAATTGATCAAGTATGGCAAAGTGGACAAAGTAGAACACGAGACCTATCCATTTGAACGAACCTTAGAAAATGGCATCAGGTTAATGAGTTGATATTGTCATTCATATGGGAAGAAAAGAATCATTTAGTTTCCCATCGTGTTCTCAATAATGCTAAGTTAGAAGGAGGACTTGATTTAATTGATATTAAAGTGAAATGTGTTTCTTTAAGGTTAAAATTTTTGGATGATCTTTATACATCAGATGAGACATGGGCATGTGTTTCATGAGCTCTCATGGAGAGAATTGTAGAACCATTTCTGGCGGAGCATGTTTTTACCTCAAAGAAGCCACCTCCGAATAGCCAAATGATACCAGATGTGTTTAAAGATCAAGTTAAGGAGTTAGAAATATTTGACAGATACATGCCTCCACCTACGTGCTGGAAGGAAGTACTAGAACAGCAATTGTGGGGCAATAGTAATATATGTTATAACAATGCAGTACTTTATCTACCGTCCTTTGCAAAATATGGCATTCAACATTTATCTGATATGATACACCCTCAAACACGTAGATGGATTTCAATGCAAGAAGTAGCTAGAAAAACACATATGAGGCATATAGATGTCCAGCGGTTGCTAAATAAAATAAAACATGCTGTACCAATTGAATGGTTTCGTCTGCCAAATGTAAATAATAATAGTTTGACTCCACAACCCGCATTAGTTATTGATGATGAGATGTTAAAATACAAGATGAGATCCAAGGAATGGTACCATATTATGAGACGAAAACAAGTAACACCTCCCATAGCAATTAGGAGATGGGATGACTCCAGCTATAAACCATCCAGTTGGAAAAATGTATGGAATATCTTACATTCTCCATACATACCAAATATGGCTCGTGATTTATTGTGGCGATTACTACATCGACGGCTATGGGTGGGACACTTGACATGCAAGTGCAATATTACGACTTCTGATAGGTGTTACTTATGTCAAACAGACGAGCAAAACAATCGAGCATTTATTTGCGGAATGTCCAATATCGTCACAATTTTGGGACTATATCAGCCAAATCTTGGCAAAATTTGGAGCGAAGCCCATTGTTCTAGACAGGCATGTAGTCTTATTTAGAGAATTTGGATCAAGCGGTGTAAATATCAGAAAGTCTGAAAGGACTATTTTAATAACAATACTAACCATAGGTGTTTGGGCCATTTGGAAACATCGGTGTGCACAGACGAAAAATCCATCTATGGGCAATCACAATAGAGCAATAAAGGCAATATTTCGTTCATTGCTGCTGAATCATATTCCTTGCGAATATTTTAGATTAAAGCAGCATGGTAAAGAAAAAGTATTCAAGGAAATATGTTGCAAAACAAACATAGTTTCAATAGAGTTGGGAGCTGTAAAAATAAATGAGCCTGCACTAGCTTAAATCATTTAATTACTACAGCTGATTTATCTGTGTCTTTTAATTAATCTGTGTCATGTAATTCATTTTAGTCTGCACTTTGATATTGTTATGTTTAATAATTCATGTTAACAAATAAACAGACTGGGGTAATTTAATAATCAATCGATAAAGTAAGTTGCCATTGAATTATAAAATTGTCCCAGGTAATTTTAGGAATTTGCACAGAGTTTTATAGGGTTATTTGTTCCCGGGTAATTTACAAAAACTTACAACAAAGTAAATCAAAAATGGAAACAAGAGCGCCATCTATTTCCATCTACTTTTCTGTAATTTTCCTGCTGACTATATATGTTATGCTACCCAAATGCTACTACACCCGCTGATCTTTAAAGACTCAGCCCACTGGCGTCAATGATTGACTTATTTGTCATTGATTGACGAGTCACGTTTCATTTGTTGAATAGTTGCACTCGCCACACGGGCCTACTACCACACATGGATTGAATGGTAATTTGCAAAACCTTACAATAAAGTAAATTGAAAATGTAAACAAGAGCGCCATCAATTTTTCTGAAATTTTTATGCCGACTATAGGTATTATACTACCCAAACGCTACTACGCCCGCTGATCTTTAGAGAATCAGCCCACTGGCGTCAATGATTGACTTATTTGTCATAGATTGACGAGGCACTTTTCATTTGTTGGATAGTTGCACTCGCCACACGGGTCTACTACTACACCTGGGTTGAATAGTAATGCCTTTGTTAAGTTTTGTTTTGCTATTGGAGCTTTATCAGCCTATTGTTTTGTATCGATACTTTTTAAGCCATATGTATTTATAGATTGTATTAATGCTCATTATTTATCATTGTTTTGGTGTAATATTAATCAAGATTACTAGTTCACCAGGTTTTTTTCTGGGGGTTTGCAAGCCTTTTTAAAGGAGTTCCTCCGTGAAGTTTGTCCGACTGCGTCAGCGTCGGTTTTTCAAACAAAAGAAGAAAAAAAGTACTAATAGTAGTAGTAGTAGTAGTAGTAGTAGTAGTAGTAGTAGTAGTAGTAGTAGTAGCAGCAGCAGCAGCAGTAGCAGCAGCAGAAGCAGCAGAAGCAGCAGAAGCAGCAGAAGCAGCAGCAGCAGCAGTAGTAGTAGTAGTAGTAGTAGCAGCAGCAGCAGCAGTAGCAGTAGTAGTAGCAGCAGCAGCAGCAGCAGTAGTAGTAGTAGCAGCAGCAGCAGCAGCAGCAGCAGCAGCAGTAGTAGCAGCAGCAGCAGCAGCAGTAGTAGTAGTAGTAGTAGCATCTGTACACTACAGCGCTGGTAGTGGTGGTGTTAGAGGTAGCGGTAATCGTAGTGGTTGTGGTACAGGTAGATGATGTAGTAGTAGTAGTAGTAGTAGTAGTAGTAGTAGTAGTAGTAGTAGTAGTAGTAGTAGTAGTAGTAGTAGTAGTAGTAGTAGTAGTGGTAGTAGCAGCAGCAGCAGCAGCAGCAGCAGCAGCAGCAGCAGCAGCAGTAGTAGTAGTAGTAGTAGTAGTAGTAGTAGTAGTCGAAGTAAACGCACACGTTTATTTAGCTCTGCAATTGTTGCCCGAATTTTCTAGTTTCTAGCACGATTTTGTTGATAAATTTTGTTCATATATTTCATATTAGTATTTCATTTCAAACTTTATGTTTAATTAGGAAAATTCTTGTCTTGGTTGGAGCGGATTCTGTGTCTCTCCATTTTCTAAAGACACTCCTCTTAGCTGGCGGTTTCCGCCGTTTAATCGGTCTCCTCTTACAATGCAATACATTTATCCCCGCGTCAGTATGCTATTTCTATAGTTCGTTGGCTAGCTCATTATATTTGACAAGATCGCTTGAGTGAGTAGATTTAATTCCTTTGTCATTTTGTGAGTTCTTTGATTATATAAATCTTTATAGTCAGTTGCTGTCCCCAGTCAACTCGAACAGACTAACAAATATATGACTGTATTATCTATTCATATATTTGTTGGTATACTTTAGAAAACCACTTTAATCGGTTTGGTATTAATGAACCACTTAATAAGTGGTTTAAACTAACGAATATACGACTGTACTATCTATTCGTATATTTATTGGGAGACGTCAGGGTTTCAAAAGGAAACACTATTTATTTGGTGTTTAGCTCTTTCCCTGACGTCTTGGTATTATATATTTGTATTATCCCCATTATATATTGTAGTAGTATGGCTTTCCTGTTTTTTGAAAAAACACCATCGCAACCTCCTATAAGCGTACCATGAGTCTTAAAATCACGACAAAGTCTTGGGGTGTTTCGGCAATTGAGGTGTACCATGGGTTGAAGGACGTAGTTCGGACAGGGCCACAGGTCCTTCAAGGCCTCATTAACGTCTCCAAATCTGGATGGAATGGCACTGTGGTTAATGAAAGGGTGAAGGAAAAGTTGCTCGACGAGGGCCTTGTCATGAATGGCGATGTGTGTAATGTGGAGGAAATAGAATCTGATCGTCTATTAGTTAAGATGAAGGTTCCTTTAGAGGTCCTAGATGAACGGGTTATCAATGAATTGATCAAGTATGGCAAAGTGGACAAAGTAGAACACGAGACCTATCCATTTGATCGAACCTTAGAAAATGGCATCAGAAGAATTTGGTTTGAAAAGGTAGAACAACCTCTCCCAAGCAAGGTCACCATAGATGGTCGATTTATCTTGCCATTATGGTACAGGGGGCAAATCAAAGAGTGTAGAATCTGCTTAAGCACAGAACATCTTGCAACAGATTGTCCTAACAAAAACAAATGTCTAGTTTGTGGATCATCTGATCATTTTAAGTGGCGATGACCGCAGAACAAATATGTCAAAAAGGGTGCTGATAAAAGTGCAGAGCAAGTTGTCTCTAAAGAGAATGTCATAGAACCGGTAGCTGCTGAGATTGTAGCTGAAATCCATACTAATGGGAAGCACGTTGCTAAGGAAACTGTCATCGAACCAGTAGTTGCTGAGATTGTAGCTGAAGTCCATGTTAATGAGAAGCATGGGGAAAAACTAAGAATCCAATCGCTGTAGTTGCAGGCGATGAAATAGAGGTTCTAGATGAGGGGCTAAGTCTTACTCCAGTAACAAGTCAATCCAAGTTTGATGTCAGAGAGGCTAATTCCACACAAGTTGAAGATGATGACCAATACCCTCTGGAAGAGAGTTTTAATCTAGGACAAGTAAAATTCAGGTCGCAAGATACTGAAACTAACTTTGATTTTCCACTGAGTACACTCAATCTAGACGATTTAAATAATATAGAGAAAGTAATTGGTGTCTCAGATCGATTGAGTGGAACAAAGCGACAGAAAGATGGAGAGAGTTCTGAATCAGAAATAGAGGAAAGTGATATAGAAGACGATAATATGTCAGTGACTGAATCCGATATATCCATGCAAACACATAGTTCTAAATCACCTGATGAGATAGCCATGTACAGGTCAGAGGCAGGAGAGGGGTTAGTTCCATATGTGACGGCAAAAGAGGATAAATATAGTAATCTGCGTCATGATTCAGACGAGGAAACAATCGAGCATTTATTTGCAGAATGTCCAATATCGTCACGATTTTGGGAGTATATCAGCCAAATCTGGGCACAATTTGGAGCTAAGTCCATTGTTCTAGAAACACATGGAGTCTTATTTAGATAATTTGGATCGGTGTAAATATCGCAAATTCTGATAAGACTATTTTAATAACAATGCTAACCATTGGTACTTGGGCCATTTGGAAACATCGGCGTGCGCAGACGAAAAATCCATCTATGGACAACCATAACTCAGCAAAAAAGGCAGTATTTCGTTCATTGCTGCTGAATTATATTCCTTGCGAATATTTCAGATTAAAACAGCACGGTAAAGAAAAAGTATTCAAAGACATAAGGTGCAAAACAAGCATAGTTTCAATAAAGTTGGGAACTGTAAAAATAAACGAGCCTGCACTAGCGTAAATCATTTAATTACCACAACTGTTTTATCTGTGTCTTTTAATTAATCTGTGTCTTGTAATTCATATTAGTCCGCAATTTGATATTGTTTAGTTTAATACTTCATGTTAACAAATAAACAGATCGGGGTAATTTAATAATCAATCGATAAAGTAAGTTGCCATTGAATTATAAAATAGTCCCGGGTAATTTTAGACACTTGCACAGGGTTTTATAGGGTTATTTGTTCCCAGGTAATTTACAAAAGCATAAAATAAACAAATCGAAAATGTAAACAAGAGCGCCATCTATGTTTCTGTAATTTTCCTGCCGACTATATGTGTTATACTACTCATATGCTACTACGCCCGCTGCTCTTTAAAGAATCAGCCCACTGGCGTAAATGATTGACTTCTTTGTCATCGATTGACGAGTTACTTTCAACTGTTGGACAGATGCACTCGCCACATGGGCCTACTGCCACAAATGGATTGAATAGTAATGCCTTTTTAAAGTTTTGCTTTGCTATCAGATCTTTATCAGCTTAGTGTTTTGTATCTATGCAGTTTAAGCGGTATGTATTTATAGATTGTATTAATGTTCGTTAGTTATATATGTTATTTATTTTTTGTTTTGGTGTAATATTAATCAGGCTTACTAGTTCACCAGTTCTTTTTCTGGGGGTTTGCAAGCCTTTTTAAAGGAGTTCCTCTGTGAAGTTTGCCCGACTGCGTCAGCGTCGGATTTTCAAAAAAAAAGAAAGAAAAAAAGTAGTAGTAGTAGTAGTAGTAGTAGTAGTAGTAGTAGTAGTAGTAGTAGTAGTAGTAGTAGTAATAGTAGTAGTCGTAGTAGTTGTAGTAGTAGTTGTAGTAGTAGTAGTAGTCATTGAAATCGTACTGATTTGGCTCTGCTATTAACGTCGATTTAAGACGAATTCTACTACGCCTATATGCTTCATTTTTTTTCTTGGTTCTTTATAAGTGTATATACGTTGATTTTGTTGCATTTATTTTGGGAAATTTTGATGTTGAATGTCGTATTTTGTGGCGAGGTTTTACAAACTTGTTGCTCGCGTGTTTCAAGATGCTAGCCATTGTTGGCTGTCACCGCTGTTTCGGCCTTGCTTGTACAGCTGTATTTTGTCCGGCTTTAGTTGTGCTTGTCCTCCTCGTTTCACGTCGGTTAGCGAAAGCGCCTTTTATGTTGGTTGCCTATGAGAACTCCTGGCCGTCTTTTTATGCATTCGCCCGGCCTCTGTTTGTACAGGCGGCTCACTCGCGTTGCTCAGTTCACCCGTGTTAGCGTGACCTACATGCAAACGTCCCGTTTTAAAGGTGGTCTGGTGCGCTGCTGTTATTAGAAATGTCATCAAAATATAAACGAACTTTAAGTTTGAAAATAACAACAAGAGGGTGGGACGTATCGGCTATAGACGTTTATCATGGCTTGAAGGATATCGTCGGCTCTGACCCTATGGTGTTAAAGGGACTAATTAATATTAGTCGTAATATCACCTTGGCCAATGAACAGGCAAAGGAGAAGCTTTTAGAAAACGATTTGACTGTTAAGGGAGAGGTTTGTGGAGTTGAGGAAATTGATAGCGACAAACTGGTAGTGAAGATTAAAGCGCCTTTTGAGATCCCTAATGAGTGGCTAACATCTAAGCTCGGCCAGTATGGGAAGATTCTGAAGGTGGCGAGAGAGAGAGAGAGAGAGAGAGAGAGAGAGAGAGAGAGAGAGAGAGGCCTATCGATTAGATAGGACGCTAGAGACTGGAGTTAGGCCAGTTTATTTCGAGAAAGTAGATAAGCCGTTGCCGAATAAAGTATCAATTGATGGTATTTTCATCCTTCCCTTATGGTACAGGGGGCATGTTAAAGAATTTGTTCAAGTACTACCCATCTAGCAGGAGATTGTCCTCAGAAAAACAAGTGCCGTATATGCGGTTCTACTGAACATTTAAATGGCGATGCCCTAGCAAGATGAACAATTCCACTGCATCACCAGTTGAACAACCATCTATGCCGATAAGGGATAAGGAAATTTCACCACCGATTACAGCTTCAATTCCAGTTGTTGCTAATGTGCATTTACCATCAGCGTCGGGTATAGCGGTCGCAAGAACTAATGATGAAATAGAAATTTTAGAAGAAGGGATTAGTTTAACTCCAGTTGGTGCTAGCGAAAGTCAACCAGTTGACGCTGAGAACGTTAGTGACATTGAGTTTTCTCAGTCAGAAAGTTTGGAATGCGGACAAAATAAATTTAGGTCACAATTGACGGAAGAAGAGTTCCCTCCACTTCCTTTAAGTCAAATCTCGGGCATAAGTAGCATTAACCACAGTCCTGAGAAAGGCAAAATAGGTGTAGGTATTCCAATGAGGGGCACCCCTATTAATAATGGCGCTGGAGGAATTAAATGTCACCAAATTGATTCTGGATCTGAGAGTGAGGTAGAAGAAGAGGATATTGAGGATGACAATATGTCATTGGCTGGGTCAGAATACTCTGTCACTTCACACGTGACCAATGAAATGGTCATGTATCGTTCAGATGATGGTAAAACGCTCGTGCCCTATATAACAGCAAAAGGTGTACACTATAGACATCTAAGGTGCGATTCTGATGTTTCCAAGTACCGACATTTGGAAATTTTTCAGTTGAATAATCATGATTTTAATAGTAAGCTGGGTAAATGGGCTAAAAACGAAATAATGGCAGTAAAAAACCAAAATCCAATTAGATTTGCCATCGTAGCGGAGTTGTATATTACCCTACTAATTGTGATCATTAGCACCTTAAATTGCAGGGATTTGAATACAGAATTAAAGCAAAGGTCTTTGTTGCAAGAACTTGAAAGGCAATACACAGATATAGTATTACTTCAAGAAACTAAAATACACAATCAAGAAGTTTATAATTCGTTTAAAGAGTTCTTCAAAGGCGAATTGTACTTTTCGTTAGCAATAGACAATAGTGCATGAGTTGCTATTCTTATTCTCCCCAGGTGCCTTAAATATGCTAATGTCATATCGTCATCAACTGATACAAATGGGCGTTGGGTTAAAATATCGATAACTATTTCTGACTCAGTTTTAAATATTATGTGTATCTATGCGCATGGTCCTCGGCGTGATTTTCTAAAGCGTTTATCAACTAGTATACATGAAGGGACTGAAAATCTAGTCCTCGGTGGTGATTTTAATTGTATTTTAGATTTTAATAAAGATAGACGATCTTCGGATGTTTATACTGACACATCACACATTGAGTTGAACCAGCTCTGCGATCGAGAATGTTTATTAGACAGTTATCGGCTGTTGAATCCTGATGAAAAACAGTTCACATGGTGTTCACCTGATGGGCACGTTGCCTCAAGATTAGATAGGATTTATTTGCAGGAGTCTTTTAAAGGCAAACTAACTCAGACAACAACTGTACCTGTATCATTTTCAGATCATAACATGCTGAGTATTACCTTAGATAATGCTGACTGGATTAAGCAAGGAAGTGGATATTGGAAATCTAATACTTCACTTCTTCATGATCTTAAATATTATCAGCGTGTCCAAAACTTTTGGCAATACTGACTCGGAAAAAGGGGCACATATGAAAATTTAATTCAATGGTGGGGGGATGGCAAAAATAATCTGGCTCATATTTCAGGACAGTATGCTAGTAAATTAGCACGAGATAGACGAAAACACAGGAAAGCCTTGGATACACTTTTATTACGAACCTCCAATAAAGTAAATAACGGAGAGGAAGGCTATGGAGATCTTTTAATGCAAACAAAGAACAAAATAAATGAGTTAGATAAGTATATTTTTGAAGGTGCCGAAATTCGTTCACGAGCTCAGATGCAAGCTGAGGGTGAAAAACCCACAAAGTGTTCTGCAGTTTGGAAAAGGATAGGGGCATAGGAAAAATTATTAGACGTATAAAATCAAATGATGGTGTAAATCTTGATTCAACAGCTGATATAACAAGAGCTGTTCATCATTTTTATCAAGGTCTCTACTCATCTGAAGGATGCGATGCTGCAGCAACTGCACATGTTTTAGGTAACATCAAGAAAACGTTGCCTGATTCATGCCATGTAATGTGTGATCAATGTTTAACATTAACAGATTTAACTGAATCCTTACATGGTATGAAAACAGGCAAAACTCCTGGATGTGATGGCCTTACAGCAGAATTTTATAGCACATTCTGGCATATACTAGGGCCATCATTGTTACAGGTCGTACATGAAATTTTAGAAATTGACAACCTTCCACCTTCCATGTCTCAGGCATACGATCGAATACTTTATAAGAAAGGTGAAAGGGAAGATGTGAGAAATTACCGACCAATATCTCTGCTGTGTGTGGATTATAAAATAATTCCCAGAGCTCTGTCACCAAAACTAAGCAGAGTGTTGTTGGTGGAAGTGATTGACCCTGATCAGACATGTGGTATTCCAGGCAGAAGCATTTTAACACACGTCTTTCTTATACGGGATTTAATTAATTTAGTGGAGAAAGACAAAATACCAGCAGCAATCATTAGACTTGATAATGAAAAGGCATTTGATCGTCTAGAGTGGGATTTTCTTTTTTAAGTCTTTACGTTGCATTGGTTTAGGGGAAAATTGTGTTAAATGGGTCAAGATATTGTATACTAATATAAGTAGTCGATATTAGGTCAATAATTATTTAACTGAGCCTGTAATTTTGAAGCGTGGTGTTCGACAATGATGTTCATTGTCACCCTTGTTATTTGTGCTTCCATTGAGTCATTTGGGGCAACAATACGTGAAGATAAAACATTCAAAGGAATTGCCATACCAGGTATTGTAAGACCCTTTAAGGTTTCACAATATTCTGATGATACCACGGTATTCATAGGAGATAATTCTGATTTTAGTCGCCTAGAAAGGACACTGGTTGAATTTAAGAAAGCATCTGGCCTAAGAATAAATAAGGATAAATCCGTTGGTTTGTTTCTTGGTGAGTGGAATTCCCGAAATGATGACGTCATGGGAATAAATTGGTCAGACAACAATATTAAAGTCTTGGGAATTTACTTCAATAGGAAAATGGATCCATCAATGAACTGGACATATCGCCTTACTAAAGTGAAACATATTCCACCAGGCTGGAGGCGGCGTCATTTGTCAATTTTTTTAAGAACCTTTGTCATTACTAATTTGGCAATGTCCGGGCTGTGGTATACAGCCTCAGTTGTCCAGATGCTTAGATATGTAGAAACTGAAATTAGTCAATTAATTCTTGCATATTTATGGAAAGATAAAACTAACCACGTATCAAATGATGTGTGTGTGAACAAAAAACAAAATGGCGGGTTAGATTTAGTTCACATACCAACAAAATGTGCATCCTTAAAACTGAAATTTCTTTATGAATTACTTTTTGAAGGTTCGCCTTGGACAACCGTTTCACGCAAATTACTCCAAAGTTACATAGGCCCATTTCCAGCTACAAGTACCTTCTTTTCAAATACACCCCCCACCAAATATTCGGAGGATTCTTGGGGTATATCAAGACTTACGCAAGGCATTAAGTATGTTTTCTAAAACCGCTCCATCGCCATTGGCATGGGCAGATGCTTTAAACCAACCATTGTGGGGAAATGACAACATTACCGTGTCTAATAGAGCACTTTATTTCCCTTCATTAGCAACTAAAGGGATCCATCACTTAGCAGATGTAATTACACCAGATTCCCGAACGTGGGTTTCCAGGCAGACCCTATCAGAGAATTGTAAGCTGAGAACCATCGACGTTCAGAGATTATTAATTCAAATTACGCAGGCAGTTCCTCTGGATTGGTTTAAATTACCAAATGCCATATGAGTTCCCATGACTGGTATACAGTTCTGATACAAAAAACACGCTAAAACACCAAAAGCTGTTGCTGTTTGGAATGACACATGTTATAAACCCTTTGAATGGAAAATTGTCTGTAAAATTTACATCTGCCCTCCATACCATATAAAGCAAAGGATGTAACTTGGCGACTTCTCCATCGCAGACTTTGGGTTGGTCATCTACTACAGAAATGTCACGTCACAACCAGTAATCGATGTACTCTTTGTGAATTGCAAGATGAAACAATCGAGCACTTATTCCTTAAATGCTCAGTAATCCTTGAGTTCTGGAATCACGTAGAAACAGTTTTAAAGGATTTCGGGATCAGTCACGTGAAATTGACACCTAATATTATTTTATTTAGAGATTTAAAAAATGTATAAATGCATCTTACAAACAGCCTGCGAGATGTTCTAATTTGTCTTGTTACAATGGCGGTCTGGACAATTTGGAAATATAGATGTTCTAAGGTACTGGCCCATGATGACACGAACAACTTAATTTCCTTGAAAGCGATTTTTCGCGCCAGTATGCTAATTTTCTTTCAAGGAGAACCTTTTCGGTTGATGAAGAAAGGGAAGATTGAAAGGTTTAAATATACATGGTGTGGTACCAATTTAGTAGAATTATCACCTATGAACTCGATGATTTTTAATTGATGAGCACCACATATCCTGTATTGAAGTACCAGATGAGTTTAGCTTAATATTAGTTGAAAATGAAAATCTGACTATTAACCCTTTAATGGTAGGAGTTGCTAAGGAATGTCAAAATATTTCATGATTGAGTGCCCATTTGCGGGCCGAGAGAGGAATATTTTGAAAATGTAGCACTAGAGTGACTGGCTCGGTTGTCGAGGCAGTTCAGCTGGTAAGTTTTCAAAAACGGTCTTCTCTTGGCCCACAAATTGAAATTAACATTCCTCAATACCACTGAAGAGACCGGGTTTTGGTCTGTTTCGCCATAGAATGGTTTTAAAATGTCACCATTATTAAAAAGTTGCCTAGTTTGCTGAGTATAGAAATAATGTAGTGTTTTAAACCCATCTGTATCATTTTGTGTAACATTGTTAAGAATAGATTTTTAATGTATATATATATATATATATATATATATATATATATATATATATATATATATATATATATATATATATATATATATATATATATATACACCTGTGCAAAAGTTAAGCACCAGCAAAAACAATAGAACGTAGAAACATGATGGTACAACTTAGGCTGCCATAGTTTTTGTCCCCGCGTTAGCTGACATAATTCCAAGTACGAAATGCACATGCATGCATGACTTCACGCCGCTTGATGTCCGTGCGTGGCGGGAAATAGCACACGTGTTCAGTTATGTAAAAGTCCAGTTTGAGGTGTAGAACATTACATACAGATTTAGGCGACAAGATTAGGAATTTTGTGTTCATGACCGTGGTTTATTTGTACAGAGAGAATTAGCTCTTGATTGTGAACCGCTATGGCAAGACGAAGGTTAAGTGATCGTGTGGAATGGCAAATCATAGGCATGCATACCACTGGTATGTCATGCAGAGAGATTGGCAGACAGCTGAACATTAACCATAGTGTAATCAGTCGTTTGATTGCAAAACATGGGCAAACTAACGAGGTGAACGACAGGCCTAGATCTGGAAGACCGAAGAAGACTACTGCCCGTGATGATCGAGCCCTAGTACGCCTTGTTAGGAGATCTCCATTCACCAACAGCAGAGTGCTCAGCCAGCAATGGGAAACGCGCAATAGAGTGTCAATGTCTACCGTCAAAAGGAGACTGTATGCTGCTGGCATGAAAGCTAGGAGACCTGTCAGACGTCCTCTCGTCACTGCACACCACAAAGAGGAGCGTCTGAGGTGGTGCAACGAAAGAAGACACTGGAACATGAGATCCTGGAGACGGGTACACTGGTCCGATGAAAGTCGGTTCCTGCTTCATGCCACAGATGGTCGAACTCGTGTATGGAGGTCCAGACGCACGGCGTACGACCAACGTAACATCATGGAAGAAGTTCCATTTGGTGGAGGTTCCGTTATGATATGGGGGTGCATCTCATTTGATTGTAAGCTGGATCTGTTGACTGTACCTGGAACACTAAATGGACAAAGATATCAAGATTCCATACTGGATAGAGTTGTGGTCCCTCATTTTGTAAATCATGCACCTGGAACCCACCCTATAGTCATGGATGACAACGCCCGACCACATCGTGCTAGAGCTGTGCATGAATACCTCCGCCAGAATGCCATCGAAACCCTACCATGGCCAGCAAGGAGCCCTGACATGAACCCTATTGAGCATATCTGGGACATTCTGGGAAACATGGTGAGAAGGAGGGATCCTCCTGTGCAGAACCTACAGGAATTAACAGACGCACTCCATCTTGAATGGCAACGAATACCACAATGGCGTATCAGTCGGTTGGTGACCAACATGAGACGTCGTGTCCAGGCCGTCATCCAGGCACAAGGTGGATATACCCGGTATTAATAATGACAGTCTCAAACTCGTGCACAGATGTTAAAGTTCGTTTTCAGACACCATTAATGACAATCTAGCCACGTGTGTCAACTGTAGGGCAATAGTTGTCAGTTGTGTCAACGTAACCATATTCAGGCCTCGTTTTCAAGTTCAAACAAAAACATACAGTGTTTCCCCACCATCATAATCAGCATTCCTCTAGTTGCATTATTACCTCTTGCACTAAGATGGATGGGTACATAAATGTTTATGCTATTGCTTTCTTCATAGC
>CM067369.1:141091680-141159180 GCA_034401795.1 Chaetoderma sp. LZ-2023a | reverse complement strand
AAAGCACGCGGTAATGGTGCCTGTGACACTGATAGCAGTGTCTCCATACGATTCATGATAAGGAGTCCAACAATTTAGTCTACAAATAACTAATTTCAAAAGAACTTACTTAATTATCTATTCATGAAACGGATAAATCATGTCCACATCTGAAGTAGATTTATCTAGACTTTTTAGTTAATGTGGAAGTATGCTTGTACTATTGTAAGTCATAGGGTTTCTCTGAATGTCGCATGCAGAATCGGTGAGAACGGACGACCCAGAGAAATCTCGATGGCCAGCGAGCAGTTAGAGCCAAGCTAAGAAATTAATATCACAACTCTAGTTGTTTTCATCAGGCCGTGTGGTGCACCGAGGGAAGACTAGATTCTATAGTGCTGAATTACCACATCGATCTTATCTATGAAAGGATGTCAGCGTGATTTATACAACCAGATCCGACATGAACCATAGAATTCCATAAACTTTCATAATTAATTGGTTCGTTTGAATACGAATGCATGTATCCTAATTTGAAAAATTGAAATTAAATTCTAAATTTGGATCCAAGATTACCATCATTCCAATTAAGTATTTTAGTAGCTCTGGCCACGGGTACCTGTCAACAGTGTATTGTAGCGCAGATCGACCGGACAGGTACCGGCCATCCCAGCTGTGCTGGGTACGGGACGGCCATTCCGGATTCGCTCCAAGCACGTCCCCTGGGTAGGATAGTACGCGTATATAAGCCCTATGAGAGAGGTTTTCGTTAAAAATGTCCGTTAAACTGCGTGGTGCCATGCGCGCACGGCAGAACTTCCCTGACAACATGTCTCGGAATTGGAAGCGAGTGCATGCTTATAGTGTACTGAATGGCTACACGTAAATGACTTCAGCTATATTGTCCTCGTTATTCTTGGTGGTGGTCAGGACCGGAATGAAACGAGGATTTCAGAACCGTTTAAACTATTAAAATCGGCCAAGAAATGGCTGAGTTATCCTCGAAAACCCTTTAAAATAATTTTTTTAATATTTCTCTTGACGTCGTAATCGCGTGTATGTATTGATAAATAAGGAATGTGCTTTGCACGTGGTAGCCACGTCACCACTTCTGGCTGCACACTGATTGGGTACTGCTCGGCCACTGATTTGCTGAGGCGCCTGGCTCTGACGTCACGAGTGGTATAAAAGGGGTGAAAAATCGAGAATCAGGAGCATCACTGGCGTGGAAGCCGGCCCACGCAGGATGACTAGACCATCGGGATAGACGTGTGCAACTGCTAACCTACGGTGATTCCAACATCATCTGGTGCCATTCGGATTTCAGCTCATCTGTGGTGGTAAAGAGTCCTCAGTTTCCACGGTTTTTGTACACCACCGGACGCCATCCGGGGATAATAAACTAACTTAAAGTAATAACCTCCCGCATCCAGACCTTTCTAGAGGAGTCTTTCTGTCGGAAGGCTGTGCGGGCCCAGATTTAATTCTACGGAATATAGAACTGATGGTGATCCTTGGTGGATGACTCGCCGGATGTGCCAACAATGCTGAAAAGTGGACTTCAACTTCCACACTGCATGTCGTATGTGATTAATTAACTTTTCGACCAGTCTGGGTGAACTTTGCCCGGTGCGCCGCATGAGCTATGCGACGTACCCTGCACCGTGTGCCTGTTATTGTACATGCATAATAATATATTATAGCCCTCTCTGTTAGTGGGCAACTTCAAACTTTCATACTACCATCGCTGGATGGAAAACTTTACAACTGCTTAAATTATGTAGCGGCTAAGAGACTATCTAATGGACATCTCCTTAACTGTTGCATTACCTGTCCTGAGAATGGGCTGTATCCAACCTGCCTGGAAAAGTCAGCTTTCGGAGACCTGCCTGCAGATACTTGTCTGTGAATGTCTTACTGCAGAAATCTTTCCAGCCTTAGAGATCGTGCCATCTCGCGCTACCTATCTGTTAGCAATTTCAGTAACTTGTGAACTTGTTCCGTACCGATGGCCAATAGGTCCTCAGGTAGCTATACTATTGAACAATTAATTATTATTTCCATATAATGGTACTGATGACTAATAGGTACCTTACCGGTCTTATGACCGCATCTTCATAATTTCTGTTACTGTGAATACTATCCTTGTTTACTGTGGGTGCTCTCAACTAGCCACACAGTAGGGTCCAATGACCTGTGACACTTTATAATCATCGTATTCGTTAGATTGTGTATTGGTTAGTTGTGTATATGGCAAGTAGCCATCTAGTTAATATGTTTTGTTTATTTATATAAAAAAAAACCTCTAGACCGCACTACGCTAGGAAATACTATGATGCTGGCGGGAATCGTGATGCGAATATAGTGTTGCATAGTATTTCCTAGCGTAGTGCGGTCTAGAGGTTTTTTTATATAAATAAACAAAACATATCGAGCTGAATAGCCAGGTTTTGTCAGTAACATGTCAGCCTCAAACATTTAGAGCATGATCAGCGACCTCAGTGTAAAATTGATGCTGGCAGGAATCGTGATGCGAATATATTGTTGCAATTTTACACTGAGGTCGCTGATCATGCTCTAAATGTTTGAGGCTGACATGTTACCGACAGAACCTGGCTATTCAGCTCGATAGGGTAGGTTTAAAGTGGTTAGGGACAATTTCTCCATTAGAGACGCATAGTGTACGCCTCTTTTCCGGCTGTTGTGGTAATGTAGCCCCATGCACTGGCAAGGTTGTGTAAAATTGGCCAGTTACCTATAGGACCTCATATATTTATTGAGTAATTGTCTCTTTCCATGATCCCCCAGCCGTATGGCTCAATAATTGTCTGAACTCCCAATCAAGACGTTGACTGGATCCGACCCTGGGAAACTATCAGAGGTTTCCGAGCGGTGAGAGTTAAATTGCCGATTTACATACATGCACATACACCCCACCTTCGGATACTTATTAGGTAGACCCCTCCACCGCCAAAGTAGGAAGCACTGCGAAATAATAATAATATTAATTGATATGTTGTAATACCGGCCTGCAGTGCATCTCTAGGCATCATGGAAAATAACCCTAATGACAGGTCAAATGTTAGCTCCCTATCACGTGGTGATGGACGAGATGCGGATCTCCATCCAACTCGTGGTAGTGTCTGGGTGAGGTCTTAGAGCCCACCACGCCCTCACGGGAAGGACGCTAGAGGTGGATATCCGACTCTCCATCCCCACCATAATGACATATCAGTATTTAAATTTGCTTATGTGAACTGTGAAACTTGTCTGGTGATGTTATATGTGGTTGCGGGGCTGGGTAACCGGATCATTATTTGATTCGGAAGCTTTGTTCCATAACATGTACGCACGCTATCCTTGGAGGTAGATCTTAGGCGGGGCAACCTAAGGGAAGCCGGGCATCGGTGCCCAACAGATAAACGTATCTAAAGTTAGGTAGTATACCCTACCACTTGCGGCCAAAGCTTGTTTTCGTTACTAACAACCAATTGGTAGGTTAGGATGTAGCAGAAAGCCCGCATAAAGAAAGCAGCAACTACGAATGCAGTAACTTTGGAACTACATAAGATGGTGACCTGGGAATTCTTTGGAAATCGTTCGTCCTGTCTTCACGTAAACCAGTGTGCATCACATTAATTATGGCTTCACTAGGATTTTCAGCACTTAGCATTTTCTGTTGAACAGAAGAATGGCCCTTTTTGCTGGCTCTCTTCCTCTGCTTCGGCGTTGAAGGCATTTTCTTGTGATGGAGACCCACGTGAGGCACTTACCTCTCGCAACAACAATGTTTTCCTTGTGTATGTGTTAGGGGTATACTAGTTTATATTAAACTATCTAGTGACGTCGTTGCAGAATTCTTTCTTGCGGGGATACCTCTGTAGATTCAAGGAATCTGTGTGGTACCTCCGGCGAAACCACGTGGAAAGAAAACCAGATGGCTTTATGTTGTGTATTACTGTGCTCATTTACTGTCAAATGCATAGAACTGTTTGTATAGTATTACTAAATTTATAACTGGTTAATTAACACCTTATCCATTGCTCTAAATTAGAATGGACAGACATACCGGTGACACAAATAGTTGGGATGACACCGTGTGGTTTAATCTCGGCTGCAATGGTCGCACAGCCCTACTTGAACATCAGTGTTCCACCGGCTCGAGAGGGTGGTCTTTGTACCTTCTGGAGAGATGCGATACGGGATCCGCAACCCCAAGATCCACAGCTAACCAGCCCTCCAGGACATCATGCACTTGCGGTGCGATGGAATGGAATGCCATGGCGGACCAGCGCATAACCCCATGAGCCCCAAGTGACACCTGATGTGGGGTCTGAAAGAGAAACCAACCCACGCCAACACTGCTCGCATGCTCACCGACAATGTGACTAATTTCCCCAGTGCAGGACGACCAGCACCGCCTCAACACGAGTTTTCACTGATTAGCGAGGGGACATTCCGTGATGCCTTGCAGGCGGAAACTCTATACATCACCTTATCGGATCTCTGCGACACAACAAAGAGCCCCACAGGG
The DNA here is from genome assembly GCA_034401795.1 of Chaetoderma sp. LZ-2023a. Lineage (NCBI taxonomy): Eukaryota > Metazoa > Mollusca > Caudofoveata > Chaetodermatida > Chaetodermatidae > Chaetoderma > Chaetoderma sp. LZ-2023a. The sequence continues at coordinate 141,154,667 of CM067369.1, read as the reverse complement.
GCAACCTTACCCTTCACGACCATTTTGTTCACCAACGTCATCAATGGGTGACCAGTGGCCGGACACTCATGTACCATACTCCGCATCCCCGCCTTTTCATGCGTCTTCACCCTACTACCAAGCGTGGCTGGAGGATGCAGCCACACCTTTTTTGCATTACATCAGGAGACCAACACATCACACACATCATCCGCATCAGTCATCTGCACCGCCTCCATACAAGGAATCAATAGAACATCGACGTCGTCGGCATAACACGCCTCCACCCATCTATAGACGTACACTTGTCTATGGACCCGCATCAGGGTTGTATTCGGTGGAACCCATGTATCACGCACAGCATCAGCAATGGGAATCACCTTCACGGATATGGCACCATCAGCATCATCAGTGACATCGACGGGAGACACCATCCACACCACCACCAACACGTCGAACAGCATCCACGTTCTCATCGGTTTCACCAGCACCACCACCAGGTTTCGCACCCATCACTTCTTCACGAGGACTTGGCCGGATCATTCTCACCCCACCACCCCACACACCCCCCCCCCTCCTCCGAATATAGCTGGGAGACTGATTGGGCTAATTACAAATTTCAATTCGAAATCATAAGTCATACCAACCGGTGGACGAATCGTCAAATAGGAGAGTATATAGCCGGAAAGCTATCCAAGAAAGCTCTACAAGTCCTGGCAGACTTAGACACAGACTACACACCGACATACATGGAACTGGAGTGCGCGTTGTCAGAAAGATTCAGCGACACAGCCCTCAGGGAAACAAGACAATTACAGCTAAAAAACTTACGTCAATGCTCGGAAGAAACACTACCGGAATTAGCTAGTCGCATCCCTCGGTTAGTTACCCATGCTCATCCCAGCACAAATCTCGAAGGCGTCACTCACTTACATCTCGACACTTTCATCAACGAGTTAAGCGGGGAACCCACCTTGAAGGAAAAATTGTTTCTCATGGAGCACAGTAGCCTCCAACAATTAATGGCTACCACCGTTCATATCAAAAACTTCGTGGAGCGGGAGAAAAACAATCGCCGACAACTGCATCCTATAAACGAAGTTAATGATGTAAACGTCGCCACCACTAACACTGAATCCACCACTGCAACCGTATCTACCTCAGAATCTGACCAACACGCACAACAGGAACCAAACACCAGCCAAAATCACGCGTCTAGAGGAAGGGGGCATGGCCAATCCCATCACGGGGGCCACAACAATGCCCCAGGACGTGGGAACCAGCACAACAATAGCAATCGTCAGAGCATACACGATAGGTTAGAAGAGATTACTAAACTGATCTCCACACTCACCAATCTGGTCACCACACTCAGTACAACAGTAGCGACCCAATCCACCACCAGACCAGCCACCACTACAGCTTCACCACCACCAACAAATATGTGCTTTGGATGTGGGTGGCCGGGCCACTGGAAGGATCGATGCCCTAGCCATCCTCCCTCAACAACTCAGACTGCTGACCAACGCACCCCGCAGCCAGAGAATCCATCAAACTAGCAAGGGCACCGATTATAGAGTCACTTCGGTGCCCATTCAAACAGCCTGGCTCAACTGCGGCCTCTGACCAACAATGTCAGATGGCCACTACTAACACTCAATTCTCCTCTACACCATACATATACTCGCACCCAGCTTTCTAATGTTGGTACCAATGATGCACACCGCACCCGCAGCTCTGACATCTTCCCTCTCCAGAAGATGTGACCCCAAAAATTCCGATTCTACTCAACCTTCTTTCCTATGTAAAACGGCAGTGGTAGGTTGTAGCACCTCCACTGAAACAACATTCATACAAGCACCACGACCTACCGCCAAGGCACTTAGCACCCGGTGTCCCTTGTGGGTATGCAATTCACAAGTCCTTACAGCATCACCTACAACGTCCACCAGCAGCAGTAGGGATCCCGAAAAGAGCATTCATTCAGCATCATGGGTCCGCAAGAAGAAGCATCGTTCAAAGGACAGAAAACAAGCATGCCATCACTGTTTCTTCTGCGCTTCAACCAAACATCGCATGATGCACTGTCAAAAGTGGCTCACACAGGTAGCCCTCACCCGCGAATGTGAAAATCCTTTCCATGCTGCTGTTTACACCAACTCAGCATACACGGAACCAGCAACAATGCCACCACCATTGCTATCACCAACTCCGTCCTCGCCTAAGCAATCACAGCAGCAACGACGACGGGTTGGCCCTTACCACATTCAGCCACCAATCACACTCACAGAAGCCATCCGGAAACAAGCCGACTATATACAGAATGATACCGCCCCATCCTCATTTCCGCAAATGGTATCAGTGGAAACTCTTCCACAGGTCCAATATAAAGTGATATATAGGTGTGCCTGTCTGTTTAGCAGTATTTCCACCAGTGCCACTGTTGACACTGGAGCTTCCATCACCGTCTTTAACAAGCGCTTGTATGAGAGCATCCCACCTCATAAAAAGCCGCCCCTTTAACCTACAAACATATTTTTGCAAACAGCTATGGGAGCTGATGTTCCCATGGCTGGTACCATAAACCTCGTCATACAGATTGAGGAGATGCAATTCATTCAGCGAGTTGTTATCGCCTCTTTCCAAAACGATGCCCTGCTTACTCTGATTTTCTCAGTGCCAGCGAAGCCGTCATACACTGCAGACAACAGGAAGTAGACATACACGGCCAGCGGATACCTCTTGGACCAGAATCACCACTGTACGATACATGTGACATGACTTTAGCAACGACCCCCACAGTTGAGCCGGGACACGAGAAAATCTTGTGGGTCACTGCACCACAGTTAGGAAACAACACTCACACAGCCATGATGGAACCCGACCCTGAATACATGATCGTGGACACCACCAACAAGAATCGCATACCTTATCGCATATTCAATGGCACAGCGGACCCGATAACTCTTGAACCGGGAGTCCGTTGTGGCCATTTGTTAGATCTGATATCACTGGAAACACCACCTACCGCATCTACACCAGAAACAGCTTCCGATGACTTGCTAGAACACTTAGATGACCTATATTTGCGTGCCACAGTTGGATTGATGCAATCTAAAAAATTACATATACGGAAATTACAAATATCGTGATAGTTTCTTGGCCGGAGACATGGATTTAGGAGAAACTTATCTCGTGCAACACTCCATCAACACTGGAAACAATAGACCCGTTCAACAACTGGTACGACGTCTTCCCATACATAAGGAAGTGGAAGCACACCAACAAGTGAACGATATGTTGCGGACAGGCATAATAGAGCCATCAGCATCCCCCTGTGCCAGTCCCATTGTACTAGCAGGCAAAAAGGACGGATCTTTGCAATTTTCTATAGACTGCCACCGCCTTAATGATTTTAGCGTCAAAGATGCATATCCGTTACCATGAATAGATCAGGCCTTAGATTCCTTGTCTGGAGCCAAGTGGTTTTGAACCCTTGATTTAGCTAGTGGATACTGACAGGTAGCCATGGATGAGGCTGATATGGAGAATACCGCATTCGTCTGCAGAGACAGTCTTTTTCAGTTCCACAAGATGCCCTATGGCTTGTGCAACACTCCTGGAGCGTTCGAGCATCTCATTGAGGCGGTATTACATTGACTACGTAATCGTCTTTGGTTCTTCATTTGAGCAAACTTTATCCAACCTGGACACCATGCTAACTCGTTTCCGTACGGCCAACTTAAAGCTCAAACCCAAGAAATGTCATCTCTTCAGACAGAGCATCGAGTTCCTGGGACACGTCATATCCGGTGATGGGGTGGCTACTCAACTGTCAAAAACAAAAGCAGTGGCGGAGTGGCAGGCACCGACATCTGTCACAGACACCCGGAGTTTCCTCGACTTCTGCCAGTACTATCGCCGTTGCATCCGTCATTTCAGTGAGATAGCAACACCCCTTTACAGAATCACTGAAAAGGATCGACCATTCGAGTGGACGAGTGAGTGTGAAGGTTCCTTCAGGGCGCTGAAGGAACTCTTGACGACAACTCCAATTGTTGCTTATCCCAGCCCTAACCTCGATTTCATCTTGGACACTGATGCGTCAGCTTATGCCTTTGGCGCAGTTCTATCTCAGGTCATGGAAGATGGAACAGAGCAGGTACTGGGTTATGGTTTGCGTACTCTTAATAAAACAGAGAAACATTATGCGACCACCAAGCGAGAATTACTGGTGGCGATGCACTTCGTCAAGTATTACAAACACTTTCTGTATGGGCGCCCATTTACCCTCCGTACAGACCACGCCTCAGTCACTGACTCAGAAACCTAAAAAATGTGGAGGGCCAGGTAGCGACGTGGCAGGAATCCCTGCATGCCTACAACTTCAACGTCGTTCATAGACCCAGCAAACTGCATGAATATGCTAATGCCTTGAACAGAATCGGGCTCGAGGATGAACCGGAAATGGCCACCCCCGTGAGACATACTACACAGCCATCTCCGGCATTCCCCAAATTGCGGTGCGCAGAGTGGAACACAGAGACAGTCGCTCATGAACAAGCAACAGATGCGCAAACACAGCATATATACGCGTGGATCCAGGAGGGGGTACGTTCTCTCAGGGAATCTGTTACACCATTATCCACAATGACAAAATTCCACTACCAGCGGTTTGAAGAATGCCATATACATGAGAGTGTTCTCTACATCAACAACCGCATGGTGATTCTGGAGCGTTATCGAAATACAATACTTCAACAACTGCACGATAATGCTGGACACCTGGCCATTGAGCGAACATTAACACAGATAAAACAGAGATTCCACTGGATCGGCATATGCGATAGTGTGAAGGCATGGGTCGCCAAATACGTCCCATGCCAAAGATACGCTGTTGGCCAGCACCATTCCACACCTCTTCAAATTAAGATCGTTGGTGCACCGTTGAAGCGAGTGGCTATTGATGTGCTCGGACACTTGAATATGACGGATGAAGGAAACAAGTACATCCTCGTATTGCAAGATTTTCTTTGCCAGACCAAGAGGCACCCACAGTAGCAGAGGTCTTGGCAAGCAATGTTTTCTGCCAGTTTGGAATGCCATATGAGCTGCAATCCGATCAAGGGGGTAATTTTGAGAGCCGGCTGATCTCCGAGCTCTGCAAATTGTTTCACATCGTCAAAGCTCGCACCACCCCATATCATCCACAAAGTGATGGAATGGTGGAGCAGTTTAACCGCACGTTGGTGAAAATGTTGACAAAGGAAACCTGCCTTGATTGTCGAGGTTGGGATCTACGACTACAACATGTGTTCATGGCATACCGCACTTAAATACATTCCAGCACAGGTTATACCCCTGTGTGGTCAATGTTAGGCCGTGAATTAGCCTTACCCATGGATCTGGTCATGCCCAGGATTCCGGGAGAGAAAAATTCACCATCTCTCTATGTAGAGCTCATGCGGCAGTGGATAGAACAGACCCATGAGCTAGTGAGAGCTACTTTATCCCCTGCACACTAGCAGAAAACGTGGCATGACTGGCGGGTGCATGGAGACCCGTATGCGGTGGGAAAAATAGTTTGGGTTCACGATTCGCAACATTCTGCAAATGTGCCAAGTAAACTGAGTTACCAGTGGAAAGGCCCCGGTGTGGTAGTAGATAAGAATTCGGACGTGACCTACCATATCTGCGCCTCGGATGGCCTGACCTCAGTCATCCACTTCGATTGACTTAAACCCTGTGTCAGTGATGGCAGATCTCAGGCTAAACATTCCATGTGACACTGGTACCCAGAAAGATGTCTTTACGGAAACAAGTATTCCCGACGTTAGTCCAGAGCACCACTGTGCCAGTTCGACCTCTCTCCTACCAAGCGAGGAGTCCAGTGAAAGATCAACTAATGCTGAGGACGATGACGAGATACGTACTCGCCCTCTCCCTCCTCAGTGCGGGTCTACACGATCTGGGAAGTCGTATCTGAAGACTTTCTCGTTTGTTTTATCCAAGGGGGAGGACGGAAAAGTTGTTCCGCCGACCTCTTCTCATTCCCACCCACTTCATGCTATTACCACCATTATAGAGTTACCACAAGCGGAAGCTGAGGCTTCCCCAGGTCATGCTTCTTGTGGGATAGTACATGTAATAAATAGCATGGAAGTGACGAGGCTGGATGAGGTCTTGGCTTGTTTTGAAGAACAGCAAAACCGCACAACTTGGTGTACCTCTCCATACCCCCAAATCACGCAACCTTCCCCATCCCACCCGAAAGCACCACCACCACCCCATCTCCAACGTGCGTCTCTAGTCTATGCACCAAGTTCGGACATCATTCTTCCTGTTGATTTCACACTCAACTCGTCGTATGTTGACCATCACTCTTCAGATATTTTTCTGCAACAATTCTTCCCACACAGATACGGAATGTTCATCACCTTCCGTAGAACCGACTTTTCCGCAACCGCAACAGACTCGTCATTCACCATCCTGGAAACCAAGAGGGATAGGCTCCTCATGGGGTTTCCAAAATAGGCAGTCGTGGGCTCGTGAGAGTTCGGGGGCACGTAAAAACCACTGGTATAGTGCAGAGGCATTACTAAAGGCCTCCGTGTCTAACGAAGGATGAATTAACATCCTACTTTAGTACCGCATTGTTTGGCTGCTGAACTTGGTAATGGTAAGTGGACATGCGTGGTACGTGGATGACAGTCCACACCCAGGACATCTCTAGCAGACAAGAAGTTCGCTGTGTTTACTAGAGATGGCCTGCAGGCAAGGCCAGGGGAAATGGTCACAGTTCGTATACTGTTGGCAGATAGATACGGATCAGACCATTGGTTGCCCCTGAGCATGAACTCAGATGGTGATCGCTATCGATTGGGTCATCGGCCGGTCATCTTGATCATGTCAGTTCATCAACCCGTTCTTGGTTATGAGTGGTCAAGATGGCTCAATGTACAGTCAGGCCATGGCAAGCATTCGTATTGCGAGTCATGTCTCCTGTGATCATAGGTCATGAAAAGTGATTCTTTGGGAAGCAGGAGGGTATGTATGTGAGATGGTGTAACCTGTCACTTGCTGGACGGGTGGAGTGGTCTGTGATCCCAAGTACCCGTGTGGTGAATGACGTGGCTACTATGATCTATGTGGGACTTCTTAGCTAAAATGACGTCCAAGAACGATCTACGTGAAGTCCGTAGCTAAAATGACGTCTAGCAGGCATCGCCTCTGTAGTATGGTCCAGCTTGGCTGTGGCCCTCGCTAAGACCACCTTAATTGGCATCGCCTTGACTCTGTCCCGGATTATGTTCCCATAATTTGGACAGGTATTTATCTCAGGCATATACGGAGAGGTACCCAGCCTAGGCTGCATCCTGTGTGGAGAACTGGGCGTCCGTCCGACGTGGTGGGGACAGGGAAACACACCGGGAAGGCCAAAGGGTATAAGTGACCTGGATATCCCGTACAGGTCGGGGTACCAAGACTCACTGGGGAAACTTTGCAGCCGATGTTTGTGGACACTGTTGCCGAGGCTGATTTATAAATAGGTGTGCAGAAAAAAGAACATTATAATTATGTTTATTTTTTAAATAGTTTTCTTATTATTATATATGTTTTTAAAGTTTAAACCTCATCCCTAGGCTGTCTATGGTCATCCTACACAGCTGCGCAAAATTCCTGTGTAACTGTGTCTCACATAAATAATTGCTGCGGATCCTTGCATTGTAGACAAGTCGTGTGCGACGTAAGTACACAACGCGCATAACGAATATGTCCTGTTACCATCAGGTAGTTTCAGCTACACTGGGGCTGCCTGATAAACTAGCCTTTTTCATTTATTATTATTACTATTTTTCTTATTATATTTCTTCCTGCATCATAACGACGGGACGGAGTGTGGGTTAATGGAAGCTACCCATGTGGAGCCGCAATAACAGCCCACATTATAATCAATTTACATATCTGTATGTGCATCCCTTTATTTACCCAGGGTGCACATGTAATTTACTTGTTCATCTGTGATATACTGTGATCATATATCATAATATATTATATATTTTATGTCTGTGTAATTATGGTAAGTTGGAGCTTGGGTGTACTCTGCAGAAATTTTATTATCCGCATCCGAGAGAACACCCATGCGAGCTATTGTTTAGGTTAATCATGGAACCAAATACAACTATGCACGCACCGGGTCAATAAAACAAAACAAACAAAAAGAAAAGACCTGGAAAAATAATTCCATGCCAAAAATAAAAACTAAACGTATGCCTCCCTCCCAAACTCTTTCGCACCCTATGTGCTCTTTCTTATAAACACGCATCTCTCATGTCACTCTCCTCTCGGCTACTCAGGAAGTCTATAATTCCCGCCTCGCATGCTCCGGTGCATTCGATCTGCGATGCAGTGATCATTTGCCACCGGTGTCAAACTAGGAGGGGGTGGTGTAGCGTGGATCAACCGGAGAGGTACCGGCCATCCCAGCTAAGCTGGGTACAGGACAACCATTCCGGATTCGCTCCAAGCTCGGAATTGGAAGCGTGTGCATGCTTATAGTGTACTGACTGGGTACTCGTAGATGACTTTACCTATATCGACCTCGTTATTCTTGGTACGGATCAGGACCAAAATGAAACGAGGATATGAGAACCGTTTAAATTATTAAAATCGGCCCAGAAATGGCTGAGTTATCATCCCGTTAAATTATTTTCAAAATATTTCTCTTGACGTCGTAATCGCGTGTATGTATAAATAAATAAGGAATGTGCTGTGCACGTGATAGCCACGTCACCACTTCTGACTGCACGCTGATTGGCTACTGCTCAGCCACTAATTGGCTGAGGCGCCTGGCTCTGACACCACAAGTAGTATAAAAGGGGTGAAAAATCGAGAATCGGGAGCATCATCGGCGTGGAAGTCAGCCCACGTGGGACAATTGGACCATCGGGATAGACGTGTGCAACTGTTAACTTACAGTGATTCCAACATCATCCCGTGCCATTCGGATTTCAGCTCATCCACAGTGGTAAGGAGTCTTCGGCTTCCACAGTTTTTATAGACTCCCGGACAGTCATCCGGGGGTAATAAACTAATTTAAGTAAAAACCTCCCGCATCCAGACCTTTCATGGGGAGTCTTTCCGTCGGAGGGGCATGCGGGCCCAGATGTAATTCTACAGAATGTAGAGCTGATGGTGATTCTTGGTGGATGACTCACTGGATCTGCCAACCACGCTGAAAAGTGGACTTCAACTTCCACACTGCATGTCGTGTGTGATTAATTAACTTTTTGACCAGTCTGGTTGAACTCTGCCCAGTGCGCCGCAAGTGCTATGCGACGTACCCCGCACCATGTGCCTGTTCTTATACATGCATAATAATATATATTAGCCCTCTCCATTAGTGACCAACTTCAAACTTTCATACTACCGTCGCCAGAGGGAAAACTTTACAACTACTGTTAAAATTATGTAGCTGCCAAGAGACTATCTAAAGGATATCTGCAGAACTGTTCCGTTACCTGTCCTGAGAATGGGCCATATCCGGCCTGCCTGGAGAAGTCAGCCTGTGGAGACCTGCCCGTGGATACTTGCCTGCAGATGCCTCCCTGCAGAAATATTTTCAACCTTAGAGAGCATGCCATGTTGCGCTACTTATATGTTAGCTCCTCAATTTCAGTAACTTGTGAGGTTGTTCCATACAGATGGCCAATAGGTACTCAAGTAGCTATACTATTGAACAATTAATTATTGTTTCCATATAATGGTACTGACGACTAATAGGTACCTTACTGGTCTTATGACTGCATCTTTAAAATTTCTGTTACTGGGAATATTATCCTTGTTTACTGTGGGTGCTCACAACTAGCCGCACTGTAGGGTCCAATGATCTGTGATACTTTATAACCATCATATTCATTAGATTGTGTATTGGTTAGTTGTGTATATGGCAACTAGCCATCTAGTTAATATGTTTTGTTTATTTATAAAAACTCTAGACCGCAGTATGCTAGGAAATACTATACAGCAACTTATATATCCACATCACGATTCCCGCCAGCATCAATTTTACACTGAGGTTGCTGATCATGCTCGAAATGTTTGAGCCTCAAATGTTACCGACTAAGCCTGAGTATTCAGCTCGATAGGATAGGTTTAAAGTGTTTAGGGACATTTTCTCCATTAGAGACGCAAAGCGTATGCCTCTTTTCTGGTTGTTGTGGTAATGTATCCCCACGCACCGGCAAGGTTGTGTAAAATTGGCCAGTTACCTATAGGGCCTCATATATTTATTGAGTGACTGTCTCTTTCCATGATCCACCAGTCGTATGGCTTATTAATTTTCTGGATTCCCACTCGACACATTGACCAGATCCAACCTTGGGAAACTATCGGAGGTTTCTGAGCGGTGATAGTTAAAGAGCTGATTTACATACATGGCCCCCTGCCATATCTTACTGGGCCGATGATCATCTTGATGTGGCAGGCGACTGGACAATTGATAAATCCAACACATTATATGTGTTGGGACCGATCGAACAGTGAATTCCCAGAATCCCAATACCAAGGTAACAACTATACAGGTAAACCTTTGAATATTTCGTAACTAATTTGACTGTGTATTCGCTATACCTTTTAATGATGATTGGTTAGTCTACACTAGGCAATGTCATATTTATTGCTTAGATGGTATACTTTCCTAAACCATGTTGTATTTAGGTGTTGCTCTTATGTAACTGTTTCAATAATACCTTTAAAATGGACACCAGCAGCATATAACACATACATAATACATTTATTTGACGGATTGAAGGTAGAAATATATAATTTTTTTTAGATTTTAGCACACTAATTCAAGTGCCATAGAATTATAGCTCCAGAAAATTGTTAATTAAGCAGAATACTTAAAGAATTTAATGGACTCTGTTTGTCACAAATTAGTTCTGCTTACTATTAATAACATAAATCATATAATTCATTACTTTAATGTAAAGGTGAGAAACTATTGCTTGCTTCATTAAGGCACAAACCTGCTGTCAGATGTTACTCGTCCACATAATATATACATATCCACATAATAAATACACTGAGTGTATTTGTTGTAGAAATCACTGTGTTGTAACTGAATGTCCTGCGATAATCGTTTTGTGATTGAAAGGAAAGGAAAATTATCAGCCACATCGAATACCCCTACCAAAACATATCCACATTAGTACAACCCAAGAGAAATGCCATGTGTCATCATTATTACTGAAATGCATGCCATGTTTATCAGAAGCCAATGTCGTATTCGCGTGTATATTTCATTCGGTGGGGTTGTCTTAATGATAGAGCCATAGTATGCCAGATTCCAATACTACATTGGCCCAAAAAGTATTGGTCTAACATTGGCTGTCTAGGTCATCATTCTGTTCATTGGTCTAATGTTGGCCCAACATGTGGGACCAATGAATCCACCAAACGTTGGCCCAACATACCTCATGTAACATTGGATCAACATTGGCAGCATAGGATGGCCCAACATTATTCTGCTATTCTAACATTGTGATGTAAATACACATTTAATCAAATGTGTCAAACCCATTTGCCAGTTACTGCACTTTGATCATAGTCAAAAGGCCGAGAATTGAGTATAATGTAAAAAATAAAGGTTTGCACAGTTTTTGATACTATACCTTTATAATGGATTCTCTTTATTCATAGGAGATTGTCAATTTCCTAAGATGTTTTGCACAAGACATATTGAAAGTCTATTACGGCGTAGAAGTATTTAGAGGAAGAATACTATTTATACCACATAGTTGCTTTAAATATACAACTGCTTACAAAACAGTAAGCCCTATCGCTTTAGTCTTAGCTTAAACTGTATTAAAAATATATAACCTAATGTAATGTGGGCCCAACGTATGTATATAGTATTTATAATATGCATTCCATATAGGTTGCTGGGCCAATGTTGGCCCGACATCTGCAATCCAACTGTAATGTTGTCACTGTTTTGCCAATGTTGGCCCAACACATGCATATAGCATTTATAAGATACATTAGCTATATGTTGTTGAGTCAACCATGGCCCAACATCTGCAACACAACTGTAACTTTTTCAATGTTATGCCAATGTTGGCACAACCCGTTATCAACAATAGCAACTGTCAATTGCCGACGTTGGGCCAATGCAAGTCACCAACTTTGGCCCAATGAAGTAATGTTACTTTAACAGCTGGCTGTAGTTTATGTGTGTTTATAGCTTCAGCCAGCGAGTTCTTTCCTTTTCACTGTTACAATAATTGTACCAATAAACAATATTCGAGCAACAGGTACTCCTAATTTCTCTTTGTCTATCGCTTCAGCCAATCAGTTCGTCTATCACTATATAGAGTATAGACACTATCTTTGGAACAGTTGTATATAATTTATGTTCGTCTATCGCTCCAAGCCAATCAGATTGACAGGGCGAGCAGTATGCCATGATTTTTCTGGAATGTAAGTATTTTTCTAATATCTTACAAAATGTAGTATGAGAGGGTGGTAGCCATTTTTAAGATTGCTTGGTTAGAGACTTTTTTTTTATAGAGATTTTACTATTTAAACTGCCTATGCTATGCCACGTGTTGTCACGTGGTCTCGAATGGGTATGGTCTAATTAACCATATATGGTGTGATCAAAAGGGGAGTGTTCTGGTGTGTGTATTTTTATAACGACACCGACCAGAACATCCACCTTTTGACCTCTCCATATATGGTCAATTAGGTCATGGCCACTTGAAACCACATCACTTGGCAGGGACAATGAAAAAAACGTGTCCATCTCTCCCCTTTACTATTAACTCCACACACATTTTATGCATGTCTAAGTATCAAAGTCACTATACAGGTATGCAGTGGAATATTTTGAAACTAATTTGTCAGGAAACTGTTGCTGGCAATGTCTAAATTTAAGAAATTGACAATTCACTTAAGACATACAATATTGCGTACTTCGTGTCTAATTTGTGCAATTTCATGATGGACATATGTCATAGTGATTGGTAGGGCGGCTAACAAGTGACGTAATTTAATTATAGCATCACATACATGTTTCACTATTTCGACATAAATATCTACTCCATGTATGTTGGGAATTGTCTACCTGGATAACACCACTGGGGTGCATTTACACGGCATGTGAAAAATCACTCATTTTGGATTTGTCAAACATATAACATTTTGCAATGGCATAACTTGCCTTATGCCTTTTTTCATGAAGGTTTCCGTTGTGAACATCTTGCATGTGCACTGAACTAAACTGTAACTAAAATGGCAGCAAGTCAAATTGGAAGAAACCCGTAGACTAATTACTGTAAACGAAAGCAACAGCTATGGTTCCTATTATGTGCCGACCCTTGAATCTGAAGAGGGAGATCATTTACCTGAACGTTTAATTGGCGGTGTGCTTATTCCACTAGATCCTGACGTTCAGATAAGACAATAGGCTGGAAGAAATGTTCCTAGAGATCTGCAGTTATGTGAACAAAGACATATACATATAGAATATGAAAAGCAAGCATATACTCCCGAATTGGATAAACATCCAGTTACCTGACACAGTGGTCATGAAGGAACTCGAGGTCATCGGAGTCATGAACAATCACATAGCAATGGACATTGTAAAGGTTCACTGTCCATTCCGGCAATATATACAAAACAAACCAGCAAAGTATGGTATCAAGATATGGTGTGTATGTACGCGTGTGCGTGCGTATGTATGTACATGTGTATGTATGTGTCTGCGTGCTGTCTGTGATGCAATGCGTATCATTCCGTTCCGACGTTTACTTAGGTCGACAACCTGGACAAGAGCGAGAACAAATTCAAGATACCAAGGTTGTGAAACCATTGATTGATCCATGGTATAAGAGCAGGGCTGTTTACGTGATAATCATTTAACTAGCGTGCCCTTGTTGAGGAAAGTTTGGGAGAGGGATTTAGAATATATGTAAGAACAGTCAGAAAGAATAAGTCCGATGTTATGTCAGCTATGATGGCTGGAAATAAAGATAGATATTCAACTATGTTTGGTTTCAGTGAACAACTCACTCGTGTGTCCTATGCCACAATGAAAGGTAAGGTTGTCTTTCTATTGTCATTTATCCATCACGATACTGCAGTTGTTGGTCACTTACAAAAGCCTAAACTTGCCATTTGCTAATCGGTAATACTGCCAAAATCGGTGTTGACAATATCGATCATCTTACAAATGTTCTAACATGCCATCGCAAGATGAGCAGTGGTTATCTTTTTCAGCACTATAGACGTTGCTCTTATTGTTTCGCTTTGTGATGATCATACCTGGCAGAGCCGCGACAAAGTGGTATCAATTCAGGTACTGCACAAATTCCGTATAGAATTTGGAAATGAACTCGGGTCGCATTTAATTCAGGAAAGGATTTGATCTTCAAACATGGGCTTTCTTCCAAATGACATGACATGGAGTGAAGCTTTAGGAATAAACAGTGCAAAAGCCATGTTTGTCCTCGAATTGTAGACAGAAAAATTTGAAAATGCTGCCAGGATTTCGGTTCCACCGAGGCCAGTACCAGTACTTTACTCTGGGAGGACTGCATTTAAATGATATGCTGACAAAGCGAAGCCGATTCGCAAACTGATGACTAACCATAGCAAATTCTTAGTGGCATTTACTTTGTTTGGGCTGCAAGTACACCACATGCCAAGAGCCAATGCTAATGTGTGGCTAAACCCATAAATTTGTTAATTATACTCAAGGGAACTAAGTAATCTTATTTGCAATTTATCTAGTTCTAATTCTGTGCTACTCAACGAGGAGTTATATGTCTGTAGCAACAGAAGTTAATTAATGTGTTGCCTGTGGTGTGTAAACACACCTCAGAAAGAAATAAAATGAGTTTGAGATTTGTATACCAGTAAACATTAAATCACGCGGAATATATATATGAGTAATTCGATTTTATTAAACAGAGAATTCTAGATTTCGTGTTTTCTGTTAAAATTAAGTTACTCTATACAGAGAAAGCTTGCCACTCTTTACTAACATATGGGGTGCAAATATACAAGAACAAATATTTTATGGAAATATAATCCATCCAGAGATAATAAATACCCATAGCCAGTCACATTCTATCTCTATCCAAGTACATAACGAAAATATACTGAAGAAATGCAAAAATCTATGCGTAAAATAATTTTCGGTTTTTATACCATGCCAAAAAATTGGCGGGGATATTATGTAATTGTGCTGTCTGGACTGGCGGGCGAGCTGACGGGTGGGCGAGCGGGTGGGCACGTGGGCAGACAGGTGGGTGGCAGAGAGGTTTCTGGATGATAACTCCTTTACGATTTATCCGATCAATTAAAAACTTTAGAGGGTGTTTGGACTACGTCTGGGGAAAAAATCTATCGAAATGGACGATGATCCGAAATCCAAGATGGCCGCCAGCCACCGGCGGCCATCTTGAAAATGGGTTTCCGGATGATAGCTCTGTTAATGATGTTTATTAGATCTCTTTGAAACTGCATGGTGTGGTGTGACTAGCTCTGGAGAAGAAACCTATCGAAATCGATGATAATCTGAAAACTAACATGGCCGCCAGCCCAGGGCCGCAATTTTGAAATTTGGTTTCCAGTAAATACCTCCATTACTGTTTATCGGATTACTTTGAAACTTTATAGGGTGGTTGGATTAGCTCTGGAGAAGAAACCACTCGAAATTGATGATGATCCTAAATCCAAGATGGCCACCAGCCACTGGCGAACGATAACTTCAGTTCTGTTTAGTGGATCGGTTTGAAACTTCATAGGATGAACAGACATGGTCTGAGGAGGAAACATCGACCATTTCCGGAAAATAACTACACGAATCTTTATAATAATGAGTGTACTAAACGAATCTGTTATGTAAATCTCACACTACAGTTGAGAAAAATAGATGAATGCTAATTCATAAATATATTTGTGTCGTTATTCTTGTCTTGGTATCGTAGCTATGAATTAATTGATCTTGCACTAGGACATGGTGGTGGTTAATGATTCTAAATTATAAATTCCAAAACAATAATACAGGAAAGCTGCAGCAAATTAATCTCAATAAAATCAATATTCTAGTTATTAAATTCGAAGTGGTATCTGTCGTAAATACTAGATGTATCTGATTTGTCACTCATGTATATGGCATCATAATCAATTATGTCGCATGTAGGCTGACGTCACGATCAAAACGCATAATTGAATGGTGTATCTAGCTCCGTCATGAACAGTGAATAGTCCGCCAAGTGTACGAATTACATGTCTTTGATGGATTTGCCATTTAATAAACATTCTGTTGAATGGTTTGAAATTAAGTTGAGCTGCCCAGCTGTTAAAGTTACAACACACAGTCAAATTAGTTATTCATCAGCTTACCTGTATATTCACCTTGAAGATAAGTCCATCCCAAAACGCCCACAACATGGGCAGAGCTTGGCTATAGGCGGGGGTTGTGGTGGGGAGGGGAGTCTTGGCGTGGCTCGAAATGGATCCATTTATTGGTCTTCGTGATTCAAAGGGAGTGTCATAATAACGCAGATGTTGCGTGTGACACAGCCATTGACACTTTCTGGCCATGGTATTTAAGGAGTGCGAAGTCGACAAGAATAGATTATGACTGAGAGAAACTTTATCATAGCGCCCAATAGCAGCTACCTTATCTTGCTGGATGACTGTCCATTCCTCCTCAGAAACCAAATATCTCCTATACGCGTTTGCCATCCGACAATCACCAGTATAAGCCCGCTTATCTTTCCTTCTTATGTTGGGTTCTCTATAAAATTTACACCGCCGTTCAGATAATCTGTCATTCAGCGATGCTTAGAAAATAGGCATTCATATTAATGGCCAAATAAAATACAAGTTGGCCATGGTGTGTATGTATGATTACTGTATTCTGCGGCTGTAGTGGTAGAAACATCCTACAGCTGCAATCAGTCCTTCTTCGCTTTTGCCCACTATGTCTTGTCCTCAGCCAAAATCCTTAGCTTCCTCAGGTCCATTCTTGACTTGAGTGTACTGAGTCCTGCTTTCTTGAGGTCACCTCGTAGCTCGCTTAGCAGATGTATGCAATGACGTCCTCTCCTGGCTCTATATTTGCTGGCTCCGAGTAGGGCTAATTCCAAGGCTCTCTGTGCTGGTGTCTCTTCTGGGATCCTTAGCACATGGCCAAACATGGTCCATCTTTGCTGGGCGACTTTTACAGACAGCGGCGACGTATTACACATCGTGTATAGTGCATCGTTGGAAATTATGCTGTCTGGCCATCGGTGTCCAGTGATAGTGCGTAGTTGTTTGCGGTGGCAGGCGTCGAGTTTGTCTAGAGCTGCCTTTGGAGCTGCCCAGCTGTTACAGTTATACATCATCACGGATACGCAGGTTGCGTTATGTGTCATCAAATGTAATAGCGCTATTCTAGTGTGGGTATCTGTCTGACTTTACATGCCAGAAGAATGTAACTGGAACGAGCCACTACACCCAACATGTCCAGTGGCAAGTGAATCCAACTTTCCAGCGTATCCACCTATCATTTGACGTCATATGACGTCATAATGAGCTAAGCGGCGGTTAGGATGATGTCATAATTATTACGTCATAAATGATTCTATTTGACCCATCTCTAATTCTTGATAGTCCAAATACGTTGTACGAATTGTATGCCTCAACTGCAAATTAGTTTCAAAATATTCAACAGCTTACATGTATAGGTTTCTAAAAATTGATTTTCAGCGGTCGACCAATCCCAACACGAGCGTAGGCCTGTTCGGTTAATCGATATTTCATCGATAGTCGATTATTTTTCCTCGCAATTATATAATCGAGTGTAAAATAAAATAATTGGGAAACGTCGTAGATAGCCACTACGGGCTAAATCTATATCATTATAAAAATGGAAATAATATGGCCATTTCGCGGAAAAATGCACAAAATTTCGATCCAAAATTTCATAAATTCTGCCGATTGTTTTGTAACTAATTTGACGTAAAACTGTTGCTCCACCCGCAATCAAAGGATTCAGTAAATACTAGTTAATATTAATAATAATCATTGTCCAGCAATTAACTACAACATAATTCACGATGCCTCTATGCTATAAGGCTACACGTTACTATTATATAACGTCCCAAATGCTATTCTTGTGTTACTGAAACTGTTAATGTTTCAATCATATCTCTTGTTTCTGTATTCTATCTTTCCTATAATCTAGCCTTATTGCTCCTACTCTGTTAATTTCTCCTACTTTCCTAATCTCTACCACCCTCATACCGATACTACTGGAACTCCTTGTGCTGTTCATCTATACGTGTTTGTTCCAATATGCCGCATATATATGTCATCTTCTTTGTTCTACCCTATCGACCATGGGTAATGATTTAGCTAGTTATCGTGGGGCAATTGGGCTGTTTGATCTTTGTTTTTTCAAGGTCATCGGTCAAGGGGGCTTCAAAGCTCGTATCCATAATATTCTACATTGTTTCCTTGGCGCATATTGTGCTATCAAACTAATGTAAATTCCTATTTATTGGCAGAATATTGTGTCCATCTTATTAGCATTTTCCGTATTCCTTCTTTGAGCTGGAGATGTAGAATTGAATCCAAGTCCTGCAACCAACACCAATGATCTTTCTATTGTACACTTAATTGTATGTGGCCTCAAAGACAAAATCCATCTTGTTGAGGCTAACCTTTCCAAATTTAGTATCATTGCTATTACTGAGAGCCATCTCACACCAACTATTAACAATAATAGTGTTAAGCTTCCAGGCTTCCAGGAACCTTATCGCAGAGATCGTTAACAAGCGTGGGGAAGTTATTTATTTATATAGCTAACAACACAGCCGCTACCGGCCACGCTGAGTACGAATGCGCTGATGTCGAAATAATATGGTTAGAGGTCCACGATCGTCCAGAAGTCATCATGTGTGTTATTTATCGGCCACCTAATACACATACTGACAAATGGCAATTCATATCAGAAAACATAGCCCATGTCCGGGATCTTTAACCCAAACAAAACTCTATTCCTACTTGGGGGCCTAAATGAAGATCTTTTTAACCCGACCAAACACCACCTACGTGATATAATCACTACATTTGGGTTCCCTCAGTTAATAAATGAAGTAACTAGGCCTGTATCAAATACCTTGCTAGATCCAATAATAATTAATAATAGAAGAATTGTAAAAGATAGCGCTGTCATATCACCTTTCTGTAGCAGTTACACCCCAGTTCATCTAGTCCTAACATCTGCAATAGCCAAACGTAAATCATACAAGCGACAGATGTGTGACTATGCAAAAGCGGACTGGGATAAACTTAGGGATGTCTTGGCCAACGCATCCTGGAATATCCTCCTCAATGAAACTGATGTTTGACATATGGTGTCATACTATTGCCACAAATATTATTCATGCAGCTAATGCATTTATACCCAACAAAACCATAACCATACACCCGAATGATAAGCCGTGGATGTCAAATAAGATTAAGCACGAAATGAGGATCAGAGGAAACCTTTTCAAGAAGTCAAGAACAACAAACCAAGAACACGGCATAATAGAATTCAAGAAGCGTAGGAATCTTATAAACACTCTAATTAGGATGGCCAAACGGGAACTTAGAGACAAGACGGATGAGAAAATAAAAAATGGACGTACAGGTTCCAAAGAATTGTGGAAATTGAGCAAATCATTCCTATCTGACACTAATTCAAACTTCAATGAAATGCCTCACCTCAAGCGTCAAGATGGCCCGTTCGCCTATGATCTTCCTGAGCAGGCTAATCTTCTTAACAATTGTTCTGCCAGTATTGCTACAATAGACGAATCCCAATCCCAGTTTCCCGCTTTGCAAGTATATACAGAAACGTCCCTAAATACTATAACTCTAACAACAACTGCTATTTAGATGTACTATCCAACCTGGACACGTCGAAGGCAATTGGTCCTAACCAGATAAGTTCAAAACTACGCGCAGAGGCTAAACAAGTTTTGGCCCCAGTTTTGCCGTAATCTTTTAACCTTTCTCATAGAAATTCTCATTTTCCAACTTCTTGGAAAGTGCCTAATGTAACGCCAATCTTTGAAAAGGGCGGCAAGAACTTGTGTTCAAATTATCGACCGATATCACCACTGAGTTGTTTAAGTAAGGTCATGGAAAGGACGGTTTTTAAATACGTTTACAATTTTATTAGAAACAGTATAACACCTCACCATTCTGGCTTTCTTCATAAACATTCGACCTTCAACCAGTTATTAGATATTTATACTGATATTGTCGATGCACTTGACAATCAAAAAGAAATAGTTTTTATTTTTTGATATATCCAAAGCATTTGACCGAGTCTGGCGCCATGGACTGCTGCAGAAATTGGAACAATTTGGCGTCACTGGGAAACTACTTGCATGGTTTACAAGTTATCTCGAGAATCGTCATCAACGAGTAGTCATTAATGGTAGTGAGTCTATGTTACTTTCGTTGACTTCTGGTATGCCGCAAGGCTCAGTTCTTGGTCCTCGACTGTTTTTGGTCTCTATAAACAACTTTCCCAGTGCTATCCTAAACAATATTAAGCTGTTTGCTGATGATACGTCCCTATATCTAATATTTGACAACCTACAGATGCAAAGTGCTTCAATAGACCATGACCTACATATTATAACCCAATGGGCAGACACCTGGTTGGTCGAATTTAATGCCTTAAAAACCACATCCTGGTATCACTGCGTAATAATTCTACAGTATTTCCCTTAAAGTTCACGAATTCAGAAATACTTCCATCAAATTACCATACACACCTTGGAATTACGTTTAACAGTAAAGGTCAATGGCTCAACCACGTGGAAACACTAATATTCAACGCCCAGCACAAACTTTCACTACTTAAGGGTCTTAAATATGTATGCCCAGAATTGCCTTGAAATAATGTATAAAAGCTCCATCAGGCCAAGTTTGGAATACACTGACGTTGTTTGGGACAATCTGCCACAATACTTTACAACGAGACTAGAAAATGCTAGAAAAGAAGCACTTAGAACAATAAGCGGTCTAACACGTAGTGCACACATGGACGATCTATACATGGAAACTGGAATAGAAACACTCGCTCATAGAAGGAAACCACACAGATTAGTTATGCTTTACAAAGTTGTTAACGGAATGACGTGTAAAACGCTTACTAACCGCATTCCTTTAATATCCCAAGCTCGGAACCCATATAATATTCGGCACTCAGATCGTATTACTCCCTACCGATGCCGTACTGAGATCTACGATGGATCTTTTTTCCAAGCAACAATCCGTGCCTGGAATACTCTCCCTGCAATTGTCTCAACGTCTACCACCGTACAAGAATTAAAAAAACAACTTCAAACAATGCATAGCATAAGACAACCCCAACCCTGGTACTATGTTGGGTCTAGAACAGCTAATATTAATATAAGCAGGCTTCGCAATGGTTGCAGTAGTCTTAATAGGCATCTGTTTGACAATCATCTGACGGACTCTACAAGTTGTTCTTGTGGATATCCTGATGAAACCGTTGAATATTATGTCTTCTACGGTCCCCATTATAGGGAGCAAAGACGTGCTTTTCATAACGCACTTGTAACTAATGATATTCCCAATACACTCACGTTAAGACACATCTTGTATGGCGACACTAATGTAAATATAAAAAGGAATCTCAAAATATCTGCAATTATTTGCCAATATATTGTCGATACTGGCCGTTTTTAACAACATCCCGCTTACTTATCCAACTATTAAACAAAGTATATTAGAACACGTATTTATATAACTGACTATTTAAATAAAACAAATATAAACGATTGAGCCACCAATGTACATATGTGGATATATTCAGTACAGCGCAGCTCGTAAAAGACGGCGTGTTTCCAGGCAAGATAAAACGTACTTTCTAATGTCTTGGAGACAATTGGATTGGAGGATTTTGCTGCCTACGGCAGTAATGTCCTCCCGCCCAATTACGATCACATAGTCAGCACAACTTTCTTAGCGTTTCTGTTCTGGAGATATTCAAATTTATTTTTGCGCTGTATTGTACTGAAACGGAGCAAGCATATGGGTACACAGCACACCGAGTTCCTTCCACAGATACCCTTCTTAACTTCTCTCTCTCTCTCTCTCTCTCTCTCTCTCTCTCTCTCTCTCTCTCTCTCTCTCTCTCTCTCTCTCTCTCTCTCTCGCTCGCTCACTCATTCACTTTCTTCAAGTTTATTATTCTTATATTATTATTTAATAATGTTAATTCTATATTGCGCATCCGCCACTTGTTATTATACTCCATGTACAACAATTGCATTATGTGGGAGATACGGTCATAAGACGTATGTCTTATCGTGCTCCGACTTGAACTAAATAAAATTTTGTTTAAACCGAATGATTTTCAAAGTATTCAGCTTTTCCAATGCTGGAAAATAGGCAAACATCGCAGATAGGTGCTATGGGCGAGCTCTATAGAGTTAAAAGCTAATCCCTGTAATGTTAAAATTAAATTAGCGCATTTGTACTGGCTTGAAAATCTAGACATACCCGCCGTTTTCTTAAAGCCATTATCAAATGGGAACGAGTGGACAATGGATTCCAAATTGACTTCATTATACTTGGCGGGCCTCATGTTCAGCCAACCAGAGGACTGGCTGATATATCCTGCCCTATTGAGCGTCTTACGGTCTTATCATAGGCCTACTAGTTGAGGTAATCTAAACCTAACTAGGAACCAATTTACGAAATTGCGTATTCTGGGTTTTTAAAAAAAATAGAAAATATTTTTTTTATATTATTATTATTATTAATATTAAGATAGCTATGCTCTCTCTCTCTCTTCCTCCCTCATTCCCTCCCCCTCCATCCCTCCATGTCTCACTACGTATTTGCTACTTCCAAAATTCAAGATTAAATAATCGATTATCCGGTTAAATCGATTATTTTCCAGACATCATAATCGATTATTTATTTCCATAATCGAACAGCCCTGCACGAGCGAGGTATGGGTTGAGCTTAGCTTAGATGGGCGGGTCATAGCTAAAACTGGAAAGGTCCATTCTGCTAGCACATAATTGGTAGATTCGGCAATGGATGAATGTGTCACTTAATTATAGGATGATGTATTCGAATAGGTGACTTGTTATTTGGCGTTACAATCAAGATGGTGTGCGTTACTGGCGAACATGACAATGCGTCGTCACCAGTGTCTTTAGTGAATTTACGATGTAACAAACATTGGCTGAATAGTTTGAAACTGGCAAGGACAGCAAGAGCTCCCCCCCACCGGCCAGATTAGTTTAAATATTTTTGCAGATTACGTGTATAGTTACGTTGAAATTGAGATTCAGGGACTTTAGGGCTCAGTAAAAGTAAGTTTTGACAGAATCACAATATTCATTCCATGGAACATTTAATTACAAATTAAACTGAAACGTCCAGTCCATCGTACGCCATTGCAATTCGACATAATTTCTCCAACTTTGACCTTTTGACCAAGGCCCACCCACAGCCAAAATTAATGGCATCCGCAATCCAGTCATGTCGGTAATTCATAACACAAATTTGATTGAACCTATGGACTCAGCGATAAATGAGATGGAGATGGAATTCCTGTGATATTTTTTTGTCTTGCAATCAGAACTCATATGGCGATTGTAACATCCCTGTCGGGTTTCTTTTGAAAACGCGCGGGGATACTCATGACATGTTACATATATCTAATTAAAGCTTATTGAAATAAATAATTATTGTCACAAAGATCGTTCAAAAACAATTTTATCTTTATCCGGCGCAAGATTTGACGTCAAAATGATGCCACTGTGTGTAAGTCATCAAACTACAGACATCGATACTATTTCCTGTAAAAAGCATAGCATGTCAGTGACATGGATGTATCCACCCTCCCTCCCAAAAAGGAAAAACATCCCTCCTGTGCGAGGAGGGGGTAGGTCGGGGCGGATTTGTGGAAACCTACAAACCTGGAGAGCATTTGGGGTACAATTGGGGAAGGGTTTAGGATGGGCTGGTACTTCGAAAAACTAGAGCCATTTCAGACAGTATTGAGTGTTTGAATCCGGCATTCTTGTTTACAGGGAGCGCTTAGAGGGACTAGGAGAATGATTGGATGCAAACGATATCTTATACCCCTACTCTGGACGCCCCTGATAAGCACGTCTATCATAATAGGCAGCAACAATGCCCAGTCAAATTGGTTTCAAAATATTCAGCAGAATGTTTATTAAATAGTAAAAATATACAATTCGTACAGCTGACGGAATTTCTTTGATGGATCGCCATTTATGACATATTTTTATTGAGCTGTTAGCCTACCTGTGACTTTTTTAATATGACGTCATATATTTTGCTGACAGATTGGATTCAGCTATTGACAGAGATTCCGAGATAGATAATTGTCATTATTGGACGACATCGGTGACGGGAGAATGAATTGCAACATCTGTATATCTCTCAATAGTGGGGTCCATTTCTAGCAAGCACCCGCCCATTTCCAGCTAGCGCCGGCCCATTTCTAGCTAGCACCCGCCAGTTTCTAGCTAGCACCCGCTCATTTCTAGCTAGCACCCGCCTATTTCTAGCTAGCCCCCTCCCATTTCTAGCTAGCACCCACCCATTTCTAGCTACCACAGGCCCATTTCTAGCTACCACCCGTCCATTTCTAGCTATTACCCGCCAATTTCTCGTTAAAACACACCCATTTCTGACTATCAACGCCGCTTTCTAGTTATCACCGGCCCATTTCTAGCTATTACCAACCCATTTCTAGCTATCACGCTCACATCTGTAGCTATCACCCACCCATTTCCTGCTATCACCCACCCATGTCTGGCTATCACCCGCCCATTTCTAGCTATCGCCCGCCCATTTCTAGATATCACCCGTCCATGTCTAGCTATCGCCCGCCCATCTCTACCGATCACCCGCCCATTTCTAGCTATCACCCTCCCCTCTGTAACTATCATCGGCCCATTTCTAGCTATCACCCACCCATGTCTAGCCATCACCCGCCCATGTCTGCCTATCATCGTTCCATTTCTAGCTATCACCCGCCCATGTCTACCTATAACCGCCCATTTCTACCTATCACCCGCCCATTTCTACCTATCGCCATCCCATCTGTAACTATCACTCGCCCATTTCTAGCTATCACCCTCCCATCTGTGACCATCGCCCACCCGCCCATTTCTACCTATCACCCACCGATTTCTAGCTATCGCCCTCCCGTCTGTAGCTATCAACTGGCCATCTCTAGCTATCACCCGCCCAGTTCTAGCTATCACCCGCTCATTTTTTATTGTGACGTTACTTAATATTCGACGTATTTCCTTATTGAGTACCAGATCGGACCCCTCTATGGTATTGGACTAGTATGGAGCAAGAGCAAAGTATCCACCTCGTCTTCATATTCAAAATGGCGACCCTATGATAACACTGGTGACAACAGGTGGTATTTTCAGTGTCATAAGCTGCAAATATAATGTTAAGTGTCGGCACAAAATATAATTAAGGGAGATAAATTTAATGTTGTAACAGTGTTGGAGCTCAGACGATGCCTGTTTGTCATCGATTCAGATCTCCAGGCCTCTGAGCTACGAGTGAGTATCTAGAGTCTTATAGTCCAGTAAAACTACAAATTAACCTAGAACAAATTGCAACAAAATTTATTTCTTTTCTGCGGCATTCATGGGACTGCCAGGTGTCACATATCAAAAGTCCTCCAAAATCCCTCGATGGGAAAGTGGGTAAATTCGCATATTTAGCTACCGCCATTATCCGAATAATGAAACTTCCCTTACCTGCTTCATTCCGCAAATAAACGAAGTAGAAATGTTGTCTAAGCTCTGAATTTCATGGTCACGGAAGACAGTAAGCAATTGGCAATATTGACTTGAACCACTTGTACAAATTCTCCAAACCACAGATTAAATATGGTTGTATGCACAGGGCCGGGGTAATTTAAAAAAATTATATTTAAAGTAAGTTTAATTTTGTTTTTCGCTTTTAAAATTTTATCTAAAATAAATTGCATTTTAATTTTCACTTTTATCTCGCAATTTGAATAAATTTCTATACAATTCAATCAGAATATGGACATGGATTTAGATACATGCGTTATTTGTAACCAGAGCCTAGAAAATGGCTCACAAACTGTTAAGCTTCGAGTTAAAGGCTGTGACGGTATTAACAATGCTAGCAGAGCCCGTGAAAGCGATGTCATAGCTGAAGTAGGACAGAGGGTGCATGTAAAATGTCGACGGGAGTTCATTGATCCCAAGCGGATTACCCGTGACGCAGAGAAAATTGAACAATCTCCGCCACCCATGCGAACACTCCGTTCAGAAAGTCCAACATTCAATTTTAGTGAACATTGTTTGCTATGCGGATACCCTGCAAAAATTCAAGATGGAAAGAAACGTGGCTATGATATTTATCCAGTAAGTACTCATGACTTTCAATGTAGTATCGCCGAGGCCTGTGAGCAGAGAAAAGACGAATGGGGCAAACTTGTAGCTGGGCGGCTTGCCTTCACGCCGGCTTTATGCGTTGTCAATGCAGTATACCATCAAAGCTGCAGCGTAAATTTTCGAACCATGAAAGATATCCCTCAGCTGTACTCATCTTGCTCATCCCAAAAACATGGAAGGCCAGAAGACTTGGACAGAGTAAGAGCATTTAGTGCGACAATGGCATTTCTTGAAAATAATGATGATGAGGAGCTGACCCTGCACGACCTCGTTAATAAAATGCAAGAGTATCTCGATGATAAAGAGAATAAAGC
This sequence comes from Chaetoderma sp. LZ-2023a, assembly GCA_034401795.1. Classification (NCBI taxonomy): domain Eukaryota; kingdom Metazoa; phylum Mollusca; class Caudofoveata; order Chaetodermatida; family Chaetodermatidae; genus Chaetoderma; species Chaetoderma sp. LZ-2023a. The sequence continues at coordinate 141,127,843 of CM067369.1, read as the reverse complement.
ATACAGTACAAAATACATGCAGGATAAAATAAAAGATAATTATGGCGATGAAATATTTATTAGCACTGTGAATGGTAAGCCAAACGTTGTTACCTTTCGTTCTAAAGCATCTACTATTTTGACTGACTTCTATAAGGAACAGAAGAGAAAGGATTCCAAATCAGAGAGCATGCTAATCATCCAGACATCTGCCAAACTGCTTAGACACGATATTAAGTTAATTGATTCATGCACATCATCTGAAAGCTATCCATCAAGGGAGCAAATGAGCGACCCAGTAAAGGCATTGAATTATTTACCACAGACACTGCGGGAATTATTGCGGATTTTGTTTACTGGAAAAGACACAGAAATGAAACAGGCATCAGTTGGACAGGCTATTATGCAAGGAACTCGTCCTAGAGTTATTTTGGCACCTTTACAGTTCGGGCTGTCATGTGAGATGCACCATAAATTTGGATCTAGATTTATTGTTGACACCTTGTACAAGCACGGATTTGGATGTTCATACGCGGAGATACAGAGGTTTGAGCGCAGTGCATCACTTCATGGTGGAGATCCACCACAGCCATTATCAGGCGAGTTCATTCAGTTTGTTGCCGACAATGTGGATCACAATATTTGCACAATAGATGGGCATACTACATTTCATGGAATGGGAATCATTGCATCTGTTACACCAGGAAACCTTTCGTGCAAACTTATTCCAAGGATAAATGTAACATCTGACGATATCAAGCAAGTTGGCAAGATCTGTATCAGGAACTTTGAGTCTCAGCATACCAGGAACTTCCCATTGACCTTTAAGGAGTTAACTGCGATGGAACAAACAGACCCAACAGCTGACATTGACATCCTCTGGGATTTCTCTTTGTTTCTGCGTTCAAGGAGACAGTCATGGTCTGGCATGATGCAAACTGTTCACCAAGGAGTTTATCCAGGTAAATCGTCTGTTATTTTCCTTCCGATGATAGATCTAGAGCCAAATAACATGACCTGCATCTATGCAAATATGGAAAGGCTACAGTAGTTTTTGATGGTTATGACCAAGGCCCAGACATAAAAGATGTAACACATAAGAGGCGAACTCGTGGATCAGGCGCAACTGTTGTACTGACTCCGCAAACAGTTGTAACTCTGAGTAAGCCTGATTTTCTTAGTAACAAGCAGAACAAACATCGGTTCATATCAATCTTAAGTTCATCTCTCGAACAGGCTGGATACTTAACGATAAAGGCAAGCGGTGATGCTGATGTCCTAATTACGCAAACGGCTATCTTGGCTTCAAAGTCAACAAATACTGCTCTTGTTGGAGACGATACCGACCTACTGGTGTTGCTTCTATACCATACTGATATGAATGGCTGTCAGCTATTTTTCAGACCAGAGCCAAAGCAAAATGCAAAGAAACCCCGACTGTGGAATATCAAAATGGCAAAGGAAAAACTCGGGTTCTGTTTGTGCTCACAGCTGTTATTTATCCATGCTATCCTTGGCTGTGACTCAACATCTAGGCTTTATGGAATTGGAAAATCTGCATCCCTTAGCAAAATCCAGTGCTGCAAAGAACTCTCTCAAATTGCTGAAGTGTTTACAATGAGTAATGCGAATAAAGATGACGTGATAAAAGCAGGTGAGAAGGCAATGCTTATTCTATACAATGGCACTTCAATGGATAGTCTAGTTGCTTTGCGGTACAAGCGATTCAGGGAGAAGGTTGCAAAAAGTTCCAAGTATGTTGAAGCACGAGATTTACCACCAACACCCGCATCCGCAAAGTTTCACAGTCTTCGCGTGTACTACCGAATTCAAGTTTGGAGAGGAGATGCTGGAGATATGGATCCAACAGAATGGGGCTGGAAAGTTCTCAACCACCAAATGCTACCTGTTAAGACTGACATGCTTGCAGCACCTGACGATTTACTGTATTCATTTAGATGCAGCTGCAAAACTGGCTGTGAATCAAAGAGATGCACCTGTAGAAAACATGGGCTCAGCTGCACATCCGCCTGCGAAGACTGTAAGGGTCTCAGTTGCTCGAATTCAATAACGCTCATTGAGGAAGATGACTTGGATAATTGATGCAAGATGAAATTAGTAGAAACCAGGTACCTATGCCATACTATTTCATCTTAGCTTAGCTTAGAAACACACAATACCGTGACATAATAAAATATAATATGTATTGTATCAATATCAATGATGGTATTAGGTAAATTCATGCAAGTGGCATAACACAATACATTTAATTTGTGGAGAATATGTCAATCGTATTCATTTATTACTAAAAAAGTCCAAAAATACCCAGTCACACATATATTACATACCGGTTTTAAAGAAAAAAAGAAAAATGGATTTTTCAGATGAAATGGCCCGAATCTGGTAATAATTATGCAAATTTTACCCTTTCCCCTATTGGAATTTTGGAGGACTTTTGATATGTTGTACATGATGGCCCCCTATACACTGGGCGAGGTAAAAAAATTCTGTTGCAATTTGTTCCGGGTTAAAATATTTTTGGCCTAGATTGACTGGACTATTATAGGGCATTCAAGAATTAGCTCAGAGAATTTTATCATGTAATTCGTAGTGCGGAACCTGAGTATGTCATCTATTGAACGATGTCCCGTAAGTGGCGGAAGTAAACATACGTACTGTGTTATTAAAATGCCGTTTCAATACATATTGAATTTAGCATCAGGTGAGACATATAATTATTAATTTTAAAATGTTTGTTTTGGTTTTGGAGGCGGTGACGGTGGTGACGGCGGCAGCGACGGCAGTGGGTGGGCGTATGTGGCTGATGGCATGCATTCTAAGTTTCGACTGCTCTCACTATCTCCTCCCACACTATTCTAAGTTAAATATCGTAGACGAGTCGACTGGCTTAGCAAGTACACGTAGTTCGGCTGCAATTTCATGGTTGGAACAATAATACCATATGCCTACGCTAATCCATAGAACATGATTTTGCAATACGTGTCTCCAATTATCAGTTTCTAAATTCAATTGCCGTCATCCGAAAGTACTCTATGTCTAGAATGCCAAACCATATTACTGGATCTATGTGGTGATGAAAACTAATTTTCACCCGCAAAATCACGAACAATACTCAAATAACGAGATGTCTGGCTTGGAGCTAACGTTATTTACTGAACAATGGTGCTAATTCGGTGAAGTTAGTCAAGGACAGAGAGAGAGAGAGAGAGAGAGAGAGAGAGAGAGAGAGAGAGAGAGAGAGAGAGAGCGGGATGGAGGGAGAGAGGATGGGAGAGAGAGAGGGAGAGGGGGTGAGAGAGAGAGAGGGTGAGAGAGAGAGGGGGTGAGGGAGAGGCGGGAGGGGTGAGAGAGAGAGAGAAAGAGAGAGAGAGAGAGAGAGAGAGAGAGAGAGAGAGAGAGAGAGGAAGGAAGGAAGGGAGAGCGGGTGAGAGGGAGAGAGGGGTGAGAGGGGAAGGGGTTAGAGGGAGAGAGGGAACGAGGGAGGATGGAAGGGAGGGATGGAGAGAGAGCGAGAGAGAGAGAGAGAGAGAGAGAGAGAGAGAGAGAAAGAGAGGGAGAGAGAGAGAACAAAAGAAAAGAAAGAGAGCGCGCGAATTTCTATCTAGTTCCACCGTTGCTTGTATATTCTTTGCTTATCCATTCTGGGCATCTTAATTGTACTAACATTCAACATGAAACATTTTCCGCTTTCATTGTAACATGACAGTATACATGGAGCAGTATACATGACAGTATACATGGAGCAGTATACATGACAGTATACATGGAGCAGTATACATGACAGTATACATGACAGTATACATGGAGCAGTATACATGACAGTATACATGGAGCAGTATACATGACAGTATACATGGAGCAGTATACATGACAGTATACATGGAGCAGTATACATGACAGTATACATGACAGTATACATGGAGCAGTATACATGGAGCAGTATACATGGAGCAGTATACATGACAGTATACATGGAGCAGTATACATGACAGTATACATGGAGCAGTATACATGACAGTATACATGGAGCAGTATACATGACAGTATACATGGAGCAGTATACATGACAGTATACATGGAGCGGTATACATGACAGTAAACATGGAGCAGTATACATGACAGTATACATGGAGCAGTATACATGACAGTATACATGGAGCAGTATACATGACAGTATACATGGAGCAGTATACATGACAGTATACATGGAGCAGTATACATGGAGCAGTATACATGACAGTATACATGACAGTATACATGGAGCAGTATACATGACAGTATACATGGAGCAGTATACATGACAGTATACATGGAGCAGTATACATGGAGCAGTATACTCGGAGCAGTATACATGACAGTATACATGGAGCAGTATACATGACAGTATACATGGAGCAGTATACATGACAGTATACATGACAGTATACATGGAGCAGTATACATGACAGTATACATGGAGCAGTATACATGACAGTATACATGGAGCAGTATACATGACAGTATACATGGAGCAGTATACATGGAGCAGTATACATGGAGCAGTATACATGACAGTATACATGGAGCAGTATACATGACAGTATACATGGAGCAGTATACATGACAGTATACATGGAGCAGTATACATGACAGTATACATGACAGTATACATGGAGCAGTATACATGAAGCAGTATACATGACAGTATACATGGAGCAGTATACATGACAGTATACATGGAGCAGTATACATGACAGTATACATGGAGCAGTATACATGACAGTATACATGACAGTATACATGGAGCAGTATACATGACAGTATACATGGAGCAGTATACATGACAGTATACATGACAGTATACATGGAGCAGTATACATGACAGTATACATGGAGCAGTATACATGGAGCAGTATACATGACTGTATACATGGAGCAGTATACATGGAGCAGTATACATGGAGCAGTATACATGACAGTATACATGGAGCAGTATACATGACAGTATACATGGAGCAGTATACATGACAGTATACATGGAGCAGTATACATGACAGTATACATGGAGCAGTATACATGACAGTATACATGGAGCAGTATACATGACAGTATACATGGAGCAGTATACATGACAGTATACATGGAGCAGTATACATGGAGCAGTATACATGGAGCAGTATACATGACAGTATACATGGAGCAGTATACATGACAGTATACATGGAGCAGTATACATGACAGTATACATGGAGCAGTATACATGGAGCAGTATACATGGAGCAGTATACATGGAGCAGTATACATGGAGCAGTATACATGACAGTATACATGGAGCAGTATACATGACAGTATACATGACAGTATACATGAGCAGTATACATGACAGTATACATGGAGCAGTATACATGACAGTATACATGGAGCAGTATACATGGAGCAGTATACATGGAGCAGTATACATGGAGCAGTATACATGGAGCAGTATACATGACAGTATACATGGAGCAGTATACATGGAGCAGTATACATGGAGCAGTATACATGGAGCAGTATACATGGAGCAGTATACATGGAGCAGTATACATGACAGTATACATGGAGCAGTATACATGGAGCAGTATACATGGAGCAGTATACATGGAGCAGTATACATGGAGCAGTATACATGGAGCAGTATACATGGAGCAGTATACATGGAGCAGTATACATGGAGCAGTATACATGACAGTATACATGGAGCAGTATACATGACAGTATACATGGAGCAGTATACATGACAGTATACATGGAGCAGTATACATGACAGTATACATGGAGCAGTATACATGACAGTATACATGGAGCAGTATACATGACAGTATACATGGAGCAGTATACATGACAGTATACATGGAGCAGTATACATGGAGCAGTATACATGGAGCAGTATACATGACAGTATACATGGAGCAGTATACATGACAGTATACATGGAGCAGTATACATGACAGTATACATGGAGCAGTATACATGACAGTATACATGGAGCAGTATACATGACAGTATACATGGAGCAGTATACATGACAGTATACATGGAGCAGTATACATGGAGCAGTATACATGACAGTATACATGGAGCAGTATACATGACAGTATACATGGAGCAGTATACATGGAGCAGTATACATGGAGCAGTATACATGACAGTATACATGGAGCAGTATACATGGAGCAGTATACATGGAGCAGTATACATGACAGTATACATGGAGCAGTATACATGACAGTATACATGGAGCAGTATACATGACAGTATACATGGAGCAGTATACATGACAGTATACATGGAGCAGTATACATGGAGCAGTATACATGGAGCAGTATACATGGAGCAGTATACATGGAGCAGTATACATGGAGCAGTATACATGGAGCAGTATACATGGAGCAGTATACATGGAGCAGTATACATGGAGCAGTATACATGGAGCAGTATACATGGAGCAGTATACATGGAGCAGTATACATGGAGCAGTATACATGGAGCAGTATACATGGAGCAGTATACATGACAGTATACATGGAGCAGTATACATGACAGTATACATGGAGCAGTATACATGACAGTATACATGGAGCAGTATACATGACAGTATACATGGAGCAGTATACATGACAGTATACATGGAGCAGTATACATGACAGTATACATGGAGCAGTATACATGACAGTATACATGGAGCAGTATACATGAGCAGTATACATGGAGCAGTATACATGAGCAGTATACATGGAGCAGTATACATGGAGCAGTATACATGGAGCAGTATACATGGAGCAGTATACATGACAGTATACATGGAGCAGTATACATGACAGTATACATGGAGCAGTATACATGACAGTATACATGAGCAGTATACATGAGCAGTATACATGACAGTATACATGGAGCAGTATACATGACAGTATACATGGAGCAGTATACATGGAGCAGTATACATGGAGCAGTATACATGGAGCAGTATACATGGAGCAGTATACATGACAGTATACATGGAGCAGTATACATGGAGCAGTATACATGACAGTATACATGGAGCAGTATACATGGAGCAGTATACATGGAGCAGTATACATGGAGCAGTATACATGGAGCAGTATACATGACAGTATACATGGAGCAGTATACATGGAGCAGTATACATGGAGCAGTATACATGACAGTATACATGGAGCAGTATACATGGAGCAGTATACATGGAGCAGTATACATGACAGTATACATGGAGCAGTATACATGGAGCAGTATACATGGAGCAGTATACATGACAGTATACATGGAGCAGTATACATGGAGCAGTATACATGGAGCAGTATACATGGAGCAGTATACATGGAGCAGTATACATGGAGCAGTATACATGACAGTATACATGACAGTATACATGGAGCAGTATACATGACAGTATACATGGAGCAGTATACATGACAGTATACATGACAGTATACATGGAGCAGTATACATGACAGTATACATGGAGCAGTATACATGACAGTATACATGGAGCAGTATACATGGAGCAGTATACATGGAGCAGTATACATGGAGCAGTATACATGACAGTATACATGGAGCAGTATACATGGAGCAGTATACATGGAGCAGTATACATGGAGCAGTATACATGGAGCAGTATACATGGAGCAGTATACATGACAGTATACATGGAGCAGTATACATGGAGCAGTATACATGGAGCAGTATACATGGAGCAGTATACATGGAGCAGTATACATGGAGCAGTATACATGGAGCAGTATACATGGAGCAGTATACATGACAGTATACATGGAGCAGTATACATGGAGCAGTATACATGACAGTATACATGGAGCAGTATACATGGAGCAGTATACATGGAGCAGTATACATGGAGCAGTATACATGGAGCAGTATACATGACAGTATACATGGAGCAGTATACATGGAGCAGTATACATGGAGCAGTATACATGACAGTATACATGGAGCAGTATACATGGAGCAGTATACATGGAGCAGTATACATGACAGTATACATGGAGCAGTATACATGACAGTATACATGGAGCAGTATACATGACAGTATACATGGAGCAGTATACATGGAGCAGTATACATGGAGCAGTATACATGGAGCAGTATACATGGAGCAGTATACATGGAGCAGTATACATGGAGCAGTATACATGACAGTATACATGGAGCAGTATACATGACAGTATACATGGAGCAGTATACATGGAGCAGTATACATGGAGCAGTATACATGGAGCAGTATACATGGAGCAGTATACATGGAGCAGTATACATGGAGCAGTATACATGGAGCAGTATACATGACAGTATACATGGAGCAGTATACATGGAGCAGTATACATGGAGCAGTATACATGACAGTATACATGGAGCAGTATACATGGAGCAGTATACATGGAGCAGTATACATGACAGTATACATGGAGCAGTATACATGGAGCAGTATACATGGAGCAGTATACATGACAGTATACATGGAGCAGTATACATGGAGCAGTATACATGGAGCAGTATACATGACAGTATACATGGAGCAGTATACATGGAGCAGTATACATGGAGCAGTATACATGACAGTATACATGGAGCAGTATACATGGAGCAGTATACATGGAGCAGTATACATGGAGCAGTATACATGGAGCAGTATACATGGAGCAGTATACATGACAGTATACATGACAGTATACATGGAGCAGTATACATGACAGTATACATGGAGCAGTATACATGACAGTATACATGGAGCAGTATACATGACAGTATACATGGAGCAGTATACATGGAGCAGTATACATGACAGTATACATGGAGCAGTATACATGGAGCAGTATACATGACAGTATACATGGAGCAGTATACATGACAGTATACATGGAGCAGTATACATGGAGCAGTATACATGGAGCAGTATACATGGAGCAGTATACATGGAGCAGTATACATGGAGCAGTATACATGGAGCAGTATACATGGAGCAGTATACATGGAGCAGTATACATGGAGCAGTATACATGGAGCAGTATACATGACAGTATACATGGAGCAGTATACATGGAGCAGTATACATGGAGCAGTATACATGGAGCAGTATACATGACAGTATACATGGAGCAGTATACATGGAGCAGTATACATGACAGTATACATGGAGCAGTATACATGGAGCAGTATACATGGAGCAGTATACATGGAGCAGTATACATGGAGCAGTATACATGACAGTATACATGGAGCAGTATACATGGAGCAGTATACATGGAGCAGTATACATGACAGTATACATGGAGCAGTATACATGGAGCAGTATACATGGAGCAGTATACATGACAGTATACATGGAGCAGTATACATGGAGCAGTATACATGGAGCAGTATACATGACAGTATACATGGAGCAGTATACATGGAGCAGTATACATGGAGCAGTATACATGGAGCAGTATACATGGAGCAGTATACATGGAGCAGTATACATGACAGTATACATGACAGTATACATGGAGCAGTATACATGACAGTATACATGGAGCAGTATACATGACAGTATACATGACAGTATACATGGAGCAGTATACATGACAGTATACATGGAGCAGTATACATGACAGTATACATGGAGCAGTATACATGGAGCAGTATACATGAGCAGTATACATGGAGCAGTATACATGACAGTATACATGGAGCAGTATACATGGAGCAGTATACATGGAGCAGTATACATGGAGCAGTATACATGGAGCAGTATACATGGAGCAGTATACATGACAGTATACATGGAGCAGTATACATGGAGCAGTATACATGGAGCAGTATACATGGAGCAGTATACATGGAGCAGTATACATGGAGCAGTATACATGGAGCAGTATACATGGAGCAGTATACATGGAGCAGTATACATGGAGCAGTATACATGACAGTATACATGGAGCAGTATACATGACAGTATACATGGAGCAGTATACATGACAGTATACATGGAGCAGTATACATGACAGTATACATGGAGCAGTATACATGGAGCAGTATACATGGAGCAGTATACATGACAGTATACATGGAGCAGTATACATGACAGTATACATGGAGCAGTATACATGACAGTATACATGGAGCAGTATACATGGAGCAGTATACATGGAGCAGTATACATGGAGCAGTATACATGGAGCAGTATACATGACAGTATACATGGAGCAGTATACATGACAGTATACATGGAGCAGTATACATGGAGCAGTATACATGACAGTATACATGGAGCAGTATACATGACAGTATACATGGAGCAGTATACATGGAGCAGTATACATGACAGTATACATGGAGCAGTATACATGACAGTATACATGGAGCAGTATACATGGAGCAGTATACATGACAGTATACATGGAGCAGTATACATGACAGTATACATGGAGCAGTATACATGGAGCAGTATACATGGAGCAGTATACATGGAGCAGTATACATGGAGCAGTATACATGGAGCAGTATACATGACAGTATACATGGAGCAGTATACATGGAGCAGTATACATGGAGCAGTATACATGGAGCAGTATACATGGAGCAGTATACATGGAGCAGTATACATGGAGCAGTATACATGGAGCAGTATACATGGAGCAGTATACATGGAGCAGTATACATGACAGTATACATGGAGCAGTATACATGACAGTATACATGGAGCAGTATACATGACAGTATACATGGAGCAGTATACATGACAGTATACATGGAGCAGTATACATGGAGCAGTATACATGGAGCAGTATACATGACAGTATACATGGAGCAGTATACATGACAGTATACATGGAGCAGTATACATGACAGTATACATGGAGCAGTATACATGGAGCAGTATACATGGAGCAGTATACATGGAGCAGTATACATGGAGCAGTATACATGACAGTATACATGGAGCAGTATACATGACAGTATACATGGAGCAGTATACATGACAGTATACATGACAGTATACATGGAGCAGTATACATGACAGTATACATGGAGCAGTATACATGGAGCAGTATACATGACAGTATACATGGAGCAGTATACATGACAGTATACATGGAGCAGTATACATGGAGCAGTATACATGGAGCAGTATACATGGAGCAGTATACATGGAGCAGTATACATGGAGCAGTATACATGACAGTATACATGGAGCAGTATACATGACAGTATACATGGAGCAGTATACATGACAGTATACATGGAGCAGTATACATGACAGTATACATGGAGCAGTATACATGACAGTATACATGGAGCAGTATACATGGAGCAGTATACATGGAGCAGTATACATGACAGTATACATGGAGCAGTATACATGACAGTATACATGGAGCAGTATACATGACAGTATACATGGAGCAGTATACATGACAGTATACATGGAGCAGTATACATGGAGCAGTATACATGACAGTATACATGGAGCAGTATACATGACAGTATACATGGAGCAGTATACATGGAGCAGTATACATGGAGCAGTATACATGGAGCAGTATACATGACAGTATACATGGAGCAGTATACATGGAGCAGTATACATGGAGCAGTATACATGGAGCAGTATACATGACAGTATACATGGAGCAGTATACATGACAGTATACATGGAGCAGTATACATGACAGTATACATGGAGCAGTATACATGACAGTATACATGGAGCAGTATACATGACAGTATACATGACAGTATACATGGAGCAGTATACATGACAGTATACATGGAGCAGTATACATGGAGCAGTATACATGACAGTATACATGGAGCAGTATACATGGAGCAGTATACATGGAGCAGTATACATGACAGTATACATGGAGCAGTATACATGACAGTATACATGGAGCAGTATACATGACAGTATACATGGAGCAGTATACATGACAGTATACATGGAGCAGTATACATGACAGTATACATGACAGTATACATGGAGCAGTATACATGACAGTATACATGGAGCAGTATACATGGAGCAGTATACATGGAGCAGTATACATGACAGTATACATGGAGCAGTATACATGACAGTATACATGGAGCAGTATACATGACAGTATACATGGAGCAGTATACATGGAGCAGTATACATGGAGCAGTATACATGGAGCAGTATACATGGAGCAGTATACATGACAGTATACATGGAGCAGTATACATGACAGTATACATGACAGTATACATGGAGCAGTATACATGACAGTATACATGGAGCAGTATACATGACAGTATACATGGAGCAGTATACATGGAGCAGTATACATGACAGTATACATGGAGCAGTATACATGACAGTATACATGGAGCAGTATACATGGAGCAGTATACATGGAGCAGTATACATGGAGCAGTATACATGGAGCAGTATACATGGAGCAGTATACATGACAGTATACATGGAGCAGTATACATGGAGCAGTATACATGGAGCAGTATACATGGAGCAGTATACATGGAGCAGTATACATGGAGCAGTATACATGGAGCAGTATACATGGAGCAGTATACATGACAGTATACATGGAGCAGTATACATGACAGTATACATGGAGCAGTATACATGACAGTATACATGACAGTATACATGGAGCAGTATACATGACAGTATACATGGAGCAGTATACATGACAGTATACATGGAGCAGTATACATGACAGTATACATGGAGCAGTATACATGGAGCAGTATACATGACAGTATACATGGAGCAGTATACATGACAGTATACATGGAGCAGTATACATGACAGTATACATGGAGCAGTATACATGACAGTATACATGGAGCAGTATACATGGAGCAGTATACATGGAGCAGTATACATGACAGTATACATGGAGCAGTATACATGACAGTATACATGGAGCAGTATACATGACAGTATACATGGAGCAGTATACATGACAGTATACATGGAGCAGTATACATGGAGCAGTATACATGGAGCAGTATACATGACAGTATACATGGAGCAGTATACATGACAGTATACATGGAGCAGTATACATGACAGTATACATGGAGCAGTATACATGACAGTATACATGGAGCAGTATACATGGAGCAGTATACATGAGCAGTATACATGGAGCAGTATACATGGAGCAGTATACATGACAGTATACATGGAGCAGTATACATGACAGTATACATGGAGCAGTATACATGACAGTATACATGGAGCAGTATACATGGAGCAGTATACATGGAGCAGTATACATGACAGTATACATGGAGCAGTATACATGACAGTATACATGGAGCAGTATACATGACAGTATACATGACAGTATACATGGAGCAGTATACATGACAGTATACATGGAGCAGTATACATGGAGCAGTATACATGGAGCAGTATACATGGAGCAGTATACATGGAGCAGTATACATGGAGCAGTATACATGACAGTATACATGGAGCAGTATACATGACAGTATACATGGAGCAGTATACATGACAGTATACATGGAGCAGTATACATGGAGCAGTATACATGGAGCAGTATACATGGAGCAGTATACATGGAGCAGTATACATGACAGTATACATGGAGCAGTATACATGACAGTATACATGGAGCAGTATACATGACAGTATACATGGAGCAGTATACATGACAGTATACATGACAGTATACATGGAGCAGTATACATGACAGTATACATGGAGCAGTATACATGGAGCAGTATACATGACAGTATACATGGAGCAGTATACATGACAGTATACATGGAGCAGTATACATGGAGCAGTATACATGGAGCAGTATACATGGAGCAGTATACATGGAGCAGTATACATGGAGCAGTATACATGAGCAGTATACATGGAGCAGTATACATGACAGTATACATGGAGCAGTATACATGACAGTATACATGGAGCAGTATACATGGAGCAGTATACATGACAGTATACATGGAGCAGTATACATGACAGTATACATGGAGCAGTATACATGGAGCAGTATACATGGAGCAGTATACATGGAGCAGTATACATGGAGCAGTATACATGGAGCAGTATACATGACAGTATACATGGAGCAGTATACATGACAGTATACATGGAGCAGTATACATGACAGTATACATGGAGCAGTATACATGGAGCAGTATACATGGAGCAGTATACATGGAGCAGTATACATGGAGCAGTATACATGACAGTATACATGGAGCAGTATACATGACAGTATACATGGAGCAGTATACATGACAGTATACATGGAGCAGTATACATGACAGTATACATGGAGCAGTATACATGAGCAGTATACATGAGCAGTATACATGGAGCAGTATACATGACAGTATACATGGAGCAGTATACATGACAGTATACATGGAGCAGTATACATGACAGTATACATGACAGTATACATGGAGCAGTATACATGGAGCAGTATACATGACAGTATACATGGAGCAGTATACATGACAGTATACATGGAGCAGTATACATGACAGTATACATGGAGCAGTATACATGACAGTATACATGACAGTATACATGGAGCAGTATACATGACAGTATACATGGAGCAGTATACATGACAGTATACATGACAGTATACATGGAGCAGTATACATGACAGTATACATGGAGCAGTATACATGAGCAGTATACATGACAGTATACATGGAGCAGTATACATGACAGTATACATGGAGCAGTATACATGACAGTATACATGACAGTATACATGGAGCAGTATACATGACAGTATACATGGAGCAGTATACATGGAGCAGTATACATGGAGCAGTATACATGGAGCAGTATACATGGAGCAGTATACATGACAGTATACATGACAGTATACATGGAGCAGTATACATGACAGTATACATGGAGCAGTATACATGACAGTATACATGGAGCAGTATACATGGAGCAGTATACATGGAGCAGTATACATGGAGCAGTATACATGACAGTATACATGGAGCAGTATACATGGAGCAGTATACATGGAGCAGTATACATGGAGCAGTATACATGGAGCAGTATACATGGAGCAGTATACATGACAGTATACATGGAGCAGTATACATGACAGTATACATGGAGCAGTATACATGACAGTATACATGACAGTATACATGGAGCAGTATACATGACAGTATACATGGAGCAGTATACATGACAGTATACATGGAGCAGTATACATGACAGTATACATGGAGCAGTATACATGGAGCAGTATACATGACAGTATACATGGAGCAGTATACATGACAGTATACATGGAGCAGTATACATGACAGTATACATGGAGCAGTATACATGACAGTATACATGACAGTATACATGGAGCAGTATACATGGAGCAGTATACATGACAGTATACATGGAGCAGTATACATGACAGTATACATGGAGCAGTATACATGACAGTATACATGGAGCAGTATACATGACAGTATACATGACAGTATACATGGAGCAGTATACATGACAGTATACATGGAGCAGTATACATGACAGTATACATGACAGTATACATGGAGCAGTATACATGACAGTATACATGGAGCAGTATACATGGAGCAGTATACATGGAGCAGTATACATGGAGCAGTATACATGACAGTATACATGGAGCAGTATACATGACAGTATACATGAGCAGTATACATGGAGCAGTATACATGACAGTATACATGGAGCAGTATACATGGAGCAGTATACATGGAGCAGTATACATGGAGCAGTATACATGACAGTATACATGGAGCAGTATACATGGAGCAGTATACATGGAGCAGTATACATGGAGCAGTATACATGGAGCAGTATACATGGAGCAGTATACATGACAGTATACATGGAGCAGTATACATGACAGTATACATGGAGCAGTATACATGACAGTATACATGGAGCAGTATACATGACAGTATACATGGAGCAGTATACATGGAGCAGTATACATGGAGCAGTATACATGACAGTATACATGGAGCAGTATACATGACAGTATACATGGAGCAGTATACATGACAGTATACATGGAGCAGTATACATGACAGTATACATGGAGCAGTATACATGGAGCAGTATACATGACAGTATACATGGAGCAGTATACATGACAGTATACATGGAGCAGTATACATGACAGTATACATGGAGCAGTATACATGACAGTATACATGGACAGTATACATGGAGCAGTATACATGGAGCAGTATACATGACAGTATACATGGAGCAGTATACATGACAGTATACATGGAGCAGTATACATGACAGTATACATGGAGCAGTATACATGACAGTATACATGACAGTATACATGGAGCAGTATACATGACAGTATACATGGAGCAGTATACATGACAGTATACATGACAGTATACATGGAGCAGTATACATGACAGTATACATGGAGCAGTATACATGACAGTATACATGGAGCAGTATACATGGAGCAGTATACATGACAGTATACATGGAGCAGTATACATGACAGTATACATGACAGTATACATGGAGCAGTATACATGACAGTATACATGGAGCAGTATACATGGAGCAGTATACATGACAGTATACATGGAGCAGTATACATGGAGCAGTATACATGACAGTATACATGGAGCAGTATACATGGAGCAGTATACATGACAGTATACATGGAGCAGTATACATGACAGTATACATGGAGCAGTATACATGACAGTATACATGGAGCAGTATACATGGAGCAGTATACATGACAGTATACATGGAGCAGTATACATGGAGCAGTATACATGGAGCAGTATACATGGAGCAGTATACATGGAGCAGTATACATGGAGCAGTATACATGACAGTATACATGGAGCAGTATACATGACAGTATACATGGAGCAGTATACATGACAGTATACATGGAGCAGTATACATGACAGTATACATGGAGCAGTATACATGGAGCAGTATACATGGAGCAGTATACATGACAGTATACATGGAGCAGTATACATGACAGTATACATGGAGCAGTATACATGACAGTATACATGGAGCAGTATACATGACAGTATACATGGAGCAGTATACATGGAGCAGTATACATGACAGTATACATGGAGCAGTATACATGACAGTATACATGGAGCAGTATACATGACAGTATACATGGAGCAGTATACATGGAGCAGTATACATGACAGTATACATGGAGCAGTATACATGGAGCAGTATACATGGAGCAGTATACATGGAGCAGTATACATGACAGTATACATGGAGCAGTATACATGACAGTATACATGGAGCAGTATACATGGAGCAGTATACATGACAGTATACATGGAGCAGTATACATGACAGTATACATGGAGCAGTATACATGACAGTATACATGGAGCAGTATACATGGAGCAGTATACATGGAGCAGTATACATGGAGCAGTATACATGGAGCAGTATACATGACAGTATACATGGAGCAGTATACATGGAGCAGTATACATGGAGCAGTATACATGACAGTATACATGGAGCAGTATACATGACAGTATACATGGAGCAGTATACATGACAGTATACATGGAGCAGTATACATGACAGTATACATGGAGCAGTATACATGACAGTATACATGACAGTATACATGGAGCAGTATACATGACAGTATACATGGAGCAGTATACATGGAGCAGTATACATGGAGCAGTATACATGACAGTATACATGGAGCAGTATACATGACAGTATACATGGAGCAGTATACATGACAGTATACATGGAGCAGTATACATGGAGCAGTATACATGGAGCAGTATACATGGAGCAGTATACATGGAGCAGTATACATGACAGTATACATGGAGCAGTATACATGACAGTATACATGACAGTATACATGGAGCAGTATACATGACAGTATACATGGAGCAGTATACATGGAGCAGTATACATGACAGTATACATGGAGCAGTATACATGACAGTATACATGGAGCAGTATACATGACAGTATACATGGAGCAGTATACATGGAGCAGTATACATGGAGCAGTATACATGGAGCAGTATACATGACAGTATACATGGAGCAGTATACATGGAGCAGTATACATGGAGCAGTATACATGGAGCAGTATACATGGAGCAGTATACATGGAGCAGTATACATGGAGCAGTATACATGGAGCAGTATACATGGAGCAGTATACATGACAGTATACATGGAGCAGTATACATGACAGTATACATGGAGCAGTATACATGACAGTATACATGGAGCAGTATACATGACAGTATACATGGAGCAGTATACATGAGCAGTATACATGGAGCAGTATACATGGAGCAGTATACATGACAGTATACATGGAGCAGTATACATGACAGTATACATGGAGCAGTATACATGACAGTATACATGGAGCAGTATACATGGAGCAGTATACATGGAGCAGTATACATGGAGCAGTATACATGACAGTATACATGGAGCAGTATACATGACAGTATACATGGAGCAGTATACATGACAGTATACATGGAGCAGTATACATGGAGCAGTATACATGAGCAGTATACATGACAGTATACATGGAGCAGTATACATGACAGTATACATGGAGCAGTATACATGACAGTATACATGGAGCAGTATACATGGAGCAGTATACATGGAGCAGTATACATGACAGTATACATGGAGCAGTATACATGACAGTATACATGGAGCAGTATACATGGAGCAGTATACATGGAGCAGTATACATGGAGCAGTATACATGGAGCAGTATACATGGAGCAGTATACATGGAGCAGTATACATGGAGCAGTATACATGGAGCAGTATACATGGAGCAGTATACATGGAGCAGTATACATGGAGCAGTATACATGGAGCAGTATACATGGAGCAGTATACATGACAGTATACATGGAGCAGTATACATGACAGTATACATGGAGCAGTATACATGACAGTATACATGGAGCAGTATACATGGAGCAGTATACATGGAGCAGTATACATGACAGTATACATGACAGTATACATGGAGCAGTATACATGACAGTATACATGGAGCAGTATACATGACAGTATACATGGAGCAGTATACATGGAGCAGTATACATGGAGCAGTATACATGACAGTATACATGGAGCAGTATACATGACAGTATACATGGAGCAGTATACATGACAGTATACATGGAGCAGTATACATGACAGTATACATGGAGCAGTATACATGACAGTATACATGGAGCAGTATACATGACAGTATACATGGAGCAGTATACATGACAGTATACATGGAGCAGTATACATGACAGTATACATGGAGCAGTATACATGGAGCAGTATACATGACAGTATACATGGAGCAGTATACATGACAGTATACATGGAGCAGTATACATGGAGCAGTATACATGACAGTATACATGGAGCAGTATACATGACAGTATACATGGAGCAGTATACATGGAGCAGTATACATGGAGCAGTATACATGGAGCAGTATACATGGAGCAGTATACATGGAGCAGTATACATGGAGCAGTATACATGGAGCAGTATACATGGAGCAGTATACATGACAGTATACATGGAGCAGTATACATGACAGTATACATGGAGCAGTATACATGACAGTATACATGGAGCAGTATACATGACAGTATACATGGAGCAGTATACATGACAGTATACATGGAGCAGTATACATGACAGTATACATGGAGCAGTATACATGGAGCAGTATACATGGAGCAGTATACATGGAGCAGTATACATGACAGTATACATGGAGCAGTATACATGACAGTATACATGGAGCAGTATACATGACAGTATACATGGAGCAGTATACATGGAGCAGTATACATGACAGTATACATGGAGCAGTATACATGACAGTATACATGGAGCAGTATACATGACAGTATACATGGAGCAGTATACATGACAGTATACATGGAGCAGTATACATGGAGCAGTATACATGACAGTATACATGGAGCAGTATACATGACAGTATACATGGAGCAGTATACATGGAGCAGTATACATGACAGTATACATGACAGTATACATGGAGCAGTATACATGGAGCAGTATACATGACAGTATACATGGAGCAGTATACATGACAGTATACATGGAGCAGTATACATGACAGTATACATGGAGCAGTATACATGACAGTATACATGGAGCAGTATACATGGAGCAGTATACATGACAGTATACATGGAGCAGTATACATGGAGCAGTATACATGGAGCAGTATACATGGAGCAGTATACATGACAGTATACATGGAGCAGTATACATGGAGCAGTATACATGGAGCAGTATACATGGAGCAGTATACATGGAGCAGTATACATGGAGCAGTATACATGGAGCAGTATACATGGAGCAGTATACATGACAGTATACATGGAGCAGTATACATGACAGTATACATGGAGCAGTATACATGACAGTATACATGGAGCAGTATACATGACAGTATACATGGAGCAGTATACATGACAGTATACATGGAGCAGTATACATGGAGCAGTATACATGGAGCAGTATACATGACAGTATACATGGAGCAGTATACATGACAGTATACATGGAGCAGTATACATGGAGCAGTATACATGGAGCAGTATACATGGAGCAGTATACATGGAGCAGTATACATGGAGCAGTATACATGGAGCAGTATACATGGAGCAGTATACATGGAGCAGTATACATGGAGCAGTATACATGACAGTATACATGGAGCAGTATACATGGAGCAGTATACATGGAGCAGTATACATGGAGCAGTATACATGGAGCAGTATACATGGAGCAGTATACATGGAGCAGTATACATGGAGCAGTATACATGGAGCAGTATACATGACAGTATACATGGAGCAGTATACATGACAGTATACATGGAGCAGTATACATGGAGCAGTATACATGGAGCAGTATACATGGAGCAGTATACATGGAGCAGTATACATGGAGCAGTATACATGGAGCAGTATACATGGAGCAGTATACATGGAGCAGTATACATGGAGCAGTATACATGACAGTATACATGGAGCAGTATACATGGAGCAGTATACATGGAGCAGTATACATGGAGCAGTATACATGGAGCAGTATACATGGAGCAGTATACATGGAGCAGTATACATGGAGCAGTATACATGACAGTATACATGGAGCAGTATACATGGAGCAGTATACATGGAGCAGTATACATGACAGTATACATGGAGCAGTATACATGGAGCAGTATACATGGAGCAGTATACATGACAGTATACATGGAGCAGTATACATGGAGCAGTATACATGGAGCAGTATACATGGAGCAGTATACATGGAGCAGTATACATGACAGTATACATGGAGCAGTATACATGGAGCAGTATACATGACAGTATACATGGAGCAGTATACATGGAGCAGTATACATGGAGCAGTATACATGGAGCAGTATACATGGAGCAGTATACATGGAGCAGTATACATGGAGCAGTATACATGACAGTATACATGGAGCAGTATACATGACAGTATACATGGAGCAGTATACATGACAGTATACATGGAGCAGTATACATGGAGCAGTATACATGGAGCAGTATACATGGAGCAGTATACATGACAGTATACATGGAGCAGTATACATGGAGCAGTATACATGGAGCAGTATACATGGAGCAGTATACATGACAGTATACATGGAGCAGTATACATGGAGCAGTATACATGACAGTATACATGGAGCAGTATACATGGAGCAGTATACATGGAGCAGTATACATGACAGTATACATGGAGCAGTATACATGGAGCAGTATACATGGAGCAGTATACATGACAGTATACATGGAGCAGTATACATGGAGCAGTATACATGGAGCAGTATACATGGAGCAGTATACATGGAGCAGTATACATGACAGTATACATGGAGCAGTATACATGGAGCAGTATACATGGAGCAGTATACATGGAGCAGTATACATGGAGCAGTATACATGGAGCAGTATACATGGAGCAGTATACATGGAGCAGTATACATGACAGTATACATGGAGCAGTATACATGGAGCAGTATACATGGAGCAGTATACATGGAGCAGTATACATGGAGCAGTATACATGGAGCAGTATACATGGAGCAGTATACATGGAGCAGTATACATGGAGCAGTATACATGGAGCAGTATACATGGAGCAGTATACATGACAGTATACATGGAGCAGTATACATGACAGTATACATGGAGCAGTATACATGGAGCAGTATACATGGAGCAGTATACATGGAGCAGTATACATGGAGCAGTATACATGACAGTATACATGGAGCAGTATACATGACAGTATACATGGAGCAGTATACATGACAGTATACATGGAGCAGTATACATGGAGCAGTATACATGGAGCAGTATACATGACAGTATACATGGAGCAGTATACATGGAGCAGTATACATGGAGCAGTATACATGGAGCAGTATACATGGAGCAGTATACATGACAGTATACATGGAGCAGTATACATGACAGTATACATGGAGCAGTATACATGACAGTATACATGGAGCAGTATACATGGAGCAGTATACATGGAGCAGTATACATGGAGCAGTATACATGACAGTATACATGGAGCAGTATACATGAGCAGTATACATGGAGCAGTATACATGGAGCAGTATACATGGAGCAGTATACATGGAGCAGTATACATGGAGCAGTATACATGGAGCAGTATACATGGAGCAGTATACATGGAGCAGTATACATGGAGCAGTATACATGGAGCAGTATACATGGAGCAGTATACATGACAGTATACATGGAGCAGTATACATGGAGCAGTATACATGGAGCAGTATACATGACAGTATACATGGAGCAGTATACATGGAGCAGTATACATGGAGCAGTATACATGGAGCAGTATACATGGAGCAGTATACATGGAGCAGTATACATGGAGCAGTATACATGGAGCAGTATACATGGAGCAGTATACATGGAGCAGTATACATGGAGCAGTATACATGACAGTATACATGGAGCAGTATACATGGAGCAGTATACATGGAGCAGTATACATGGAGCAGTATACATGGAGCAGTATACATGGAGCAGTATACATGGAGCAGGGCCATTGACTAGGCCATTAACCCCTTCATGACGAAGTTGGCCAGATTCCAGCCCCTGCAGTGGTCTATGGGGTATCGTCCATTTGCAGACCGAGAGAAGACTATTTTTGACGTGTTACCACTGGAATGACTTGTTCGATAAGTATTAAGCAACAGCTTTCAGTCAAATTAGTTTCAAAATGTTAAACGACTTACCTATTTTGGAAAATTTCTTAGACAGAAGAAGGCTGTTCGTCGGAGAACCGCTATGAAATATATTCTACTCCTAACAGAATTGCCAGAATTATGCAGATAATACATATGATTGTGTCAGGATAACATTTATGTAGTATTCCAGAATTGTAATATATCAATTATTCACACACTACGCGACTCATCAGCTCCACGACCGATTTCAGCATACTAAACCACAAAATGGTGAAATCTGTTGTGGCGTGTTCTCATGAGTCGCTTACTGTTAGCAGTGAATCGGGAAAGTAATGGATGAATCCACTGTTAGCTATGCCCCGCCTATCTCTAGCTAAGCTCCGCCCATGATGTGCCCGTGTTTGGATCGATCGAACCATAACTCCCCGACTCTATGGCAGCAACAGTGCCCAGCGAAATTAGCTTCAAAATATTCAACACACTGTTTATTAAATCGTAACGACATACAACTCGTACACATGACGGACTATGAGAGTTCCTGATGAACGTGCATACGCCATTCATGACATATTTTAATAGGGACGTCAGCCTACCTTTGATGTATTTGATTGTTACGTCATATACTTGACTGGCGGATTGGATTCCTCTATTTGGTAAAATCACTAAATCTGACGCATCCATTCATATTATAGGTGGCTTGAACCTCGACGAGTTTGATGGCGAAATATCAAATATCTAGGTCAAGGGGTGCATATCTGAAGATACATTTTTTGGCCATAACATTAGAATGGACCTTTCCAGTTTAGTTATGCCCCACCCATTACTAGCTAAGCTCCATCCACACTTCGCCGTGCTGGGATTGATCGATTCCCGAATGGCAGTAACAGCGCCCAGTCAAATTAGTTCCAAAATATTTAACAGGGTATTTATTACATACTAAAGACATACAATTCGTACAACAACGCATAGTCCGTCTTCAAATATGCGTTCGTGACGTACTTATCTACGTCAAGCATGACGTCATAATAACGTCCTTGTTTACGATGTCATTCTACACATCACGTAGTTAATTATGACGTCGTACGATGGATAGATAGAGTGGAAAGGTGTATTGCTTTGAGTTTGACTCAACGGATATAATGTTTAGGTGACTGGGTGGGGGTGGGGTGAGGGGGGGGGGGGGGAGTGTCAATAAGCGCATTGCTAAGACAGAGCACAACTAGGCGTAAGTCAGCATCTCCCTCGAATCCATTCTATTTTTTTAAACTTATTTCCGAGCTGTATTATATGTCAAATTTCCTCGCATGAAAAGGCAATATTATTCTGGAAACTTGTGTTTAATATTTTGAATCATATATATATATATATGATTCAAAATGAGATGATTTGAGATATGAGATATATGATGATTTGCAGTCATCAAATGCATAACGAAGTCGCAGAAAGGTTCCACTGTCAGTTTGGACTCGGCGGCAACAACTGAAAATGCTCTTGCTAAATGTGTATCAAAGGAAATGTGCAAAATAAACGTATTTGATCTATAGATTACAGCGATTCTTTTATCTATGTAGCGAGCCAATAACCAATTGGCCCATTTGTAAACGGTGCAGGACCATTTATAAACGGCACATGGCCCATATAAGAATTGGTTATTGGCGCGCCAATTTGTAAACAGCGCAGACCCAAATACAAATTTGTTGTCGGTGCGCTCGTTTGTCAACGACGCACTTCCAATATGTCAACGTCAAAATGGCGCCAATATGCAACACATCTATCCATTGAGGAACTCCGTTTTACTAATCATTTCAGGGATCCCTTCAGTTGTTCAGATACGTCTGTCCAAATACGTGTGTTACTAATTTATTTGTTCGTCTGTCAGTCGTCTGTTCGTTCATTCACACTCGGGACAGATTATCATTGGAATAAGTGGCTTGATAACCAATGCAGCAAATCCGATGACAAGTGTTTCTCGGTCTGTAAATTGGCATTCTAAAATTGTATTATATATATATGTCTCCTCTACTATTTTTGAGAATATTCACACCAGAAAGTTTAACAATAAGAATTTTTAATTTGATGAAACGAAATCAACGTAACATATCTTGATTTCTTGCCGTATAAACTAATAAAAAGGTTTAGTTGTTAAGTTGAATTAGTGAAACATGTCTCTAATTCAATTTCACAACTTAAAAACTACATTAATTTATACTGGAGGAAATCATCGTATGCTGAGATTTATTTCATTCGGAACACGAATCGGAAAAGCGACACGTGAGAAGAAGTTACATCTGGTAATGGCTGTTGAGCTGTCTTACAAATACGAAAATAGCTCGTGATGAAAGGAAACAGCACACAAATGTAGCCGATGAATGCGTCTGGCCTTACCAGACAAGAAATCGGAGTGCAAATACGAAATTCTCGCCCCGCGTAGATTCCACTGAACCAAACGTTGAAAACGTTGAAAACGTCCATATTAGCAGCACACCTATCACTGTCCATTTCGTGGTCGCTAAGAACACCGCCTATATTGTAAATAAGAGGTCTAGAGCCAGTAATACCAGGTACAACATGGTGCATAGAATAGTGTAGATTAGGACTTACCGCACATCACCTGACCAGACGCTCAATCAAGTGATGAACGTAGCAATCAGTACAGTATTTCAGGCAGTTTTTGATCACTACTTAAACTTTTATTTCCTGTCAATTTATTTATAGAATAATTTAAATCTAATATGTTAGATTTTGATCATACACATTTGTGATTTGAGTTTGACCTTTGCCGTTCAAAGAATTTCACAATAGTATGACTCGACCGAATACGGTAAGTCCGACGATCACGTTGACATAGATCCGGATCACCTAATTTAAATATCAGTTTTACGACTCTTAAAGGTGCACATTCACACGAGAATGCCTGAAAATAAATTACTAAAATTTGATTTCAATATGTATAAATTAATATAATTTTTCTACTTGTGAATTTGAATTAGAGACTCGTGTCTCTAATTCAAATCCAGAACTTAAACAATTATATTAATTTTAACAATTTTATTTTCAAGCATTCTGGTGTGAATATGCACATTTCAAGAATATTTTTAAACCAATCTTCATATTGTCATGTTTTGACAAGGCCAAAAACAAAAATGTGAAAGCAGTCAATGGCATACACACGTGTGCTATATATAGAAATAGTTTCGACATACGGACTTTCAATAATAAATTTTGGTAGTGGAATCATTAATCCGGGCAAATATGACATTTAATATGGAATAAGTGCTGGAAATATGACACAATTGAGATGGACGGTTTTATGTGTCTTGCTTGTCTATATAACTAAAGTTACTAACAAACATAGATACGTTTTAAATCAAAGCCTAGTACCAAGGAACTTGATTGAAGATTAAGATAGTGAGGTCAAAATGCAAAGCGCAAAATTACGAGTGGTAGAAAATTAATGCAATTATGTAAAAATTTTAATATGTTTGTAAAAAATGGAAGAATGGGGAAGGACAGGCTTGTCGGAAAAGCAACAGGTACAAATAACAGCTTATTAGATTACGCGATTCGAAACAAAAGGCTTATAGAACACATTGCCGAATTTTAAGTATGTGATTTTGATGCCGTGCTTTCAGATATACACTGTACTCTTCATCTAGGCTTACTCAATAATAATAATAATAATAATAATAATAATAATAATAATAATAATAATAATAATAATAATAATAATAATAATCGATTGCCAAAAGAAAGACATCTTCATAAGAAACCTGAACCCCGAAAAAGAGCCGGAAACAAAAGAAATTAAAACAACAATTAAAAAATACGCACAAGATACACATCAACAGCTGTATATCAATCTACGTAAGCTACATAAGGTAGATAGTAAAGCATCTTGGAAACTCTTTAACACCGCTACCAAAAAAGACCAAAGAAACTAATAAAATAGACCTCGAAACACTATTTCAGCATTTAAAAAAGTTCATGAGGGGGATAGGGACAAGATACATACGCGGATGTAACAGAAATGATGGATGTACCCAGCTGTGCGGAACTTGACGGACCAATCACAAGAAACGAAATTTGGGATGGTATAAGAAGATTAGCAAATGGGAAAGCCACAGGGGTAGATAATATATACAATGAGTATATTACATACTCGGCAGAAATTACGATCCCAGTTTGTGAGAGCTTGTTTAATCATATCTTTGATAATGGGGTGGTGCCTAAGGCTGCGCGGTATGGCATAATGTCAAACCGGTGACGATGTCAATTTTCAAACCGTTTTGATCCGTATATCGGATTTATGGGGTGCGGTTGTGCCGAAGGATGAGTGAGCACAATTACTGTGGGCCTATGTAATATTTTTTCGATAAACATGTAGCAAGTATACTTGTGTTGTCTGTAACTCTTGACCCAGAATACACACTCACGACTTTTAATTTCTTTAAAAGCGCCAGGAATAAGGTCTATAGGCCTTCCTTCCTCCCTCCCTCCCTCCCTCCCTTAGGCCTCTAACATTCATTTCTGATTACGCCAGTAATTGTTAAAATCTAGTTTCTTACAGACAAAAAATAATATGTGTTCCATTTACGATCTATTAATTATAATGCACAACGGGATATATATACCTTCTAATTGTTCTTAATCAGTTAATTGCTGCGCTATTATTTTAGACTGCTTGTTGAAAACTGTTGGTGCCACAGACAGCAACAACTTTCAATCGATTACTCTTATTTTAATATTCTGAATGACAAGCGGCCATGTATTCGTAACATTTACATTGGTTAGACATCCCGGTAATGCTGATTTTGGCCCGTTACAAGGGGGCGTGATTGGCGTGGTTAGAGCATAGGTCTATTGAATTAAGTATATTACCGATATATAATGCGAACTGACATCGCCAGTCAAGGTGGTCGTTAATTTGTGATCTTAGCCTTAAAGACTTCACAGAACATGAGGTGGGTTACCCGTGATAACTCCCTCAATTAGAAATACAGCACCAATAAACATGTTAATTTGCATCTGAATTGCAACAATTTAGATATCCCTTGGAACTCCCGATGTGGACTACCTGTTTAGATTAGCAGACTGTTTGAACAATTAGTCTTAGATGTAGGTAATCATGAGATTTTAACGGAATTGCGATAACTAAATTATTCACACATCGCGAGCCTCATCCATTAGCCTACACGCTGAACAAGCGTCAATCATGCGCACAACAATTAAAGACCGATCACGTTTTATACCTAATGCGATTATGTTAACACTGAGTACGAAAGACCAATAGAAAGTCATTTATTTACAATTTTATAAATGTTATCGTGTACGATTAAATATTTCGGAGGTAATTTGACTGTGCTAGAAACAACAGCTGCATCTTGCAGTCACCTTAGTTTCAAAATATTGGAAAGCTTAGAGACAGAGTATCATTCATCATAGGCAATTAAGTGCGAATAGAACATAACTGAAATGTTGACTTTTTGATGTTCAAATGGGTCTGCGTTTTAACCCTTTACTGGACAAATTTGTTCAATAAAATTATAATTATCTCATGAAAAATATCAAGTTGCAGATTAAGGAAGGTTATTTTTAAAGATTTACCGCTGGAATGTCTGGTTTCGTTATCTAGCCTGTCATTTCAAGGGTAATTTGTCAAAAATAAACTCCTTTAGGTCTGCAAAATCACAGTTCTCAAGACCAATGCAGAGGTAGCAATATTTATAAGTAAAAAAGATTAAGTATTATTGGTTAAACCGAAAATGTTATTAAACTCGGTTTTTCGGTTTGAGAATGATTACGGCGGTTTGCAAACCGTCACCGTATTGAACCGGTTTAGGATGTGTGATCGGTATATCGTGCAGCTCTCGTAGTGCCAAATGAATGGCTAGAAAAATCTTCCCTATACACAAAAATATAGGTGATCCATAAGACTCAGGAAATTATCGTCCAATTATACTTTTAAGTTGCCTTGGAAAATTATTTACCTCAACTCTAAACGAAAGGTTAAAAGTTATGCGGAGTCATATGAAATTATAACAGAAACCCAAATGGGATTTAGGATACAAAGATCGACACAAGACAGCATATTTTCCTTGTATTTAGTTAAAGAATTACTATTTGGCCAGAAGAAAAAGCTTTATTGTTGTTATGTAGATTTTAAGCAGGCATGCAGCACGATGTGGAGAACTGGTTTGTGGTACAAGTTAATTAAAATTGATATAACAGTAAAATGCTTCAAATTGTACATAACATGTATAAATCTATTAAATCCTTTGTTAGCCTCAACCATTGCGTTATATGTCGACGACACGGTCATAATGGCAGAGACACCAGAAGCATTGCAACACGCACTAACTATTTGTCATGGCTATTGTATCTATTGGAAGCCACAAATAAGTACTACAAAAACAAAAGTAATGCTACTGTCCAAGAGAAAAATAAACAACCCACCTAAGTTATTAATGGGAGGGCAGGAGCTTGAAATAGTCGATGAATACATCTATCTCGGAATTCAAATGAAATCAAACGGCACGTTTTCAAGCTGCAGAATTTGAAACTGTAAATAGAGAACAAAAGCCATGTATGCATTAATCACGAAGATTAAAGAACGCGATATCCCAATTGATCTACAAATTCTACTTTTTGAAACAATGGTAGTATCTATGCTTTTATGTGGATCAGCAATATGGGGATTCGAAAAGACTTACTTAATAGAATCATGTCAATTGAAATTCTTTAAATGTGTACCTAATCTAAAGAAAAGCACACCTAATGTCATGGTGTATGGTGAACAAGGAAGAATGCCACTTGACATCCAAATCAAATACAATGTAACATGATCTTGAGCAGGGTTAGTAAATGGAGTTTATGGGAAATTATCGTCAATGCTTTTCCTCACGTGTCTAGACTGTATGTCAAGAACCCAAATTCAAGTTAGATGGATGGAAAAAGTTAAAGCCATTCTAAAAATAACGGGGCAATCGGGCATATTTTTGGCTGAAACTGTAAACACTAAACAAGTCGTTCGCCGAACAATACTTGTTTTAGAGCAGCAGTATGTAGAAAGATGGACACAACTCATAAATGATTCAACACGGTTAACGTTCTATAAAGAAATAAAAATAACATTTGAATTCGAAGACTATTTAAAATATTATCGGTTACCATACAGAGAAGCTATAGCATTTTGTCATTTCAGACCATTGGACCATCAACTCGTGATATAATCTAAAAGGTGGGTGATTATTGACAGGAAGGAACGACTTTGTAATTCATGTAACGTAGTAGAAACAGAAACACATTTTCTTTTCTGCTGCGATAAATACCCAACATAAAGAACACAATTTATACCTGATTACTATGTAAAGCAGACCACAACCGAGAAAACTCAAGGCCTGTTTGTGATCTGTAACAAACCAATACTGAATAGGTTATGCAACTATCTGTGGCTCTCAAAGAAAAAAGAAAGACCCGCACAACAACAACAACAACAACAACAGCAACAACAACAGCAACAACAACATCGGCAGCAGCAGCAGCAGCAACAACAACAACAACAACAACAAAGACAACAACAACAACAGCGACAGCAACAGCGGCGACGACGACAACAACAACAACAACAATGACAACGACAACTACGACACCGACAACGACAACTATGACAACCTCGGAAACGTTAGGAGTACCTCGCAGACACGCCTCTCTACTACGACCAACACAACAACACGGCCCCACTACCGCCCTAATATAAATATATATAATAATAATGTCTACCCCATATGCTGTGTAAATGGCCTGGGTGAATAAAGAAAACTGAGAACAGAAACTGATCTGAAACTACCGATGATCCGGAACTGCAGTATCCGCCGTACAACAGTTAATGTACTTGTGAATACGGCGCCGACAATGGCGTCCTTAATGGCCAAGCTAAATAACAACACTCTCAAGCTCCTCCTTAGAAGCAACCCGTTCTTTAGCACAAGGATAGTTATGACATGTTCTTAGAAAAGCGCAAACAAGCCATTTGGCTACAAGAAAACATACCAGGGAAAATTAAAGTACAATAATAAAGAATGGGTTGGGTAAGGAATGCAGCCAAAAACGCAAAGAGTATTACAAAGCCAAAAAGCAATATCATGTGAACCGTAAATGGACTATGATTTTCAAATATTAAAACGATCTAGGAAATGCTACAAGCAGACGGTTACAAAACACGCTGAAAAACAAAAATAATCAATACATTCACAACTCAGACATCTAAAGAGAACTAACTCCAAGGCCTTCTGGAAAGTAATTAAACTCTTTATTAATATACCGTTACACTTTATCCACCCATCATATGATTTCATAATCAACTACATGACGTGGTTATGACGTCATGAATGACGTAGATAAGTACGTCACGAACGCATATTTGAAGACAGACTATGTGTTGCTGTACGAATTTTATGTCTTTACTATTTAATAAATATTCTGTTGAATATTTTGAAACTAATTTGACTGGGCGCTGTTGCAACAGCACCCAGTCAAATTAGTTACACAATATTCAACAGCTTACCTGTAGCGTTTCCAGGAAATTGATAGTTAGGGCATGCTGGGATCGATCAATCCCATCACGGCGAATTGTGGGTGGAGCTTAACCAGAGGTGGGCGGGGCATAGCAAAAACTGGAAAAGTTCATTACTATTTAATGTAGTGTTTGATAAGGGCCGTCTGCCAGAATGTTGGGTAGGGCCTAGTTGAAAAACTAATCTCAATCTATAAAAGATTTTTAAAATACCGGTGTTTTCTGTTCTTGCTGAAACCGACATTCAAAGCAAGGAAATAAAGCGATGTTTCAGCTAATCCGCAAAATACCAGAGAATGAAATCCCATCGCGAATGATCGCCAACTTAGTTTATTGCTATTCATAAAATACTGTTTACCCGCAAAGAAAAGTAGCCCACCCCTATTATGTATGGAGAAACCGGACGATTGCCTTTAAGCATTGCAGTAAAATGCAATATGATCACATTCTGAGCAGATCTAGTGAACTTAGGTTACGGAAAACTCCCCAGTACTGTGTTGTGCATGCATAGAACTCGATAACAGCAATAAAGTCAATTGTAAATGGTTAAAAGAGATAAAATACATCCTAGAAACAACATGTCAGCAAGATCCGATACATGCTGAGACGCGATATAACATTACCACTCATATAAGCAATTACCCTTTTCAACTTTAGAACTTTAAACCACAAACCAAGAATTGAAACTGGGAGATGTGGAAAATCGACAAACCAGTACGACCTTTTACGAACTAAGAGGATGAAAATCAGTTCCTATACAAATGTAGTAAGTATGATGATATACGACTGAGTTATATCCCGCAATATTATCGTACAGGTACAAACCCGAACGCAAGTAAAGATCTGTTAACAATATGCAAAGTACCTGTGCTTTATAAACCTATGTAAATTCGAGTTGTTTACCGAAAGACGAAGACTGTAAAACTTGACAAAGGATGTGCTATACAATTAGAATATCATTTTACAACAACAAAATTGACGACGACGACGACGAAGACGACGACGACTGTTACTACTACTACTACTACTACTACTACTACTACTACTACTACTACTACTACTACTACTACTGCATATGCTGACTATATTAGTCTTTATAATACTTTGCAATATATGTATACAAATAATATTCCACCGCCAAATATCACATTTGTAAATAATTACCTCATATGCGTTTGTAAAGCCTGAGTCTAAATAAAGCGGACTTGGACTTGAACTTGAACTTGAGGTTTATGATACAAATTACGACGCCAAGTGATGCAAAGATCCGATGTAAAATGTGACGTCTCGTGACAACGAATTCGGCCTTGCGTAGGGAAAACGATCCGCGCGTGCAAAATCGGTTTCCTCGTTTTGTATATTATATGATGTAATTAATGCGAAAACAGCAGATTGTCAATAGTTTGCAGATTAGTAGAACGTTTTGAAACGTTTTCGAACGCAAATCTGCGTGTCGGCGAGTCGCTGCCTTTGTTCACTGAAGACATCAATTATCTGACGTCATATTCCATCACGCCATATGTAGTAGGTTGATGTTACAATCACTATGACGTCATCTAACTCCATCATGAATATCGATAAGATTGTCAGGTGAACAAATTGTTGGGTTTTTAAAATAAAAATATGATTAAAAAGTGCGTTTCGCAGCTAATTTGACTTGACGCTGTTGCAGCAATATCACCTCCACCCCACCCACCCCACCCAGTCATGTTAGTTTCAAGATATTCAACAGCTAGCCTGTAGCTTGTCTGTGTAGTTAGTTGCCTTGATATTTGGGGTCTGAGAATCAAGGTTTCGGGGTTTAGAATCGATTTCATACGAGTAGACGGTAGGCGGAGCTTAGCTATAAATGGGCGTGGCATGGCTAGAAATGGATCTCTCTATTGGAAGTCACCATATTCGTACTGTTTATCGCATTGTGCTGTCAATCATATTCTTACTGTTTATAGGATGACATATTCTATCGCATGTTGTATTTCGTATACTTCGTATATACTTCATACGAAGGCAATCGAAAATAAACTAAACTGCCATCTGTCGTTCCAATGTCGGTTCATTGTCTGCTTTTTTACCCGTCGTTTATTTGAACACTGTAGGTGAAGTATTTCAATCATTTCAATTAGCCATGTTTCTTTCTAGTTAAATAAATCACGGGCGGTGGCGACGACGATAACGACGACAGCGGCGGCGGCGGCGGCGACGTGGGCGGCGGCGGGGGCAGCAGCAGCGGCGACGACGACGACGATGATGGTGTGTGTAGTGAACATCTAAGTGGCAAAATAATGTCGATAAAACAGTTTACATTGTGATTTAAGCAGTATTATATACAATTTTAACAGATCTAGGACAGAAATAAAGACGAAATGTTAATTATTTAATACCATGATTAAAAGAAATAACCAAATTATTTTTTGTTGTCTACAACGAGCCAGTCTGTCTATTTCACCAATGTTCGCGGCTATTTCTGTTTTTATAAAATTTAATCAGAGACCAGCCACACATGTTTATTTGCAAGATAGATCACATAATATTACAATAAAAACGTCAGCGAAAATTCAATGTGGGTACGGCGAATGATGATAAACAGAGACCTGTAGTATATAAGAGGGTAGATAACTCCTAGATTCCATAATTCTGTTCATAAACGCTTTGGAGAATACATTCCCTTGTATTGTTAACACTGCATAGTATTTATTATATAGTAATACTTTTGTTTGAGATTTATTTGGTTAGATCTACAGGTATGGTGAACCACCACCAGACCCACCATCCCACCACACCTTCTCCACCGCACCACCCATCTAACGGGGACACCTCAAATGAATGTTAACAGCCAAATGAACAGAAAAATATATGTATGGGCCTACGGACAAAAATCCTGCACCACCTCCCCCCCCACCCCACCCTAACACCCACTCGTCCTACTTCACACACACCCTGGCCCACCCCACCCTAACCACCCCGGTGCATGTTGAATTATAACGAACAACCAAGTAGTCCCACAAGCTAGAAGTTTCAGTATATGCATTGCGGTGTTACAATGGGCTGTCGCTGTTTTACAGCATGCAGTAACACATTTCCAAACAGTGTTTAATCCTTTCACGACGGAGCCGGCCAACACCGGACTCTGTAGTGGTCTATGGGGAATGTCCATTTGCAGGCCAAGAGAAGACTATTTTTGAAATTTTACCACTGGAATGACTGGCTCGATAACCGAGCCAGTCATTCAAGTAGTAAATTTTCAAAAGTAGTCTTCTCTTGTCCTGCAAATTGGCATTCAATAAGTAAATATTTTACTTTTTTGAACAGATTTAGTCATTAAAAGTTTTAAAGATAATAATAAATAAACGATTGAATGGCATTACAAAAGGAAAAGGACACACGAGTGTCTATTCTCGGAGTTTTACTAATGGTTTCATGAGGCTGTTGTTGCTTTAAGCAGCATTCGTTTCGGAAGATGGTGTAAGCCGTTGCTGTATATAGGACATCGACACCTTTCAACAACACTATGGTGTAGCCAGGGACGGATTAACCACTAGGCTACTTAGGCTACAGCCTAGGGCCTCGCGCTTAAGGGGAGCTCGCGCTTTAAACAAATAAAAACAATCATAATTTTTTTGAAAATTTACTGCTGGAATGACTGGCTCTGTCACCGAGCCAGTCATTCCAGTCGTAAATTTTCAAAAATATTCTCTTGGCCTTCAAATGGACATTGGCTATGCGAAGACATGGATCTTATTGACCGAATGTCCATTTGCAGGACGAGAGAATGGTATTTTCGTAAATTTCCTTGGTAAATTTACAAAAAATTGTTTTCACTTGGGATTCAAAAATTATAATTTTCTTGAAAAATCTTGACCAATTAATAATTGATAAAAGCATGCCAAATAGGTCTCAGCTTGCATCTGGGGCCGTCTAGATTTAAAAATCGAACCCCGTAGGGCTCCGGCCTAGGGCCTCGCACCAGCTTAATCCGGCACTGGGTGTAGCTATTCAAACACGCGTATTGTGTGTTCATTTAGAGAGTTCCGATCTGCCAATCAAGTATCTGACGTCATAATCAATCACGTATCTAGCTCCGTCATGAACATGGATTAAGTACGTCAAGTTTACGAATTGTATGTCTTTGGTGGACTTACTATTTAATAGGTAAGCTGTTAAATAATTTTGAAGCTAATTTGACTGGGCGCTGTTGCTG